>AP027109.1:35410873-35907376 GCA_028142955.1 Pinctada fucata | reverse complement strand
ACATTAAAATATACAAGAATTAAAAACGAAATAAGCAAGAGTGATGTTTTATTTCTTCGCCAATGTGTATTTCGCGCTAAAAGGCTTACTATTGTAGCCATTGAATAGAAAACGAGACCGTATTTTAAGTTCCGGATTTCATTATTTACCGATTGAAGGAGATAGAACGTTCGAAATCTATTTCTGATACACAATGTAGATATATTTGATGTCTTTTAGTTTATATTTATGCATTTAGGTAAAATATTCTAAAATTTGTACATTTGATCAATGTTTTTCTGTATACGATTCGCCATGTAGAAGAAATAAGTCACGAGATTCAGGACTAAATACGGCCCTTATCTTAACAGCTCCTTTTCAATAATGAAGAACATTTAAGCCAAAATAAGATAGTAATGAATAATACTTTTCATATTCTAGGGTACAACAAAATATTCAGCCAGCGACGATCGTCATTTTAAAATACATAAAAATACGCAAATAAAGAGTTTTTAGGTAATAAATACCATGGAGCTTCATACACAAATTTTAAACTTTAAGATTTGATTTATCAATTCATTCAAATCCATTCAAATTCGTTTGAATTCATTCAAATTCGTTTGAATTCATTCAAATTCGTTTGAATTCATTCAAATTCGTTTGAATTCATTCAATTCGTTTGAATTCATTCAAATTCGTTTGAATTCATTCAAATTCGTTTGAATTCATTCAAATTCGTTTGAATTCATTCAAATTCGTTTGAATTCATTCAAATTCGTTTGAATTCATTCATTCATTCATTCCTTCAAATTAAACATTAATATTAGCGCATAAAATCTATGTGCAAATATTTTCTCCGTTTTTGGAAATCATTTTTTTTAATCTACTATATTACTTCCATAAGGAGAGAAGACGATGTTTCCAATTATTAGTCCAAGCTCAATAATCAGTAGCAAAGGTGTCTTCCCGGAATGCCCACATTTTAATCAAAGGGTGTTGTTTTAAAGAAGGTCCAATTACCGTATATGATCAGATAAATAAGGTAAAAAGATTTTCAAACGACGATTTTTAAATGAATTTGATAACAGATTGATTAGCGTTCATTTTGAAATATTTGAAGAAAAAAAAATTGCATTTTTTCAATAGTAATTATATATATAGTATTTGAATTGAATTTAGAAGAGATTAGGCGCGCATGATTCAGTCTGTGTCAGTAACGATAATTAGTATATTTTCAAAATGTTCGACATTTTCTGATGCTGTATTGACATTGAAAAATTTTACGGTAATAGAATTAATTGCCACAAAGTGTTGTTTTAGTAATTTCATGTATTCCCGGAATCCCACAAAATATTTCGGTTATTCCCGGAACGTCGAAAATATTTTAATGACTATGTCTAAATTGGGTGTGAAAGGGGCCTTCTAAGGGGTATCCAATTAACCAATTAGCGCAGGTTACCTGTAATTTACCTGTGTTTTACCTGTATTAGATTTGATTCAAATGAGGAAAATTCTAAGTAAATTTCTTTGAGGAAAAGTTTATCAGAATTTAGACTTGCAAAGGAGTTTAAAAAACAACTTTATGTGCTGCTTGGTACTACTCGGCCCAGTTTGCCAAAGGCGAAGCCACTCCTTGCACCCCTCTATTCAAATAATTAGATATATTACGCTCATTTTCAAAAATATCACTGTCAGATGCATTCAGATTTAAAGAAAGAGAGAATGAATAATCAACAGACATTAAGGATAAATCAACAGAATAAGGATAAATAAACGGAATCTTTTCAAGCTATAAAATTTAAAAGCAAATTGAAAATTCATTTAAAATCTATATGGTCGAAATGATATGAAATTTAAAAAAATACAAGAAGAAGGAATGTCTAGAACCGCTGCATCAACGAAGTAGACCATAGACGACATTTGGTTCGAGGCCATAGTCTTAGAGGACAGAGATGATGCTGACATCACCGACCTAACACAGCGATTCACCGACTACGTGACCGAACAGTGGGTTGAAGGCGACAGACTGGTTTGGAACTACTTCGAAAACCAAGGACCACGCACGAACCAACAACCTTGAGGGATGGCATAGTAAACTCAAGAGGATCGTCCAGCATACGCACCCCAATATCTACACCATCATCCAGACCTTCAAAGACTTATAGAACGCAAATGAGATCAACCGTATCCAGCGCGCCGTCGGAGGCTCCATCAGACCCAAAGCGAAGAAGTATTTGACCATTGACCATCGCCTATCAACATGAAAGACCGGTACCAACGAGGACTTATTGACGTCATGAACTACGCAGACTCCGCTTCCCAGCTTATTCATCTCGGATAGTGAATGTGATTTCAATTGACATTGTGGGACATATTTGAACTCTGTGTGTAATAATTAGGGCTGTCACGGTTCAGCCTTTAGTCGGTTCGGTTCGGTTCAGGAAAAGGAATCGCGGTCCTCATTTTTTCGGTTCGGTTTGAGTTTGTGTTGTTTAATTCCATAAAAGTGTCATATACATGAAGTTTTATAATTTTTCTTTATAAATTGTGCTAGTTTGTGCAGATACATGTATGTTGCTTCATGACATTATTATCTTATTATTTGCAAACATATAAATATCTGATATGAAATATGTAAACCATTCTTTCTTCTTAATCAATTATCACTGCTACCGGCGACCTTGATATGTGACATATAGGGATGTTCGCCGTGACGTCACGGGTCTCGCGAAAACGAGGCTGGTTGGCAAAAACGGTTGGCAGTGAAGGGAAATTTTCGTGATACCCGGGGATGAATCGACAACTGATGCTCTAATATGCGCTACTTTCCTATTATTATTTTATTGATAAGTCCTGCTGTTATACTGACCATACTAATCACAACAATAAAGAAATCCCGCTGAGTTAGACTGCCGTTCGATTGGGGGGGGGGGGGGGGGACTAGAATCAATAAACTGCCGATATTTAATTTTTTCTTCAAATTTTGCTTTTCAAAGAAGCCGGTGTAATTCATAGTGTCCCATTTTTATGCTCCTGTATTAGGTGTAACATACCCGACTAATAACCAGTTGTTTTGACAAGTACACACCTACCCCTTCAAACATGCCGCTCCTGTATTACAGTATAGTTGTGATTTAATTAATTAAGGCGGAGCATTTGAACGGGATGGACAGAGGGAAATAGTTTGACCAAAATTAATGTCTAACTGTTTGAAAACGCAAAACGGAAAAAAAATTAATTTAACTCACAGTAAAAGGAGTAATGATTTTGTTTAGCTTTTTTTTTTTATTTGTTTGTTTGTTTGCTTTTTTTTTTTTCTCACGGCTGTCTCAAATTTATAGAGATAAAGCCGGTCATAGTAATAACAATGAAAACACGCACACATTCTCTTTTATTATTCCTTCAGTAATTTTCTTACTTAATTTGGATATGGAAGTTTTTTTTTTAATTGACATGCCTTACCTAACTTTTTGCTCGCTGGATAAAGGGTGGGGGGGGGGGGCTCAAGATTAGAATTTTAGAATGGCTAAAGAAGCATTTATTTCTCCCCTTAAGATTGAAAATCGTTGGGATAAAAAGAGACATTCGTGAATTTAAAATGAAAGATAAGATTACAAAACACAATAAAAATAATTGATAAATGTTTATATGAATTAAAGAGAGGGATCTCAGACCATATAAAATCCCAGTATTCTATTTCCATCTTTTGCACCTCGACTGTTAAAACATCCAATATTTGAAAAGAATTTCAAGAATAGATGTTCGGACTTCCATCTATCTAATTTTCGGAATTATTCAAACAATTATCCCGTTGAAATAAATAAATAAATAAATAAATAAATAAATAAATAAATAAATAAATAAATAAATAAATAAATAAATAAATAAATAAATAAATAAATAAATAAATAAATAAATAAATCTTGAGAAATATATATGAGAAATATTGAATAATGATCAACTGATCCAACTTTTATATGATAATGATCGATATATAAATGGGTTGTATTTCCTTTTATCTTCTTTCAACTAAAAGACAAATGTAATGTAAGTATTCAACACCCCCCCCCCCCCCCAAAATGGTTAAGATGTTTCATCCGTGTCAAAATATCAAAAACTGAAATATGAAATAGATCGATCACATGCATCAATAGGCTTTCTCTCCTTTGCGGATCATTGGTCCCGCCGCGGCGCCTGGGTGAGAAATCTACCTAGACAGCCGACAAAAATCAAGGTAAATGGCAGGTGTCAGATCATTGTCTTGTGTATACGAGATACACTCTATAGGTTGGACTTGATAAATTGATAAATAATATAAGATGTTCACCTTCACGACTTCAAAAATTAAATCAACCCACAGAGAGACTAAATGCTATTTATACATACCGGTGATTAACAGAGAAAAATTAAATTAAAAAAATATATATCACAAACGATTAAAACGATATATTAATATTATAACAACTTAAAAGTAATCTTAACTAAATTATATCTTTCGATAAAACGTACCGATAAAGATTATTAATGTGAATAGCAGTGGACATTGCTATACATATTATATAAGAGAACCACTTTTTGCCAACCAATTTTTATGCGCATGCGCAGTGTGACGTCACTTTTTCGTCACTCGAACATCCCTATTACATTAAAGATTCTTAGAAATCTCATCAAATTTTACAGTTTTTAATCAATACATTCACCTTACATGGTAGACATGTCCACTATACAAGTACGACTCAAACATGTACACGTTTTTATATGCATCTGTTTAATAATAATATACTCTAGTATTACAACGCATTTTGACCAATGTCAAATTAAAAGAAAAATGTACACAAAAAAGTTGTAGAAAAGCTATTTATCGGAAAAAGTTATACATATATACTTTTCTACATTACGACGTTTTGCACAGGTAACATACACTAATTGGTTAATTGGTTACCCCTTAGAAGGCCCCTTTCACACTCAATTAAGACATAGTCATTAAAATATTTTCGACGTTCCGGGAACACACCAATATTTCAATTCTACCTGTCGGTACATCAAAGAATGTGGGCATTCCGGGAATACATGAAATTACTACAGATCATGTGCCGTGTCACGGTTGACTGATTGAGGCAATTAGCAGGGTGTTGTTGTCTTAGGAACTGACACCTGTCGGACACGAGTTTCTCAATATGCATTATGCCAACAGTTGACATTAAACTATCCAGTTACTATATAAAAGTGAGAAACTTTTCAATATCTTGTTGTGGCAAGGTCATTCAGTTGACACGCCGCACGTTAAATCGCGTCCTTTCGTTTCGTTTCAATATCTGGCATTCACTTTCCAGTGCTACAGCTGATCACAACGCATTTTACGAACTTCAAACCAAGTGCTACAAAGATGAGAAATGCTAAATTGATTGCCTTGCTAGATAACGAGAGAAAGTTCAAGAAAGCTTGTGAGCAGATCTTACAACTGAATCGAAAGATGGACGACATGCAATTTAGATACACAAAAGCCAAGCAAGGCAATCATCGTCCCTTTCGCTACAATCTCAAACTGCGCCTGACTGTAATCGATGGGCTCCGGAACTTGTACTATGACTACGCTCATCACAAAGCCGAGGCAGTCGCTGATCTTCGACGAGATCTGTTTGGACAGGAGGTCGAGATCATCTCCGAGGAAATGTCTGACTCCCAGATGGAAGATTGAGTTTCAAAACTCCTAAACGGCTGTTTTCAGAGCCAAACATATTTCTAGAAAAGTAGCCATTCACTTGATCGCAAAATAGAATTTATACCATTCATGACTAAATACATTCCGATGTCCCATGTACATCCAGATCTCAAATAGAACCTATTTTCAAATACAAATGCACCATATACATTGTCTTATGACACTTCCCTTCCACTCTGCACATGTCCTCACCCCAAACACCCACCCACCTCTTTTTGTACAACTGATTGATGAAGTTAAGATAAAGCGTAAAATCTGCCCTGAAAAATGGAATTTTAAAATTTGACATTTTAAGAACTTTTTTCTCGTAAAATGTATACGTATACGATATCCCCTCAGAATGTGAAGTTTATTTTTTATCTGTTTTGCTCAATATTGCTAATTTTGGGGTCAAAACTTATCTTTTTCTCATAGAAATCAATAGAAAACGAAAAAGTTTTATTGAACATATACAGAACGGATAATTATACAGAAAGCCACTTTTACTGGAAGTGTAAATCCATGATACCAAAGGGGTAGGGGCAAAAGTGACCGTATTTGACCCTTATCCGAATTTTTGAAAAAAGTCACTTTTTTCTTCTTCCATATGCTTCTTGTAGACAAAAAAAGTACTTATTTTATATTATTTCTTGATATTATCCTAATTTTAGGGCAAAAACATGAAAATTTAGCTCTGTTACTTCACAAATAGAAATTAAGATTTTCCGCCATTAGACAAGCATGCCTTCAATTGTATGTCCCAGAGCAAGCGCATGTAACAAGTTCAAACTCTTATTGGGCATTCCTTTTCACATTGCAAATTTACATGCAAAGCATGACTTTGTTACGCGCACTTGCTCTATGTACAATCATTTACTATGTGTTGGAATCCAATCTCCTATCATTTCACTACTATTTTCGGTAAGAATGTCAATTTTTGGCGGGAAATATCACTCATATAAATTTAGAATATCTATTTTTGACACTAAGTCAATAAATATAAATATCTCAACAATTATTTGAAATGTGGAAATCGATAAAAAAATATTTTTTGAAAATCGCAAAAATTGGGGCTAAAAACAGTTAATTTTGCCCTTCCCCTTTTGATAGTTCCCACACGGTACAAATAAGTACTGTATATTCCATGCCGATTTTTTAAAAATCCGATGTGACTTTTTCTTGCAAGCATAAAAATAATAGATTAATGAATTACTGACAAGGCTTTGTCGGTTCATTTATCAATTTTCAAAATAAGTATTTACAAACACTTAGCAGTCATGAGAAGGTGGCATTATTATGTCGATACCCGTTAATCCGTTAATCCCTTTTTCACATTTAGCTATATGCCGACTTACAATTAAACAAGTATGTTTAAAGTTAGGGATTATCAATTTGAAAGTTTTTATGCCATGGATAAAAGACATGTAACATTGAAATCAAGTCAATGCAGGTGTGATTTTATGATAATCCTAAATTGATATTAAGTCAGTAAGGCGTTTCAAAACGTGGATTAATGGATTATTACTGTTGGTAAATATGCAAGTACAAGTGTTCGAATCTAGTCTAAAACAGTATCAGTGTAGTTTTTCTTGGTATATGGTGTGAAATGGATTTGTATGATGATCTGTCACCACGGGTAAGATCTTTACACTTTAGTGATCGAAAACATACGACGATGGCAAGCAGCGAATACGACCGTCCCAATAAACATGATAAAGCAGACTGAAATTCAAGAAACTTGTTGCTTTATTTTTTCTGCCATTTTTATAGCGAGCGGAGCTCGCTGCAAATGCCCGAAGGGCCTTTGCAAGCGAAGCTCGCCCTTATGGTAACGCGTATACACATATCTTATTGAGAAAATGAATGAGAATGTACTACTATGCTTTCAAAAACTTTCGTCCCCTCGCAGACAGAGTTGCTGCGGAGATGCTGGATATTGCCATTTAAATTTTTTTCGACTCCAAGTAGTGGAGTAATGTTATACTCAATTTTTGTTTATAAGTTAAATTTATTGAAAACATTTTTCGTAAATCAAGTAACGATAAAGCATCAACAAGACGGCGTAACCACGGGAAATCCGACATTTCCGGTTTTAAACGAGACGTTTCGCTCTGATTGCTTTTCTCGTCACGGGTGGTTTCGTACTGTCAGAAGTCGGAATATGTTTGTTTTTTCTTTTGTTCTTACGTAATTTATTTTCAGCTAGCCTAAACATTATTCTTACAAAATAAAAATGAATTATAAAGAACCATATTTTTAAAGAACCATATTTTAAGGCCCCCCCCCCCTTAAAATGTTCATCTGCTGGTCTAGATCAATTTTACAAATGCTTCCGTGTTTCCACTCGCCTTATACTACCTTTTTTGGCAATCATAAACATAAAGTTTTGTAAGATAAGAAAAACAATCATAGTCAAAATAAAAAAGAAAGATCTTTTTTATTTTATATAATCATATCTATTTTCTCTCCGCTCGCACAAAAAAGGCTTTGCCTTGATTCATATTATACTCTTTGACAAGGCAACTGGGCTTTCTTTTTTCACCGGAAATGTTTTGATAATTTGTTTATGAAAATGTCAGTTGCATGATCCAGACTGCTTTTTCCATGATATTGCGATATGGCGTTACTGTTACGATCATCTTGTTCCAAAATTGGGCCGTTGTTTTACTTTTTGATGCTTCATTATTTCAATGAGAAATACGCTTCAGATGTACGAACATTAATTCATTATCAGAAGCACATCCTTTCTGCATCCGTCACATTGACGAAGTTGTAAATGCAGTTACGGTCATGAATTCGCTCATCACCCTATGGATATGGATTGTGTATTAAATATAAATCAAAATCTCAATATGCCCAAGAATTTCTGCACTGCACCCACTGGATTTCAAAAACACATAAGACATGCTGATCAGAAATTGCAAAAACTAGACACTTGTAATGTAATTCATAACACCTGATTAGAATTTGGATGTTGTAAAAGAATAGGCATGTTTCATGCCATTTTGTTCTTAACATGTTGTAGATGGCTACCAAACTGGAAGGTTTTATTCGAGGGAACGTAACGCAGTCAGATGTATGCATATTCTTTTAGTTTTCATTACATCCCGATTTTTTAAAGGATTTAAAATGATTGTTCACTGAAATTGTGATTTACTTCGTTCAGAGTACTCTTGACATTTTTAATTAGTTATTGTGTTTTGTTCGAAACGACGTGAGATTAAATCTTATTGGTATTAGAGGAAGTTGGATTTTATGCTACATGTTGTAATTATAAAACACTTTAATTAAAATTATATTTAAACCATGCTAGAAGCATTAGACGGCAAAACAAATTGGTGAGCTAAAAATACTAAACTACGTATTCTTGAATTGTTATTAAAATCTTTCCTAGTTTAAATTGCTACTATGATATATCCAGCAAGCAATTGCGGAAAGCAAACAATCATCAGTACATTTAAAGGTTATACTTTCCTTTTATGATACTTAAAATCATGGAAGTACCGTCTCACAAAGTAAAATCGAATGACAAAAATCGATTCTTGATACGCAGCATCTAGAAACACGCTTTTCTGTAAAAAAAAAAAAGGGGGGGGGGGATGGGATACAGAATTAATTGCAAAATGCGAGAAGAATATCATTCAAGTCATATTGAAGATAGCTCGAGTCGCCCAGAACAGCCCATGTGCTGTGGTGTAAGGAAAAGAGAGTACATGACTGTACTCTCTGCTTACCAATGCTACGATTTATTCAATGACGGACGGACGGACGGACGGATGTATGGATTTTAGCAACATGATAAACAACTCTCTCAAAACTGAGGAAAGTTTAAATTTAAAGTTTCGTTTAGGAATATTTGGAACTGCCTTTTGAATGTGTTGAAAATACTTTTGATTCTTTAAAAACGTTTAGAACGTACTTTTCCTTTTCTTTTCTGTCAAATTATTAAGTGTTGCTATAATATAAGATCAAGAGTAAGTTTTAAATCAGTTTTGACTATTTTGAATTGTCATATTCCATGATTCTTTTCAGTGTGTGAAAGAAAGAGAATCATTATGTCATCTTTTGACAAGACTGTATTAAAACACATACACTTCTACTTAATCATTTTTATATTGCAGTCAAAGAAGAGGGCTGATCGAAATCTTGAAGCCGGTGAGTGAAGAAACGACTATATTTACTTTTCTATGGACAAAATGCATGTATGATTAAGCCAACCATTTCTAAAGTAAATTTGCCCAGAGTGGCATTGAGTCTTGCAAATATTACCTTGTTAAATAGCACACCACTAATGGATAGGCATAAATTCATTTTGTTCAAGTCTTTATTTATGAAATTGTGTATAAATTGATATCAGCGAATGATATTTGAATCGCGAAATGTATTGTCACGTATACAAAGACATCGAATTTGACAATAAAATCATTTCTTTCTTTCTTTCTTTAACAGTTAAGTATATTTCATTTTGTTATGACTTTGTTTTGGATGAAAACAAATCTTCATACCTTCTTCGCACAAAATTGAAAAACGGAAACTTGAAATGAGTACTTATACTCAACTAAGCAAAGTCAAATCTATAACTATATTGTATATCTATAACTATATTGTATATCTATAACTATATTGTATATCTATAACTATATTGTATATCTATAACTATATAGTATTTCTATAACTTTATAGTATATCTATAACTATATTGTATATCTATAACTATATTGTATATCTATAACTATATTGTATATCTATAACTATATTGTATATCTATAACTATATTGTATATCTATAACTATGTTGTATATCTATTTAAGAAATGACTGTCTTACTTTGGGTGTTCATGGTAGTATAATTCTGGTTGGTCACGTGCAAATTCCGTGAATCGCGAAGCGATTCTCGGAAAATTTGCACGTGTCCAACCAGAATTATACTACCATGAACACCCAAAGTAAGACAGTCATTACTTATATTTCCATTTGTACGAAATATCAGACACCCCGTTTTTGCATTGATAATGAGCCTATTGCATGTTATAACGTCGAAAGTATCTGAACGTTGGTAAATTCTCCGTACTTTCAAAACTAAAGCGTGACGTCATAGTAGGCAACCAGAATTATAGTTTATAAATCCGTTTGCCTCACGGGCGCTTAGCATGGGGATTCCTCTGCAATGGAAATATAACTATATAGTATATCTATAACTATATTGTATATCTATAACTATATTGTATATCTATAACTATATTGTATATCTATAACTATATAGTATATCTTTAGAGATAAAAGAGCTATTTCGGACTTTCGACAAGGACAATGACCGGTCGATATCCACCAAGGAACTAGGAAAGGCCATGAGATTCCTTGGCCTCAATGCGGACCAAGAAAACGTCAAAAAGGCGATGAAATGTCTAGATGCCAATGGTAAGACAATCTTTGATAAATAACTAGTCTAGACTAAATATATATTAGGTAAGGCCTTAGATAAGCTATCGTCGGAAACCCCCAGTATTTTGCACTTCTTTTAAAGGAAGAGCAAAAGACCGGAAGTATCCGACGATGACAATGAAAATGGAGTTGTTCGGTCTTCGCAAAAATACATAGCACTGAGTGCATATTAATGTCTTTGTGGCAATACAAAAGTTATACGAGTTGTTCGTTTCTCCAACAGCTCTGCAATGTACTCTGGATAACCACACCATGAGGAATTGGTTGTTATCCTATTTTTTTTAGATATACCTTACCTCAATCTAAAATTTTGAGAAATTTTAATGAAAGTTGTATAGTTGATAACTCTGGTCCAACAGCTTGTATCAGGAAAAATTGTTGAAGGCACATGGCCATTTTCACCCGTCGCATCCTGGTGACATATTTGGCCGGTCCGTAAGGAAATGTTGCCCATGTTCAGTGGCGGATTCAAGGGGGGCGTAGGGGTGCCCAAACCCCTCGCCATTTTTTACGCCCCCTCTAACTCAAAAGCTGGATCCGCCACTGATGTTTATATTCGAACGCAAGTGCACTATTTAATCAAGTGAAGAATTTCAATTTTCTATCACCAAGATTATTTTTTCCAGGCAATGGTAGAATAGAATACAAAGAATTTCTGCTTTTCATGAAGAAAGAGTTCGAAAGGGATCCACAGTGTCAGGATGAGGAAAATCATATTCGTGCAGCTTTCAGAATGTTTGACCGGGACGGAAATGGATATATAGACAGAAAAGAATTAAAATATGCTTTAACGAACCTAGGAGAAAAAATGTCTGAAAAAGAAATAAAAGACATGATGAGACAAGCAGACGTAAATGGTGACGGAAAAATTGATTATGAAGGTAAGGGGTTTTTTTGTGGGGGGGGGGTGTTGATGTCTCTTTTTTTTATTGACCCACTGAAAGAGGAAATTCTAGTCTGTAGAGAATTTCTAACTTAATTAATGTATTATGTATCATAAATCGCGATTTATTAAGTTAGAAATTCTTTTGAGTTCTAGAATTTCCTCTAGCAACGGGTCCCCCGTGTTCTTGGCTGCGTGACTTTGACATAGTTTGCTAGTTTAATTGCGATTCTCTTGCTTTAAACATATCAAGAAAGAAAGAGCATACCAGTCTACACGAGTTTTGGTATTGTATATCTGAATCTAAGACCATGTCACTAGAAGTCTATCGTTTGAATCTGGATAAAAATTGCAAGTTTCTGTGAATTATCTTGAACGAAAATAGCGAGTGAATCTTTGGACAAGATTTCATTATCTCCGTGGTAACACCAAACAAGTTTTGTGTATGGATGTGTTCCATGAGTATAATTTGGTCACACTTTTTTTTAATGTATTTGGCTACAACAAGGGACGGTTGTCTCAAAACCTTGTCAAGAAACATTGTTTTCATTATGGCATACCTTTCATGAAGTATTTTTCATCTTCACGATATTTAGATTTCTGCGAAATTGTTTATTCCAAAATTTCATTTTAAATTCAAGTTTGATTAATTTACAGATTTTAAGACAATTTTCTAATCGAAATTTCTTTATATCGTTGTAAATAAACTTATCTTTATCTGAGAGAGGTAAGTTAATCTCTAAGCATAATTAAGCTGACACCTTAATTGAGGTAAAGAAATCGGGTCTTTTATGCGTCAGTACTCTGTTTACGCGCATTGCGCAACTTGATTACTCTGGCCACCTTTAGGACTATTAACTCTGGCCAAGGAAGTTCTTTATGTTGACAATGAGGCCCACGAAAGGTTTTATTTATTGATTTCAAACAGATATATTAAGATAATTAATTGTAATTATCCCTCAAGAGCCCGTCTTTGTCTGGTCGGGTATTTTACGTCACTGGCCAGTAGAGGCCAGAATAGGTTTATTGTCAATTGAATTATTTACTTTAATACTGAGAAAATGTAAAATATTAACATTACTAGTAGATTCCCCATGTTAAACGCCCATTAGGCAACTAGAATTATATTCCAATAACTTGGGTTGCTCACGTTCAAGTTTTGCGTGTAGGTGCAAATTGCACGTGACCAACCAGAATTATACACCCATGAACACCAAAAGTAAGACAGTCATCTGCAATAGATCGGGAAACAATAACTCCATCTATCTGTCTAAAATTATTTGATCATACTGTAAAGCAAGTCTGTTTGTACGGGTCAGAAATTTGGGGAGGCTTTGAAAAAGAAATACAGAGTCCGTATGAAATTATCGATAAATACTTCACTGGTCTCAAATTAGAAAGAATCAACTTATCGTTTTGTAAGTGGCTATTAGGGGTGCACAAAACCACATCAAATTTAGCCACGCTTGGGGAATTCGGTAGATACCCGATTTATTTAGACCTTATGTTAAGAACATTAAATTACTGGCAAAACCTACAAAAGCGCCGCAAATCTAAATTGTTATTAGATAAATGTTTACTTACATGTGACGAGCTTAACCAACATAACTCGAAATCATGGCTGATATCGATTAAAAATATTCTGAGTAATTTTGATAGCGAGTATAAAGGAAACTTAAACTACAAGATTGACATCGATCGAGTACGGAAGAATATGAAACATAAATTTGAAGAGTATTGGAGAGCCAATATTAATTATCTTTACAAGAAAAATGGAAATAAAAATAAGTTGCGAACATATGCAAAATTTAAATTTCATTTCGCGAGAGAACAATATTTAGACATGCTGCCTTTCTCGAAAAGAAATCAGTATACAAAATTTCGCGTTAGCTCCCATGACCTAGCAATAGAAACAGGCCGATATTCAAGACCGGTAACTCCCGAGGAGCAAAGAGTATGTCTTCAGTGTAGTAACGGCGACATAGAGAATGAAATACATGCCTTACTGAAGTGCGATAAATATAAACAAAAAAGAAATGAAATATTTGAAAGAATTAGCAAAATTTGTATCAATTTTGAAAATATGACTAATCCGGATAAATTTGTCTATCTAATGAACAGTGAAGACCAGATAGTACAATTAACAAGTGAGTTAATAAACTACATTTTTGAAACGAGGAGGTCCTCTTGATATTTTATTTATTAACGTCTTAGTATAATTATATTCATGTTTCATGTCAGGTTTGTGTGTATGTCTAAATATGTCTACCTTATATTACTATGTTTTTTATTCTCAATGCATAATGACTTGCTACCTAGTTGAATGCAATAAATTTGATTTGATTTGATTTGATTTGATTTCTTAATTAACCTTTATGGATCCTCATCGAATTGTTATTTGCTCGTTTCATGTATCTTGTTATTTTTATTAGTCTCGATGCCTTTTATAGGCAGTTGGAACTAGACACTTGAACTATTAGTACCCATCTATTAATTATATTAAAGTTGTAAAATCCATATTCATCGTTTTTCATGTCCATTTTTATGTACGCTATCGTCATCATCATCACCCGACATCATCGTTCGGACAGCTATACGTCCTAGGAGCACACATAAGCCTCCTCATAGTCATCGTTTTCTACAGTACCTAACAGCGCACCACGCCGCACCAAGTTAGGGTACCACTTTAAGGATAAGGACACATCCCTGTGTAACACCCACACCTCGTTTTCACCCGTTGTTATACCTCTCAGTAATTATCTCCACCAGCTAGACTGCTGTCCGCGCAGCTCACTTGAGAAATCGGAAAATTGTGATTTCGTCAACTTTGCTATTTTATTATAAGACTTACGTAAACCATTTGGTTGATCTATTGATACTCATATGTACAAACATTTGTAAATTATATCCAGAATCTAATTTTAAATGGGACATGTTCTATATTAATCTTTTTTGTGACGTTCGTGAACACTGAGCCGTCTATGTATAACGTTTGTCTTTTTTATTATGCTTCATATCATGTCTCCCTCCAGAGACGTCATTATTAGTTACACGGTTAGTTAGTGACCTGATACGGAAAAATACATGGTGTGAAAAGAAAACCCGTATCGGGCGAGGCGAAAGCCGAAAGACGTGGCAAGATGGCTGGGATATGACGCTTCAGGACCCAGGTTTCAGAAATATGAGAAAATTTTGTGAACAGATATTTTCGAATGCGTCTGAAGCTTGGCTACATGTGCCCTCGGGGATTCCTGGTATATTTAACAATTTATTGCGCAGTTGGGAGGGAGACATGAAGATTTGTTCAACCTAGAAAAATCGTGAAACCCTCGGGCGACATGATTTTTTCTAGTTGAACAAATCTTCATGTCTCCCTACCAGATGGGCAATAGACGCCGACGTCTTAGAAAAAAATAACATTGAAAACGTGACATTCCATCCAGGGAAATTTGACATTAGTGCATGCAATATATATTCAAACACGTGAAAAATGTAAATTCTCATAAATAATAACATTTTTTCCTTATTTTTTTTCAGAATTCGTCAAAATATGGGAAGAATCGAAGTGATTCTATATGACTTCTGCAAAATTGAGTATAACACTTTACAATTACGTAATATGGAGAATAAAAACCCTTGTACCTCGAGTCTGGACCAGTATTTGAAGTTTCTACGCATTGAAAAAGTCACATTCTATATATATGGTACAATAGAAATACTTAAATTTGTAATCAATTGCATTATGCATGTTGGTAATGACGGTGATATTGGTGAAAAGTGCTGTGAATTTACTTTTCCTGAATATGTGGTTTTTATACTGACATATACATTTTTTATCGATTCAAAATATTTCATTATTTTTTAATAGCATTTAAAGGTGATATTAATTTTTTTAACAATTGAGATTGAACTGTTACTAAACAGATTCTGGAAAAGTGAAAATTTTGTAATTTTCCGAGAGCAACAATATCATTACGATTTATTATGCATGTGTGAATGATTGAATAAAAAAAATAAGTTTCATTACCCCTTTGAAAATATATTGATACGTAAGATTTTTTTTTTCTGAACCTCATTCTTGTTTAAAGAATTCATAAAGACAATGTGTGGTTCAATACTCACTAACATGCCTTTAATTATGGATTTCGATGTACAGAATGCACCATTATCATCATTATTTTTTGGGAAAAAAATTTGATATCAATTTTTTGGACGGGGTGGGGGGTGCATATTTAATTGCTAAACTTTTGAAATTGTTGTGCAGAAATATACACAAGTACCCTCCCTATGTCAGCATTGTGGTATTTGTTTGTTTTTTCATCATGTGATAAACTTTGATATGTACATGTTTTTTTTTTTTCAAAATCAACGTATTTTATTTGACAACAGTTTATTTTTCAACGGGTATTCAAAGAATAAATAACATAAAACCCATGTAGTCAGTTTTATCATCAATTTCCAGAAATTATAGCAATGAAACCACAGGGATATTTGAAGGTGACAGTCTTGTTAAAGCGAGTTTCTCGAGACAAGTGCACGTAGCAACACCCTTCCCCCTTTCCCCATCTTCCCGACCAACGCCTTGTCTCCGACAAGTTTGGCTCTTTTGGCTCGATGACATTTCTACTAATTAAAAGTCATGGAGAGTCTAGGTTGTTTTATATTTTCCTTTGCAAGTAAATCTGAAGGCAATTTTTACTTATAGCAATGTCCGTTTCAGACACAATTTGTGGATTTTTATGTGGTTATTGACTGTGACGAGTGTTGCCAGCAACCAGGAGATACTTCCTCTCTCAGGACACTTCACCTCATTCCTATAGCAGATTCAATTTTCAGGCTTTCTACTGTTCCTACTTTTTCCTACTATTTCCTACTTTTCCTACTTTTTCATTTTGATCCTATTTTTCCTACTTTTTCTTCAAAACCTCCTGCTATTCCTACTTTTTCATCTCAAAACTAAAAAATTACTTGCTTCACTTGTCATCGACATCTGATTCAAAGTTTTTGAAAATTTTCGGGCTCGCTTCGCTCTCCCATTCTGTATATTTTTCATGAAAAATCAATCTGCTTTTATTTATCTCTGTGATTTCCTCAAAGATGAACATTACCAGTCTACAATCATTGCTTACTGTGAATTGTGTGTCATACTCACTTAAAAATTGTCGCTAAAAGTGATGGAAAATTTCCTACTTTCCCCCCATTAATTCCTACTTTTTCCTATTTATCTCCTACTTTTTCATTGACTACTCCTACTTTTTTCCTACTTTTTCATCAAGGTAGAGTAGAAAGCCTGAATTTTCCTACATTGTAGAATTTTTGAATACTGATTTTATGTTTGACTTTCCATATGGAATGGGTCAACGGAAAGTAATTCAGAATATTTCAATAGGTATCGAGAGGATGCGTTCATGGTTTCATCATATTTTCAATAAATGATTTAATTGGACGAATCTATAATTATTAATAGCAATTGTAATGTTATGTATATTCACAACAAAACACTTAGAATCCTTCATAACAGACACTGCCGTGATAGCCTCATAAGGGTTCAAATTCATGTCCCCACTTCAAAGAATACTTGAGAGAGGAAAATCAAAAGGATTTCAGGATACAACATACTAAACATTTCCTGTTTATATCCGACCTAACGATAGGTTAACCTTGGAAAGTGAGCTGTAAAACTTGACCACTCTTAAATTTGAATCTCTTGGCGGGATCTTTCATGTCAGGCATGTCGGCTGTTTCATTGGTTTGACATACATGTACTCAAAATTAGAAGAGGATCAAACATGGAGCGACAATACTTGAATTAGGACTTGTGCTGCCTGACATCATCAAATCATATCGACTATACAGACATAGAGAAGATCAGAAAGAATAATTTATGTGCTTAATCAAAACCAGAACATATTTTTTTCAGGATTGATTTTTGTTTTGAAAAAAGTTGTGTACGAATCCGTTTTATATCGGCATAAAATCTATTCCTGGAAGGCAGCATGGTATGATTAATCATCATCAACAAGACTTCACTTTTTAAGTTTTTCTTTGATGAATGCCGTTAATGAATTATTGCAAGGTGTATGAAAATTATCAAAAGCATAAATGTTTATCTTATTCATAAGTTCCTTAAGTACATCAACGGTGACGAAGTTTTGAAGTCCAGTAATACAATAAAGCCGCAACGATTCACAGCGATGCATCGAAAATCGACATTCTTACCCCATTAAGCCTATATTCTTTCCATTCCGAACTTTCTGAAAATATATATCTCTCTCTTCATCTTTCTATGTACAAAGTCACTGATAACCTCCTCACAATCGTCAACGGCTTCCTCCTCAATTCCAAAAAAGAGCAAACACAGGTTAAAACCAAAACTACGGAAGCCCATTGGCTTCACAGAAAAAAATTATTTATTGCGTATATACGCAAAAACATTGCGTATATTTGCAATAGTATTGCGTATACTCACAAAAGTATTGCGTATATTCGCAATACTATTGCGTATATACGCAATAGTATTGCGTATATATACGCAATAATTTTTTTTTCTGTGAAGCCAATGGGCTTCCGTACAAAACACCACAAAGCAAAACAAAAAATAGCCTTAAGCAAAGAAGCATTCACATTAAGATACCAGCAAAGGAACAATTCAAATGAACTTTTGAAAAATGAAAGACACGACATTTTTTAAAGGAGGGAGTCGACCAACGCGTACCCGGATCCGTTTTTGGGCGGCCAACCGCAACACACATAGTAGCTTGTGTCGTTATCCGGATTACGTACGCAAAATCTTTTTACTTATACGGATACAAGGGGAACGCACATGCAGTTGTTTTTATCAATAAATAAGCTTTTCAAAGTCAGATAAATACAGAAACAAGAAAAAGTTTTCCTAGACGTCCTAAGTTATATAAGCACTTTGTAATTGAGTATTAAATACGAAGTCCGTGCTCTGCGGATAGAAGCGTTAGGTGTTTTGGTTTTAATCTGTGTGGTGTATAGTGTGGTGTTTTGTGTGGTGTTTTGTGTTTAATGTGGTGTTTTGTGTTTAATGTGGTGTTTTGTGTTTAATGTGGTGTTTTGTGTTTAATTTGGTGTTTTGTGTTTAATGTGGTGTTTTGTGTTTAATGTGGTGTTTTGTGTTTAATGTTGTGTTTTGTGTTTAATATGGTGTTTTGTGTTTAATGTGGTGTTTTGTGTTTAATGTGGTGTTTTGTGTTTAATGTGGTGTTTTGTGTTTAATGTGGTGTTTTGTGTTTAATGTGGTGTTTTGAGTATAATGTGGTGTTCTGTGTTTAATATGGTGTTTTGTGTTTAATGTGGTGTTTTGTGTTTAATGTGGTGTTTTGCACTTAACGATTTTTTTTAATTCTAAAAAATGTAGGCCAGAATAGTTATTTTCTGTTACCATGCAAGAGGGTCAGACTATTCATTCCCAACATTTTATGGCTCAGAATATTAATTTTATTCCAAAAAGTTCCAGCCACCCCCCTCCGTCAGAATTATATGGTCGTCCCCTTACTGGAAATAACAAAATATTAAATTCCGTAAGGCAAACATATTTTGGAATACAGTTGACAGTTGACAACTGTATTGTCAACTGCATTCCAGAAACAGTTGGAATAATAAACGTCTTCAAATTCAATAGCATCATTTAAGAACAGATCAATTTGCAGCATCGAGCATGGACCAGACATGAACGTTTCGGGTACTAAACCCTCGTCAGTGATCCTCAATCTAAACAATGTAATATGGCCAAAGAGTGTGAAAATAATGTTCAAAAATTTACCGAAAAACGTAGCAGGATGGGTGGAATATGATGCGACAGGACCCACGACGTGACGTTTTAGAAATTTCAAAAAAATTTGATAACAGAAATTTTCGAATGCGTTGAAGAGACAGACGATCAACAAATTCGATTTAGAAAGACTTGCATTGAAAATGTGTAAATATTCAATATTCAGTATTACTATGAATTACATGTGACATCCATACCCCCATCCCCACTTGTAAAGGAAGAATAATTAAATGAAGAAACAAGCACGTGCCCGTAAAAGTAGTAATCCCCTAGTCAGGATAATGATATGTTCACTGATTTATGCCAAGGCATAGACTAATACATGACCTTGTTACCGAGGAATGAGACCGAGAACTCTGCCAATATTTCTTCAAATCTAATAGATTCTCAAACAATTCTAAGTCCAAACTTTTATAGTACTCCTGTTTTAGACTGATACACAATATAATTTTGGTGAGTGTACATGACCTTTTTACCGAGAAATTTATGTTCACTAGGTCATGTACTCTCACCAAATTTATAGTGTGTATGAATGAATCCCAGAAAATATCAGCCCCTAAAGCAATATGGGCTTCCACTGTCGCAAATACAGAGGCGATAGAGCTATGATTAGATGATTTTGTCAATCGTAGCGCATCCTCCTCTTAATCGCGGGCATTTTTGTCTCATCATGTAACAATCGTGAAGTATTCTCCTCTCTTCGCGTCTGAATTTGTATTCGCCTCACACTCGCGGTACATGCGCAGTGCATTTGCGTTGCACTCTCTTCCATTCGCAGCGCCTTCTCCTCACATTCGCGTGCATTCTTATCCCAAGGTGGAGGAGAATGAACCACAATAGCCCCGACAAGAAATAATCTGACACAAATGTGATGCGAATGCGCCAAGAATGTAACGCGAATGAAAGAAGCCAATTAGCCACAGTCTTGACACGATAGTGACACGATATTGCCACGATAGCACAACATACACACACGACAGTGACAATAATAATTATCTCAGAGTTGATGTTAAAGTGTGCAGATCAATATTTTGAAAACTTTAATTTGATCTTATTTTCACAAAAGGAGTGATTTCCGACGATAATCTGGTCCTTATTCATGTATATCTCCTTTTTGTTACAGTATGAAATTTTATTACATTATAGGTTTCATTGCCAACCCATAATGTAATATTTTTGTAATGTAATAAATGTATCATACAAAACTTGCATGTTGTGTTTCTTGAAAGTTTTGGGTCATTTATTGATTGTTTCCTCATGAAAATGACTTTGGCTGGAAGCATCACTGACGAGAATTTGATATTCGAAACACGTGTCTGGTGCTTGGAAATTGTTTTGAATTTTCTTCAAGAAGGTATACAGTTAGAACACTTCCGTCTTATTGATATAAACACTTATTTCTTGTTGTAGTATGGAGCAGTTAAAATCGTTCCCCGTGACTTGATGTTTGTTAAGTGTATTAATTACTCCTTTCCGGCTTTGTCGCCTGAAAGAAGCTTTGTTTTGGCCCTTTATCAATTTGACATCATATAATTTTTTTTTTTTTTTTTTTTTTTTTTTTTTTTTTTTTTTTTGCTATTTGGGAAACTTGCCATTTCATCGAAAAATATCATCGAAACAATAGGAGGTTAACATCTTAGCACCATCCCTCCAATGCTATTTTGGACATAGATTTTATTTGGATATGCTACTGAATCGACCCAACAGGAAATTTGGAGCCGTACACTCTCTGTAAAGTAAATGTACAAATTTAATTCTAAAAATAAAACCTGAGGGCGCCAGTGAATTGAAGGAGCTGTTAAGATAAGGCGTAAAATCAGCCCTGAAAAGTGGAATTTTAAAAATTGAAATTTCAAGAACCTTTTTTGGTAAAGTGTATACCTATTCGGCATCCCATCAGAATATGAAGTTATTTTTTATCTGTTTTGCATAATATTGCTAATTTTGGGGTCAAAACTTATCTTTTTCTCATAGAAATCAATAGAAAACGGAAAAGTTTTATTGAACATTGTTCCCCCCGGATATACAGAAAGCCACTTTTACTGGAGATGTGTATCCATGATACAAATTTTTTGGCAAAGTGGGGTTCTGTATCTCCGGGGGGAACACTACCCCAGAGACGAAAAACTAAAAATGGAAAGGGGGTGCTTTTTTTAAGAATCGATCTTTTTGACCATTAAATATTGCACATTTGACTATTTTTCCTCTTTAATCCATCAAACATTGCGTACTCAATATATTTGAATGAAAGATACAAGAATTAGGAACGGAATAAGCAAGAGTGATGTTCATTTCTCCGTCAATGTGTAATTCGCGCTAAAAGGCTTACATTGTAGCCATTGAATGAAGAATAAGACCGTATTTTAAGTTCCGGATTTCATTATTTACCGATTAAAGGAGGTAGAACGTTCGAAATATATTTCTGATACACAATGTAGACATATTTGATGTCTTTTAGCTTATATTTATCCATTTTAGACAAAATATTCAAAAATGTATACGTTTTTTGTCAATATTATCGGATTTTCTATCCGAGCACCCCTACCTCTTTCGACCTTAATTTTACAACCTTAAGAGTTCCACGACATAATGTAAAACATGTAGAAGTTCTGCAAATAAATTATATTTCAATAATGATTCATGTTTTTCTGTATACGATTCGCCATGCGCAAGAAATAAGTCACGAGATTCAGGGCTAAATACGGCCCTTATCTTAACAGCTCCTTTGGGTGGTGGAAAAAAAGCATTTTGGCTGGAAGCATCACTGAGGATGATTTAATATTCGAAACACGTATCTGGTGCATGAAAATTGGTTTGAAATTTTCTTCAAGAAGGTATAGAGTTGGGACACTTCCATATTACTCATGAAGTGAGATAATTTGATCTTATTTTCACAAAAGGAGTTATTTCCGACGATAATCTGGTCCTTATTCATGTATATCTCCTTTTTATTACATTATGAAATTTTATTACATTATAGGTTTGCAGTGCCGACCCATAATGTATTATTTTTTGTAATGTAATAAATGTATCATACAAAACTTGCATGTTGTGTTTCTTGAAAGTTTTGGGTCATTTGTTGATTGTTTTCTCATGAAGCGAGATAATTTGATCTCATTTTCACGAAAGGAGTGATTTCCGACGATAATCTGGTCCTCATTCATGTATCTCTCCTATTTATTACATTATGAAATTTTATTACATTATAGGGTTGCATTGCCAACCCATAATGTATTATTTTTTTCTAATGTCATAAATGGATCATACAATACTTGCATGTTGAGTTTCTTGAAAGCTTTGGGTCATTTGTTGATTGTTTCCTCATGAAGTGAGATAATTTGATCTCATTTTCACGAAAGGAGTGATTTCCGACGATAATCTGGTCCTCATTCATGTATCTCTCCTATTTATTACATTATAAAATTTTATTACATTATAGGGTTGCATTGCTGTCGCAACCTAAAATGTAATAACAACCTAAAATGTAATAAACTGGATTTATTACATTTTAGGTTATTACATTTAAGGTTAACCATCCAAAACTTAAATGTAATAACAACCTAAAATGTAATAAATTTTCAAGACAACAATAGACATTAAACGTCAGATCTGTTTGTCTATCCGTAGGTAACTCTGTGTACATATAAGGCTATGTCACTCTCTATTTCTCTTTTTGGAAAAGATATGTTTAAATATCTTGATATTCTTTATATTTGTCGGTGATGCTCAGAATTGATTTTAAACTTGTATATCTTCGACTTTCAATCATATTTACATCTTTTAATGTCTCTGTCAGATTAATGAAGTGAAATGCAAATCAAAACCTAGTTCTCAGAATTTATTACATTGTAGGATATTACATTTTAGGTTGACCGTCCAAACCTAAAATGTAATAACTACCTAAAATGTAATAATTTTAGGTTTGGATGGACAACCAAAAATGTAATAACCTAAAATGTAATAAATTCTTTAGACTAAGATTACATTTGCCTTTCACTTCATTAACCTGACAAAGACCTTAATATGTATAAATATGATTGAAAGTCGAAGAAATACAAGTTAAAAATCAATTCTGAGCATCACCGACAAATACAAGGAATATCAAGATATTTAAACAAATATTTTTCAAAAAGAGAAATAGAGAGTGACATAGCCTTATATGAACACAGAGTTACCCACGGATAGACAAACAGATCTGACGTTTAATGTCTATGGTTGTCTTGAATACTTATTACATTTTAGGTTGTTATTACATTTTAGGTTTGAATGGTTAACCTATAATGTAATAACCTAAGATGTAATAAATCCAGTATATTACATTTTAGGTTGTTATTACATTTTAGGTTGCGACACCGCTGAAATATTGTAAGGGCTCTCATTTTCTTACACTGTTTTTTACTTGAGAGGAAAAAGGACGGAACATAACCCGGGAGATCAAGACTTTATCACGAGCAAAATAGAAAATTTTGAAGAAAAAAAAAACATGTATGAGTTAAGTTACATTTTATCTGATTTTCGCTACTATCGAGATTATTTTTTATCAATCTGCATTTTCTTTTTTTCTTTTTTTTTTTTTTTTTTGGTACACCCAGAATCTTTTTCTCGATTAAAATGATTTTTTTTGCATCAGGTACGTGATGTGCCTTTATTTCTTCTCATTTCAAAAGCTCTCTCTCTCTCTCTCTCTCTTTCTCTCTCTCAAAATTTCATATCAATTTATAAACCCTCGGTTGGATCTGCTCTTTTATGAACACTCATCAGCGATAAACGGCGTTTTGCTTATCAAGGAAATCGCAAAAAAAAGAAGAATCTTAAATAACATGTAATTGAACGTCAAATTGCCGATAATTTGTCTTATTCAGATTTTATAGTAATACTTGTGTTGATACAGTCTATTTCCTTTAATGGTGGGCATTTTGACGCTCTACGCGCTCTTACATGATGTCATCGCTATTGTTCTATTTCGCAGAAAACGTTATGTAGGAACGCTGAATAGGATGCGCATAAACAATAGGCTGATTTCCTTTTTTAAAAACGAAGGTATAGACAAATAAAAAAATCTAACCTACGTCCGTTTTTATATTCTACGATGCCAAAATTAGATTAAGGAAGTTTCCCGGAAGAAAACTTAGATAGCATCAGACATACGTGATTGGAATGAAATAGAATATAACTGTAAATAGAATCAAACGCAATCTACTGAAAGTAGGGCAACTTGGACTATAATACATACATACATACATACATACATACATACATACATACATAGAATTAAGCAATTTCATATGCTTTCTGAGTGTTTGTACTAATTTTCTTTCAATCCAGAACAACCGCCTCAAGAAATAAACAAGCATCTATGAATATTTCATATTATATCATACGAAATCTCACGGTCGCATAACACGTGATACCCAAATGATGTGTTCCACGAGAATACCACTCGATTTAAGATGGTAAATACTATCTAAATCTTCTTTATATGTATTTATTTCAGGCCTACCATATGGCCATCATTATCAATCATATAATGGTAATCTATTCTAGTCCAGAATAGATTTATATTCAGAGAGCACTTTTTAAAGCAGACACTATATTATATTTAGGCAAGTTTAATCAAAAACGCTGCGCTCTGTCAGAACAGCTTGGATACTTCATTTTTTCTCGAGTAAAATATAAGTTTAACTTAGTAAAATAAGTCGGTGCATTAGATTTAGAAAATGTCGTAAGATAAAATCCCTTGTATATATTTTTTTTGCTCAACATATCACATATATTTTCAAACAGCACAAAACGTTATTGAATTTTTCAATGGAAACAATATTTCAAAATCATAGATCTGAACATTCATGTTTCTCAAAAGAGGTAGTGTTCTTTTATGTTAGTGTTAGAATTTAACGTTCCCATACACTTATTACACCCGAGTCTGTCCCTTGTTTTTCCACAAATTTGTCACGTTTCCATACAGACGTTTACACTCCTGTCTGAATCGATCGTCAACAAAACAGTAAACAACAGGGTTTGTGACGTTGCTAAGGAAGTACCACCTTAGCAGTACCGGAGTAAATAGTCCCAGTTGTGAGTCGATCCTACGATAGGCTGGTGCATTCAGCGCTTTTATCATCAAAATTATAATGTTAGGAACGATGCCTATGTAAGACACGGCTGTAGCCACCAGAAACATAAGAGTTATTCTTTTAGTTCTGTCAAGTTTCGCTGCACCTCTTACTTGTATTTTGGATGCGGAGCTGTCATTGCTGTTAACGAAATGCACTTTCCTGTTGTTTTCTAAACAAACACTGGATTCCTCTCTTTGAATAATCTGTTTTTCTCCATTTTTCACAGCTAGCTGTGATGAGTTCTTCAGTGAAGAATCAATACTGTTGACGCTTGGAAATGCTCTTGATGATTTTGCTAACTGTGCTGAACGTCGAAATGAAATCTGCTTATACATAGCCTTCCCGATTAAAGCATACATCACTGTGCATATGATGAAAACTACAGTACTAAGAAGAAGCAGAAATCCTGAAAAAAATCTGAAAAATGTTTTTCTGCCTTTGTCTTTACCAACAGTACAGTCCATGCCTAAAAGGCCAGGTATGTCGGTCTCCTTAATGGCTGCCTCATAGATGTAGAAGCATGGTAGAGAGAGGAATGCTGAGACGCCTACCGTCACCATACAAGAAGTTGCGGCTTCTTTTTGGGAGAATTGTCTTTCAAATGGCCGGCAAGCTTTTCGGAACCGCTCTATGGCAATGACACCAAATAAACAGCCAGAGCCTATGTTGACGATATGGTTGATGAATCTGAAAGTTTTGCATGCTGCCGATGATCCAAATGTGTATCCATGGCGGATATCCACTATCTCAAACGGTATGCTGACGACACATGCCACGAAATCGACGGCTGCCAGCCATAACACAAAAGTTCTATGATTGGACGGTTTGTAGCCGAAGTAATAAACAACCAATGCATGTCCGTTTCCGATGCTGCCGATGAGACAAAAGAATATGAGAAATCCCACTACCAAAACATCGTCCTTTAAAAATTCTCGAAATTCGTATTCTTCTATACTGATTGAACTGCGAGTGACGTTTCCTAGTGTCTCGAAAGTACTCATATTTGCTGTGCTTCTAGTCTAAGTTTAATTGCAACACAGAACTAAAACGATTTTGAGCTTAATGCTATGCACTGAAAATCTATGATGAATGTACAAATATTGTGTAAACGGATTGACGCATCCGGAAATAAAGGCTACTTTAGCACTAACATGACAAACTTGTGGTAAAATGACTTACTCGTACATAGGTCAGTAAAGAGCTTAGAAAGCTAATATCTTCTGTCTACTGTCCGCGCGGCTCACTTCGGAAACTGAATAAACGCGATTTTGACTTCTTTGGGATGCAAACATTTAAATGAAGTTGATACCATTCAATAGATCTAGCTTAGTCGTAAATTTTGGTATATGTTATATGATAGTGAGTACACCCAATCAAACTATATAGACAAAACAAGTTTTAGATGGGCCATTTCCCATGCTAATTTTTCCTTGGACGTCGTGACGCTCTCCATAGGCTCAATGTTAAACTCGGCGATGTAACATATACTAAACGACTAAGCAAGATCTATTCAATGATATAGATTTAATTTTAATTGTTACATGACAAAGTTATCAAAATTGCATTTATCTAGTTTCCGAAGTGAGCCGCGCGGACAGTAGTATGGAATGCATGCCAGACAAACAATCAGTGTAATTCTCCGCATACCACTTGGTTGCGCAAAATTTCACCAACCATAGTGGGAGTTGTGAGAGGACCTTAAGTTCTTGCTTCTTGTAAATTTATATATTTTAGGTTTGTCTTACAATCTGATGATCAGATGACAAAAGATAGAAATTATCGATATTGTAGTACATGTACATGTGAAATATATGTTCCATCGTAATAATTACGTGCACCACATGCGCACTCCCACAAATAATCAATGATCACCTGAAATCGAAAGGAGGAAAGGAGCTGATAAGATAAGGCGTAAAATCTGCCCTGAAAAAGTGGAATTTTCAAAATGGGAACTTCAAGGAAATTCTTTCACAAAATTGATGCCAGCTCTTGGTTTCATCATAATCAGCAGTTGGATAAGATTTATCGTGCATAGTTTTCCTAAATTTTGGGGCAAAATATTTCTTTTTCTATAGAAATCAATGGAAAATGGAAAAGTTTTTTAAAACATTGTCCCCCCCCCCCCTCAGCTACAGAAAGCCATTTTTACAGAAGATGTATATCACTAATACACATCTTTTGACAAAGTGGGGTTCTGTAGCTAGGGGGGGGGGGGGGAACGATACCCCAGAGACGAAAAATGAAAAAGGGAGGGCGAGGGCTTTTAACAAATCTGTGTTTTAGGCCATAACATAAGCACAGTTTCATTTCTTCCCTTTTAAAATTATTCATTTATATATTCTAAACATGTTCACATGAAATGCACAAGATTTTGGAATGATGTGGATGTGACGCTAGATTTTGACTTCGTTAAACCTTGAAAAAGGCCTCGGTAAAAAAGAGTTCTTTTTAACAGTTTTCAATTATTTGTTCCCCCTGGAACGTTATTGACAATTTCAAATCAAATGTGACAAAATATTCAATTTAGGAAATTTCAAAATTCAAGAACATCGATCGACAATTAAGACTATTTTTTCATATCATTAGTTTCTATTTTATACTAGTATATTATCATAGAGCATAAACTAAGTTATATCCGTTGAAGATTCTTTTTTTTTCTTTCCAATACCATACTTTGAAAAACGTGCGTAAAATGTAGTCAAATTTTAGACTGATGAATTTGGATTTCCTCTGGTTTGAGGAGAACTTTTCAGAGATACTTCGTTTAAGAATAATCTAGAATATTTCAAGTCTAATGCCGAAACACTGTGAAATTGAGGGAACGGTATCATCAGGAACTGAAAGTCCATCAGCAGAAATACCAGGCTACTGGTTGAAATAATCAATATTGAAGAATATGTTCTATTGCAAAAAAAAATAATAATAAAATAAGTGCACCATATGCACATTTCGACAAGTAATGTCTCATCAGTGATGCTTGAGGCCGAAATAGAGGAAATTCAAATAATGAATATATGAAGAAAGGAGTTCTAAACATGACCTAGGACCAGCTAAGGACAGAGCTGACATGCCTTCAGGGGTATTCCCTTTAGTTTAAGGGTTAAGGTCATAAGTGGGTAATCAGGAAAAAGGGAGAATATTTTGTTATCAAAAAGTGTCATTATTAATAACAAAAGTATCCCATTTCTATAAAGTTATTATTACCTATCCATTTAATTTATTTTATTTCATTTTTGTTGGTGGTATGGGGTCAACTTCTGTCTTTTGCATGATAGCGACCTTTTATGTATAAAATATACAGACATTTAAAAAAAGTATATCAACCCATGGATATTTTCACAAAAAGCATAAAAATTTATTCCTAGTATGCAATAGTTGTCTTTCTTGTATGAATGATATTACATGTTATGCCTCTATGGACGTAATTGTTATAATCCATGTACATATGCGGCACTGAAATTAATATTTACAATATGACCTAAATACTAAGGATATTCAGGTTAAACAGGTAAAGTGTCTATGCAATGCGTACATAAATATTACCGCTATTGTTAAACGTCTTCAAAATTTTCAGCATGGACCAGACATGCACGTGTCGGGTACTTAACCCTCGTCAGTGATCCTCAATCTAAACAATGTAATATTGCCAAAGAGTATGAAAATTATTATGTCCAAAATATACCGTAAGACGTAGCAGAATGGGTGGGATATGATGCTGCAGGACCCACTTTTTAGAAATTTGAAGAAATTTTGATAACAGAAACTTTCGAATGCGTTGAAGAGACGATCAACCGAAGTTGATCGAACTTGGCTACATGTGCCCTCGGGGACTCCTGGTCCACCAGCAGTGCATATCTATCGTTTTAAAACAAAACATCTGAAGAAGCCTGAAAAAAGAAATCTTGATAATCAGTGTGGTATTGCTTAACTGTCTTAGAACGAGTTAAATTTATACACGCAGTCAAAGATTTGAATTGCTCAACAATAAATACCTTTTTAATGCAAGTGGTATTGAAATGGTAGTCCATTTCATATCAAATCTTGATAAATTCTTACCACATCGTAGTCCTGCATCGTAACAGATCGCAACAAACTTGATAAGCGTAGGGAACCGTGACAGAGCGTTGCAAAGCGTATTAGCTCATCGTGGTAATCGTACGGAGCTTGAGAGAATGGGATGGATCGTAACTTATCGCTACAGCGCTTAACAAATCGTACTATGAGCGTGCTGGAGCGTCGGAGAGCGTGTGAAGACCAATTTTATTCAAAGTATCGTGGAGCTCCACGATTTTGCTCAATCGTAGACATCCTAGGGCATCGTGGCTAAGTGTAAATCTAGCATAAGAATTTTGAGAAACTGGTCCTTGTGCTGTGTCTTGTTCTAACTTTCAACTCTGAATCACTAAAAGAGAGCACATGACTAATCGTGCACATGTTTTAATGACAAATATGGACAATGACCATATCCCAATATACAGTGCAAAATCGATAATTCGGGAAATCACAAACCGATGGCATACAGCAAACAAACAAAAACCCTCACCACATGAAAAAAGCGAACTCCGATTTTAGGAGTGAGACCAGGTACCCAGGAAGAGTCGGCACCTCCTGCTTGCATGCAAAACCCGTCGCTCCAATTCGGCATATCCGGTAATTTCCATTTCAGAAGATACAAGTTTACATGTGGTTGGATGGTTCAAATGGTCTAAGACAGAATATGATCCATTCTGGACAATGGAACATCATAGTGTATGACGAGTTAAACTTATTAATTGTAGTACAATAGAGAAAATAGAAAAATTCCCCTCTAGTCATTATATATAAAAAAATTCATGAATTTTTCAGAAAATATATTCATTGCGCAAATTTGTTTATGGGGAAGAATAAGGACATCTAAACAACAGGATAACAATGGGCGATGTACCATCCGTCATTCCGATTGGTTACTTCCTTGACTCTCGTAGGATGGACTTACATATATGGTATGGGACAAAAGTACACAATATTACTAAGTGATAATTTGATAGGTATGTATATCAACCTACGACGAATACATCCTACTGACCCAGATGAGCAATTATCAAGTACATTATAAAACATGGGGAATGTCCAATTGTAAAGCATATAAGCGTATTCACATCGTCAAGGGCTTGTGATCGTTTTTAATTTCTCCGCATCTTCGGTGTATTTTCTTTTAAAAAATGTTATTGCCAATGTGAAGATGATATCACAGCAAAAAATATTAATGACTCAACACGATATCAACTTTTGCAAATACAATAACAAATTTAGATTTCCACGAAATTTAGATAAGTTTGCAATTGAAATGTAGTGTAAATATCACGATAACCTTGAAATATATTAAAATTATTCCGGAAATTGGTAATTAAATAGTGTTGTCCTGCGTGCCTTTTGCTTCCGAAATATGATAAATTATTGCTTATAAAATCGGTACCCTAATATAACCTAGTTGTATGCGAAGAAGAACGGATGCGGACACGTGTAAGTACTAATTTGCATATGGCTAGTACGGTTGCAAAACAAAACAATTGCGGACGGATAACACGTGGAACGAAAAGGAAAGGAAAAAATAAAATGTAAATATCATGATTTACTTGAAATATATCAAATTTTTCCGGCGATCGGACATAAGATAGTGTTATCCTTCATGTTTCAGTGGTTCTGTGTTATTGTCTCCGTCTGTTTGTCCGTCTTTTCTCATGAGGAAGTTTTGCTATAAGGTTTTTGATTGGGAGTTTCTGATTCTGATGATTAGTTTTGTGTTTGACTTTTATTCAACGATTAATATCCTCTTGACATACCTCTCTAGAGTCGATCTTACCTCCAAAAATGTTTGACTCAAATAAGTTGCTCTGCTGAACTCTTCCATTTCAGTTTGCCTTATCGACATTCCTATGGATATGAAATGCCCGCTATGATGCTTGACTCTGCACATTTTCTCTACAACCACATCTTACTAAGATGATCTTATTGATATTTTCCCTTTTTTTTAAATTGTTTGTTTGAATTGTACAAAGTTTGAAGATTGTACCCCTTATGACTTTTAACAACTAATAGAAATAAGCATCAAAGAATCAGTTATTTACCCTCGAAGTCGATAGGGCAACGTAAATCATTAGAATTTCCATTGGAACGGTTGCGAACTATTATGAATATTGGGACCAGGTGCCCTGGGAGAGTCAGCGTCTTCCTGTTTGCATGCAACACCTGTCGTAATGGTTCCATGAAAACTTGTCATATTCGTTGATTGTCTTGATGTTCATATTGATGTACATGAAAGGTTAGACATGTCTTGTTTGGTAATGTTGACAGCCTTTCAGTCGCAATAGAGGTAGAACATGGAGGTAGAATTTGGTTATTGGAACTGCTTTTGGTACTGAAGTTAACCTTGAGGATTGACCTTGACCTTGAAGATATGATTTTGAACTGGACTTTAGTGTGTCAAAACTATACATTGAGACTTTGAAGGGAGATATTAACATTGTACTCTGTTGCCTTCAATGGCAATAGTGTTTCAAAACACAATCTGCTGCTAGCAATCCGGCCATTAACACCGTCTGTAGCTGTTCTTGTATATCTATCTTTCATATCATATTCAAACATCGACCTTTGATTTGCAGTATCAAATTGACAACCAACTATACATGTTGAATTAATTTCACAATTTATATTTTTAACTGCCAGCTCGCTATACTAATATATTTTTAAACTTTGCTGTTCGTGTCAAAATAAAACATGTTTAATTACGGTAACAAGAACGGAATTTCCTGGAACCAAATATATTTTCCGCTATATTTTATATACAAAGATAATATTATTCAAGACATATATTCAAACTGGAAAATTTACATAGGGAAGTCAATGGATCATACAAAACCAATTGAAATCCATGACTCACGCCTCATCATTACTTATATATTTATTGCTCTATGATAATTGTTTCCTTGTCAATTATGTTTAGATTTATTCAACACCAAGTTAAGAGTATCTGACAATAAGTTCATTTGGTGTTACTTTCTTTTAAAAATGGAGTTTACCGAAAACATAACGGTGCACGAAAACGGTAACCATGATTGGCAAAGGATAAGTGAGTTGGAATACCTTAAGTTTGTCGACGAGGACATTCCTGTCACAGTGTTTCTTTCGCTTCTTTCAATCATTGGATCTATCGGCAATGCGCATGCATTTTTGGTGTATTATTTGCGATACAAACCATCAAATCATCGCACATTTGTCGTGTCGCTAGCTGCCATTGATTTAATTGCCTCTGCGATATCTATTCCATTTGAGATTTACGATATACGTTATAGCTACACGTTTACGTCGTCACTTGCCTGCAAGAGCTTTCGAACTATGAACCACGTAGTAATTGTTGCTTCGGGTTTGCTTCTAGGAGTGATTGCAGTGGAAAGGTTTCGAAAGGCATACCAACCTTTGGAGACACAACTTGGTCCAAAAGGTGCGATATGCGCATGCGTACTCTCAGTTGTCGGTTCCGCTATTTTCAGTATTCCTGCGTTTATTCTTTACGATTCTACGCAGGAAGACTTGAACATAACAGTTTCGGTGTTTGGAAATACGACCACTTTTGAGGACAAGTTTTGTGTTTTACATGTTTTTGACTGCCAAATAGCAACAAAGTATTCAAAATCCATCTTCAATAAGGGATATAACGGCATGTTCCTTCTGCTCAGTACATCTGTCTTTATTTTGTGCATCGTGATGTATTCCTTTGTAGGGAAAGCCCTATACAAACAGACAAAGTTCAGGATGCGAGCACAGTCTTTGAAACGACGTCCAAGTAACAGTTCTCTAACATCTACCACAATAACGAAATTGGACAAATCAACAGGATACATACAGGAGGAGGAATCAAGCTCTACAGGTGATCGCAAAAGGTCTATACTGCGCAAAAGCAGTTCTGCGTCTTTGAATGCCATTTCCCCACGAAATCATCGACGGATGGATAGAACAAGGAGGATTACCCTGATGTTCCTTGTAGCTACGGCCGTATCTTACATTGGCTTCGTTCCTAATTTGGTCATTCTCCTCATCAAGTCATTGAACCACAAACAGTATACCAAGATATCTAACACCCTAGGTGGAGGAACGGACATCTTATTACGACTTTACTTCCTGAATAATGTCACAAATCCTTTGGTGTATTGCTTCTTGGACGAAAAGTTTAGAACGGAGTTAATGATGCTGTATAGAAAATTGGCATTCTGGAATAAGACGCACAAACGTGTGTACTGACACAGTATTATCATTCGATAGTTAAATAATCAAAGACGTAACATGCAAAAATTGTATCTGTTAATGATGGGGAAAATTGCAAGAAACAGAAATCAAAATTCAGATGTGAAGTGATTATAATGATATCAAAGATAATGCGATATTTTTCATGAGCAAAATAATTGGCACATCTCTGAAATGCCTGTATTTTTTTTCCTGTATAATCGGTTTTGCTCTTACTTTGTGTAAAGTTTTTGTTATAAATCTATGTCTATATTTATATCCATGCATGAACTGATATTATAAATGATAGCAATTATGAGTGTGAAATGCAATCTTTTATCTGATTCGGAAACGGATTTGAAAATCCGATTTTCATCTGAAATCGGAATAGGAAAATACGACAAATAACTCTTCATAAATTCCTCTGTTTGCTTTGAGTATCGCTAATGAGACATATTTGCTGAAATGCGCATATGGTGCCTTGTAGTTTTTTTTTTTTTGTTTTTTTTTTTTTTTTTTTTTTTTTTTTTGTTTTGTTTTGTTTTTTTGTTTTTGGTTTTTTTTTTTTTTTTTCTTTTGTTTTGTTTTTTTTTTGTTTAGTTTAGTTTTCACAATAAATCAAATATTTCGATAAGTATAATTCTCATAGATAGAAGTTTACACTCATAAGAGAGTTAAAGAAGAACCTGACGATAATCTCAACAGCACTCACAATAGAGCACAAATTAAGCATCGACGGACCCCTAGCAAGTTAGAGGTGGGACCAGGTGCCCGGGAGGAGTAAGCATCCCCTGTTGGCTAAATACGACAAGGACTAGTCCAGAGTTTATCAAGAGCGAAGAAATATTTACTATTAATTCTTTTTACAGACAATTATCTAATCCATGAAATTTAATTTTGGTTTAAATTCATTTATTTTGGTCTGTTTAAAGCTAGCTACCTATTGTATCGAGAAGATTACTTATATGTCTTAATTTTCAAATTATAATTTTAATTTGTAAAACAATTAAGAGATACAAGTAGATATACATTTGATGTAGTTCATGATGGCTCAGATTATTTTTGGATTATTTCAGTATATCTATCGTTAGGATCCGGGCAACATCGTTGAGAAGCATACTTGTAAAATGGATTAGAATTTAGTTTCTGTAGAGATAAAATTATTGTGACTACAGAGCCGTCATGACCTCTTTAATTAATGCGGAAACTTTACAATAGTTAATTTTGTCTCAAAGCATATCATGCGCCTAGTTTGTCATGATTTCGATTTTGAACAATAAATAGAGTATGGACTTATTTAAAGTAAAATCAATATTAAATTAAATATCTTCCATGGCTACTAATCCTGCATTTCGAATGTCTACAAATACCAAACAATTTGGGAAGAAAATGTTATTTGCCCTAAAATACTTGTAGCTACGAGATAAGCATTGTCGGAATTTCCTTTTGGAATTCCAGCTTCACGAAACAAACTATTTTTGCTACATTAGCTATTTTGTCTTGAAGCATTTCCTTTTTAAGTTTGATATAAGAAATGTTATGTCCGGTCAATGCCTTTTTCATACAATATGCATGATATTCACAAGGAAACGATCATGTAGATACTAATTCTGTCCATGAAATTTATTTACATTTTTCGCTTTCAAACAGAATGCACAACATGATACAGATTGGAAAGTGTCAGGGACAAGGTGTTCAAGACCACAGGTCAAAATTTGACATAGATATACCGGTATATTACTGGCTACCGATGCATGTATGGAATAGATAGATTTAAGTTAAAACTTGTTGTCTTTCCGACTATGTAATTACGAAGTCCTTTAGAGGGGAATCTGTACTACAATTTAAGTGAAAAACAATTGAATGTATTACCCGTCCCCGGAAACAAGGATTTGCCATTCTCACGTGAAGGATTACAAACAGCGATAAGTTTTGTATTGTCACTTATTTCAATCAGTACGTGTATTACTTGACACAAATTCAAAGTACACCCAGTCCTTGAAAAGGATATGTTGAATTGTTGTTTTCCGACATGTTGTCAAATTACGACGCAGATTTCAATCTATTTAATTCATATATCTTCATCGCCCATCCGAGTCCATCTTACAAATTGAAAGGCTTTCAATTCTAACATTGAACTAAGCTAAATGGGTAAAGAAATCAAATCACACCATTTGCTATAAACGTACGTAACAAAACGTCGGTTTCCAACAATTATTCTAGTATCACGTGCTCGTGTAAACTTGTGAGGGTGATTGCAAGTGATTAAAGTACGAACAGGTTTAAGAGTGGTTTCCCTTCTGTTCACTGTTCAATGTTTCCCATTTAAGTGTTTTCACATCTTGATGTTTGCGTTTTTGTATGGATGTTATTATAAAGTCTTGCTGAAGATCGCATACATTGTTAGGAGGGGGGAAATCGTCGAAAGAATGGAAATCAAAAGACAACAGGATGGAAATTACTTAACTGATTAATCATTATGTCCAAAGTATTTAAGACCAATTCAAGTATAATCTGATTTGCAGTTTCCCTTGAAAGGATATCAAAGTTACATCACCGGAAAGACAACAAGTTTTCACTTAGATCTTTGTATTTCAATTAGTCAATGTTATACAAGTATCATCAGATAGGGATTTGTATCTAAGTCCAATCTTGAATGTAAGCCTATATACTCTTTGTCCTTGACATGTTTCAGATTTTGATCATATTGTGCAGTCTGTCTGACGGGGGAAATGATATGTCTCATGTCTTCAAATTCATTAGCATCATTTTTAGAGTAGATAAATTTACAGCATGGACCAGACATACACGTTTCGGATAATAAACCCTCGTCAGTGATCCTCAACCTGAACAATGTAATATGGCCAAAACCGAAATTGGTCGAACTTGGCTACATGTGTCCTCGGGGACTCCTGGTCCAATATGAAACTCCAAACTTTCCCGACAAGCTGGGTAAAAAAAGGAGTAAGACACCCTATGAGCAGTTCCTTGTGCACACCATGCATACCGTTTAAAAAGGTATTTAACTGACATAACCTTGGCTATTCTTAGCTTGAAAACAGGAAATATGAAATAATATATAGCAAGTAGAACATGTAGAATATAACAAATTTATTTTTATCGTAAAATTGGAATTCAAAAATTAAGGAAATTAAAATAATGATTGTCATCTACATGTAGTTGTAGGCGTGGTACATTTATTCTCGAATCATTTGGTCACTTCCAGAAGAATTAATAGCCACGGCCCGTGAAGCAAATTATGTTTTCATTTAGTATCAGATGTTTTATAAATTTGTCAGTCGGTAGTAATGTGTCAGAGAAGCCTAAATTCTTATCAAAACTTGTCAAGTGCAAGTACCAAATGTTTCTTAGGCCCTGTGCAAAACCAACTTTTGTTATACAAATTTATCATGTTAGTTACTTCAAAATCATTGTTTTCAAACCTGAAATATGCCGCGTTAACTATTCTTAGCCCAAGTGTGGAAATACTAGTAATGAAATAGTTCTCCGCGACTGAATGTTTTATGTTTTTCAGTTCAGCACAGCACCAAAGAAAAACGAATGACAACACTATATAATAAGCAATCTCAGGAAAGGAATTTATTGCAGGTGATGCTGTAAAACACACTGTATTAATTTGTTGAGTTTAAACATACCTCGTATTCAGATCTCACATGAGTTCATGTTACAAACTCAGCGAATCAAACTATCATTACAATGGGGGGGGGGGGGGGACAGGGGGTACCTCTCTCCCGCCTCCCGCCCCCTTACCTCCCCCTCCCTCCCCCGCTCCTTTTCACCCTTCCCTTACCTCCCTCCTCCCGCCCCTTTCTCCCTCCTCCCGCCCCCTTGTCTCCCTCCTCCCGCCCCCTTTCTCCCCCCTCCCTCCCATTTTTCCCCTTCCCTCCCTCCTCCCTCCCCCCTCTCTCCCTTCTCCCGCCCCCTTTCTCCCCCCTCCCTTTCACCCTGTCTACCCCCTCTACTATGTAAGACCGATAATGAAGCTCAAAGCTTATCCACACTTCCCCAGCTGTATTATTCAAAAACAAGGGGGTCGTACCCTGGTCTAGGTATCAGAAATTAAAATAAGGAAACTATCAAAATTTGCTGTTTGTGGCATTAACACAGTGAACATTGAAAATTACCACATCGACAAATAAATTAATGTAACATTGTGAAAAAGGCAATGGTGAATCCCCAATGGAGATGAGATCAGGTGTCCGGGGATAGTAAACATCTCCTGTTTGCTAGCAACAATGAGGTAAAGATGATCATGACGATAATCTCCAATTCAATCACAATTGAGCACAATATTGAGCGTCGACGGACCCCTGGCAAGCTAGAGGTGGGACCAGATGCCCGGGAGGAGTGAGCATCCCCTGTTTGGCTAACCGCAACCGCCATCGATGCATGTTCACGCACAAACATGAAAACAATATCTGAAATACATGCACTGTCTGAGGTAATGTCTATATAGAAAGTGCTATGGTGACCATGTCAGAGAAAAATATACATAACACTTACTATCAAACCCCTCGCGGAAAACTTTTTACGACTTCCACACGGCAAAGGGCATTAGAGTGACACAAATCAGTTTAATGCCACTTGAGCCGTGCAGAAAGTCATATCCCTTCAACAATGATACAAGAAAGGAGGGGATCTCCAACAACACTAGGTTGCAGCACCCACAGCAAAATCCCAAAACACCCAATGCAAAAAAAAACAAGAGAGCTTATCTTTGGCCACAAATTTATTCGACACTGCATTTGAAAATAAATCTACATGTATTTAAATATCTGTTAATGTAATAGTCCATTTCCAGAAAATATTTCTGACCGTTTTAAACCTTGGTTTCATATGCCCAGGCACCAAACATCACATCATTTGGCAATTTTTTTTAATTGTGGCGTCATATTTGATCGCACTAACTTTATGCGTTGTCATGTTTCGAATGTAATGACGTCACAATGAAAATGTCGCTAAATTTTGTGATGTCTGTCCGCCCAGTGAATCAACTGGAAAATCAGCTATTTGCTTTATCATCAGCATATAAGAGATTAGCTCACTGAAGTTTGCACCAACCCTCCGATAGTTTTAGCAACATTTATTTTATAAAGGCAACGCAAGCTTATCATCCCCTCGCAACTGCATGCTCTAGATATGCAATCAGCAAAAGGATTTTAAAATGAAATCACAATGACTTTGACCTTTAACCATCAACCTTGAAAATCAATAAGGTGCATCCTCTTTCAAAGGGGGGGGGGGGGGGGCATTTCTTAACAGGCTTGATGATCCTATGATTGCTATGTCTTCTGTGCTTTTAACAAGGATTTTAAGCCCAAGACAATTTTTTACCTTAAAGTTGACTTTTGACAATTAATCTTGAAAATAAATAGGGTTCATCCTCTCCCCTTGGGGAATATTTCTTGAAGGTTTGATGTTTCCATGATGATTGCTATGTCTTCTGTGCTCATCATAAGGATTAAGTCCACTGTGACCTTAACCTTTGACCTTGAAAATAAATAGGCTTCATCCTCTCCCCGGGGATACATTTGTGGTAGGTTTGATGTTAATGCGATGATTGCTATGTATTCTCTATTGTTTGTTTTAGTCCACTGTAACCTTGAAATTTTACCAATGACCTTGAAAATCAATAGGATCATCTCCCCATGGTGAGCATTTCTGGAAGGTTTGATGTTTCGATGATGCTTGCTTCGACTTCTATGCCGAGTCCACTGTGACCTTGACCTTAAAATCAATAGGCTTCATCCATTTCCCATGGAAAATATTTGTGGAAAGTTTGATGTTTCTATGATAAAAGCTTTGGCTTTTATACTGTTCACAAGAATATCCGGACACACACACACACACTCACCCACACAAACATACGGATGCTTGGCACCGATGCTATGTCCCCAGAGTTACGAGGGGATATTTGTGGTTCTGAATAGACAAGTACCTTTTTGTATTCAAAGAATTCATCTGACTTTGATGTATTGACCATTAAATCACTTTGGAGTCTAAAGTTCCAAGTGAAATTTCAACACTTTAGGTCAAGAATTACCTGCTTTATCCGGCAAAATTACTTTTTCCACATACGCTAAGTTTGAACTTGGACCCAAAAATTCATCATACTAAGTAGAGAATTACTAGAGTTTTGGGGGGCAGACATGCAGTAAAATTCCAAATATGCCAAGTTTGACAGAAAGATGGCTGGACACAGGCCATAAGAAATTTTGTCACTGTAGGTCAAAAATTATTTGCACCAAAAGTACGATGAGAAACGATATGTTTCTGTAGACAGACATTGCAATCCAGTATACAATGAGGTAAAAAAAAAATGAGTCCGCATTTCAGAAATTTATTAATTGATTGATCAGGTTAAGAAATACAAACTGAGTAGAATACATCGCGTAAATCAACTTGCTGTTAGTATGGTTCTATTTAATTCTGTGACGCTTAAATTTGGCCGAGTCTGAAAATGCCTTTGGCTTTATGTACCACTGATAAGGATTTACTTTCCGAAACACGTGTCTTGTGCTTTAAAATTGGTTTGAAATGTTTTCCAATTTCTTGCTATATGCCAATGAAAAATATGCAACGCAAAGCGTAGCATCTCATCGCACAGCATAAAGATGACCTCACATATAAGTCGGCAGTAGCATTCAACCAATACCTATTTTCAAAACCAATATCTCTTCTTCTAGATCTTTCACTTATGAACTAGAAATTTATATAATGTTGCATATATGCAAAAAATTCCATGAAAATTCACTCTCTCTTTATCCAACAGTTTGACCTTGACGATCAAAAGGGTTCTTTTGAATGTCACTTGCATTGACTTATGTTGTTTGATCGAGATCTATTGATAATTCTAATATCACTTGAAATTTTCTCCCTACATGTACCATAGAACTCGCCTGGTGTAAAATCTCCAACAAACTTAGTGCGCTAAGCTCCGCCCATTCACGTGCTATATTAGAATAGAAATAACAACTAGAAAGGTTTCTTGTTGCGGTTGCAACAAGAGTGTCTTCCTCCTATACAATTTTTGGTTTGGAAATATGAAGGACGTCACATTACATGTATTTATATTATATATTTAAGTTTTCAAATAGCAGTAACATTAAATTTTCAAACCGATAATTGTTGGTGAGCAACCATTTGATTTGGGGGGGGGGGGGGGGGGGGGGTAGGAATTCTATTGCCAGCCGGTAAAATTTTTTCAGCAATTTTCTGAGCAGGCCATTTTTTTCAGCCATTACCAGAGTCGGAGAAAAATGTTCGCCGGTTCTTCGGGCCGGATTTAAACAAATTGTCAAATGTTGTGAATGTCTTTGTAAGTTAAACTCCCCGCTGTTACAGAGTATGAGTTAATAACCGTTCCTTCAGATGTCTCTTTGCAATTAGCGAATTTCAGACAGATTGTATGATGTTTAAATAGAACCTTTTCTAGATTTTTGTGCCTATGCGTATTAGGTCTCTGGTAGATACAGCTATGTGAACAGTTTGTATTTATATTAATTAATTTTTAGCCGAGTTGCAAAACTCGGCTCTTAATTTGATGTGAGACGGGCGTCTGGGCGGGCGGTTGGGCGGGCGTTTGGGCGGGCGGGCGGGAGGGCGTCAACAATTGGTTTCCGGACTATAAGTCAACTACGAAAAAGGCTATAACAATGAAACTTCATACACTTACTCACCATTAGTCAAGGATGAGGCCTATTGATTTTGGGGTCAAAAGGTCAAAGGTCAAGGTCACAGGACTCAGATGATTGAAAATGGTTTCCGGACCATATTTTAGCCTGTATTGCACCTATAATCATGAAACTTGCCAGAAATGTTTCCCTTGAATCAAGGATGAGGCCTATTGATTTTGGGGTCAAGAGGTCAAAGGTCAAGGTCACAGGACTCTGTTGATTGAAATTGGTTTTCGGACCATATTTCAGCTTGTATTGCACCTATAATCATGTAACTTGCCAGAAATGTTTCCTGTGAATAGAAAATGACCACTTTTGATTTTGGGGTCAAAAGGTCAAAGGTCAAGGTCACAGGACTCTGATGATTGAAAATGGTTTCCCGGCCATATTTTAGCTTGTATTGCACCTAAAGTCATGAAACTTGCCAATAATGATTCCCATGAATCAAGAATGACCCCTATTGATTTTGGGGTCAAGAGGTCAAAGGTCAAGGTCACAGGACTCTGTTGATTGAAATTGGTTTTCGGACCATATTTCAGCTTGTATTGCACCTATAATCATGTAACTTGCCAGAAATGTTTCCTGTGAATAGAAAATGACCACTTTTGATTTTGGGGTCAAAAGGTCAAAGGTCAAGGTCACAGGACTCTGATGATTGAAAATGGTTTCCTGGCCATATTTTAGCTTGTATTGCACCTAAAGTCATGAAACTTGCCAATAATGATTCCCATGAATCAAGAATGACCCCTATTGATTTTGGGGTCAAAAGGTCAAAGGTCAAGGTCACAGGACTCCGATGATTGAAAGTGGTTTCCGGACCATATTTCAGCCTGTATTGCAATTATAATCATGAAGCTTGCCAGAAATGTTTCCCATGGATCAAGGATGACCACTATCAATTTTGGGATTAAAAGGTCAAAGGTCAAGGTCACAGGACTAAGATGATTAAAAATGTTTTCCCGACTGAATTTGAGCCTGTATTGCACCTATAATCATGTAACTTGCCAGAAATGTTTCCAGTGAATAGAAAATGACCACTTTTGATTTAGGGGTCAAAGGGTCAAAGATCAAGGTCACAGGACTTAGGTAATTGAGAATGGTTTCCAGACCATTTTTGAGCCTGTATTGCACCTATAATCATGAAACTTGCCATTAATTTTTGGGTCAAAAGGTCAAAGATCAAGGTCACAGGAAAATCTGTATCCTTGAAAATATATTACACGCTGATATAGAATAAAGAGAAGACCATTTCTTGATCCAGAAATTTTCATTTAGGACCACAAAATGTTGTTACAAACCATACACATTTCATGTTAGTCTGCATATTCATACTTACATTCCAGTTTTGCAACTCGGCATTTTGCATCTTCGATGCATTTTGAGCTTATTTGACTTTAAATTGTCTGGCACAAAGGGCCAGCAAAAATTCCATATCATGCAATGTATCCTTACTTTTGCATGGTCCAGGAAAAAAAATGCCGGCCCTTTGGGCCGGAATATTTTTTTCAGCATTTTTCAGAGCCGGGATTTTTTTTTTTTTGCAAATTCTTCCTGCCCCCTTCCCCCATAAAAAAGGCGAGCTCGTAGCTGTAGAACCAATTTTCTTGAGAAGAGAAATGGTAATAACAAGTTACGTTCAATATATATATATAAATACCATGAGGTTCTCGCTGTGCAGGTTCAAATTTGGACCCCCCCCCTTCCCTTTTTTCAAAGTTTATTTTGAATTTCCATCATGGCGACATCGTTCAATATAAACAGAACTGTTTTCGAAAAACGAGGTGAGGGAAGAATGTTGGAGAAATTGTTCATCAATTTGTAAATAAACCAACCGAAAATTATGTTCGAACGTTTGCTAGAATTAGAAATTAAACTTGATGTTCAAAATATAGTTATTGAAGTTTAGAAACAGGTTTGTAGGTTAGAAATCGGAATCAAACTACCACTTTTTGTGTGTAAATTCTGGTTTGTAGCTGATCTCTTCTAAATTGATCAACTGTTTTAAAATCAAATTGTGTATATCGAAATGTATTTATGAAATGCATATTCATCATTGCCGTGAAATCGGAATTTGAAAATCTCAACACTGCTTTTCTCGAGTCGGACTCGGACTACCAATTTTAGTGTGCGCCCGATCTGTTGGCGTGAAGGTGTATCGAAATACCCAACTCAAAATTTCGTTGCTCATATCTTTTCAACAGTAAGAGATAGGAAAAATCAGAAAGACTAAATAAGACAGATATATGGATAAAAAATAATAATATTGAAATTTTTAGGAAACTTCATAAGCTTAATTTTTGTTTACTATTATAAGCAAAAAAGTGTCTTCCTCCTATGAACTTCTGAATTTGGAAATATGAAGGACGGTGAAGGACGTCATCGTAATAAATCGTTACAGTGTGCATCTAGCATTTCATATCTTGCATGGCTGTCGACTTTCAAAAAGAATGGAAATTGTAGATAGCAAAATACGAGATATTTAAGCTTACAAATAGCAAAACATGAAATTTTCGGTCCTTTTGAGTAATTCGACGCTCCCGTCAAATATTTGAATCTACTAAAAAACATGATAAAAAAAATAACAGAGACCAAAAATAAAAAAGACCAATCTAGCTTTTACTCCAAACGTAACGTTGGAGAACTTTCATTGTCCTAGCTTACAGGGTTCTTGAGAAATCGCTGATCCAATTTTCCACGGTTACGAAAACAATAGGTCTTCCGACGGAAGTCGGAAGACCTAACTAGCTAACCGTGATTCATTGTCCAGTAATTCCACTCGTCACATGAACCAATCAAATTATCACCTTGCCGCTTCGCGGCTCGGTGATAATTTGATTGGTTCATGCGACTCGCGGAATACTGGACAATAAACCACGGCTAGCTAGTTGTTATTTCTTAAATGACATGAGTATATTCAAGGATTTGACAAATTCCAATCTTTGACATTGACCTTTGATATACAAAATTGAAAATAATATGGTTCTTCCTCTTGTCATAAGCAATTATTATGTGAATTTTGGCTCAAAATCCAATAAAAACTGCATCTTCTAGACTGTATACATTTTAAATGTTTTCAATCTGTGACTTTGACCTTTGACCAATGACACTGAAAATCAGTAGGGTCCATCCTCTTGTCATAGGAATTAGTGTGTGAAGTTTGGTCAATATCTAATCAAAACTGTGCACTCTGTATACAAGGATTTTAAACATTTCCTATCTCGACCTTGATCTTTGACCTTGAAAATCAATAGATTTCTTCTTCTTGTCATAAGCAAGACCTTGAAATATGCAGGGTTCTTCCTCTTCATAAGCAATTAGATTGAGAAGTTTGGTCATTATCCAATCAGAACTCCTCACTCTAGACTGTATACAAGGATTTTGAACTTTTCCTATCTGTGACCTTGACCTTTGAATCAAAAGAATTCATCTTGTCTTAAGCATTCAGTGTATGAAGTTTAGTCAAGATCCAATTAAAACAGTGTCCGCTAAGCTGTAAACAAGGATCTTAAACATTTCCAATTTGTGACCTTGAAAATCAAAAGGATCCATTTACTTGTCATAAACATTCCGTGTATGAAGTTAAGGTAGCTTGTACCTCAGGATGTGGGGGTCTATTTTCTTTTCTCCTTTTTTTTTTGGTGGAAATTTCATGTTTTCGTCTTTGAACCTTTTCAGATAGACCATAGATTGTAGGGATATCTTTATTGTCTATAAACCCAACTTTAACATTACACCCTATGGAAAAATCTAAAAATTCACAATTTTTACATTGTAGAAGCATTTTTTAACCAAAAATATATTTGATACCAAATGCTTTACCCAATGTGCAATAATATGAAAAGAATACATGGGGTATCCACGCATAATTTTCCCCGATTTTGGACCAGAGGTACAATCTAACTTAACATCCAATCAAAACTGTGTCCTCAGGGCTGTATAGAAGGATTTTAACCATTTCCAATCTGTGACCTTTGACCTTGAAAATCAGCAGGTTTCTTCCTTGTATCATGAACGATTTGTGTACGACGTTGATGAAGATTTGATACGGAATGCACTCTCTAGGCTGTATAAAGGAAAAAGTGACATAGACACTAACAATTACTTACACAACAACAGAACATTGCTATATCCCCCTGCAACTATGTTGCAAGGGGATGATATAGGCTATGCCTGCCATATTTGTTGAAGAATGAAGTCAAGCATTAGACTTGAAAGACCTATGACTACAATCATAATCTAACTACTTGTACTGCCATATAAAATATCTTTGTAGACTCCTTTACCTGCTAATATTGTCATTTATGTAAATGTGGGAAATCATTTTGATATAAAGATGTTTCTATATCACATAATTATATATATGAATCGTATACTTCAATATTTATTATAACTAAAATTATGTAATTCATATACTCATGTTATTCATTTACTTATGTGTGTTTATATCATCTTTGACATTTTTGTAATATTCCTATGAGCCTTTGAATTACAGAATAAATTGAATTGAATTGAATCGGATACCTTTTGATTTCACTTTTTATGGTAAAATTCTGTGTATCTGACAGCTGTGTTAGCCATTAACGTACCTCAGCAACCATAATGATGAATCAGGTCAAATACCTGAAGTACTTAGAACGAGTACACTGAAGCTCAACAGAAAGTTCAGAGTTTACTTTATAAACTTCAGAGTACAGATATACTAACTATTCTTGACACTACCTCAACCATCATACAAACAAATGCAATCGGATAGAATGATTTAATAAGATAAATTATGGAATAAGTTGCATAGTGCAAAATAAAATAATCAATTACATAATAGATAAGAAAGCACCTTATAGCTAGCTATACATCAAAATAATAGGTCCAGGAAAATCTGTCCGTATTGCCGATTCAGGGGAACCGCCTACAAGCAAACTTTGCTGAAAGACTGTAACTGTACTATTTCAGCGCAACCTAGGTTTAGAGAAAACATGGCAAAAACAAGCAAATGACACACTAGTGTAATAACAAGTTAGTGCACTTAACTATTACAATTCCATTACAATCTGTAAAAGTTATATGATTAAGCATAGTCTTGAACAAGTACAGTCTTTAAACAGTGCTAACTCATTAAAAATGAATCCCACTAAAGTAAGTACACATATCGTACTATGATTTCATCTCACTGATACATTATTGGATCATAATGATCTATGCTATGGCGATAGATTTAGATAGTGCTTTAATAGCTCCGGAAATTACATCATTTCAACCTCTACATGTATAACTACACAATTCAGTCATAAAAGCTGTTTTTAAGGATGTAGAAAACTTAATTTGGACAGATGAGCTCGCAATTGTTCAAGCATTACATACAATTTCAGTTATATTACATAACATCCATACAGTAATTAAATTAAACCAATCATAACGATGCTATGGCAAAGACGTAAAATGAAATATCAATAAATCTATAAATGGGGAGGAAAATACATGCAGCTTTACATGGAATTGAATTCGAATGAACATCTTTCTTTGTTCGCACTTTGGTTGTCCTCTTGTATTCAATTAATTTTTGTCTTTTCTTCTTTTTTTTACTTTTTAAATACTTTATGCAACTTTTCATCAAACTTTATTCATTAATTTCATTAAAATTGTGAGTGTAAAAAAATGTCAGATACAGCACCTGTTAATGTACCAAACAGATGTGCCATCAAGGCATTGTTTTTAAGATTGTGTGTGTATTTAACAGCTATTAATTTTGACTTTATAATGTTAAAGTCATCCAGTGGATAAGTTGTCAAATATTTGGTAATTCAAACACTTAAACATGTGGTAAAACCCTTTATATAAATTCACTACATAATTTCATTTTCAACACCTTGAAACCAGGAATCCAATTTTAGTGCAATGACTTTAACATTAAGACAATCTAACTTTATATCACAGTATTGTTAATTTCTTGTTAATATTTGTTGTATTTTTCTAGCGATTACATAGGAACACTATTTGTAGGAAACAAAAGGAATCAACACAAGAATTATAGGCAGAAATAACTGTTTTACCTTAAATATCACCATGATTACACAATAATTCTTTTCAATAATCATACTGAAATATTCAACCTATGTGGTACATTCATAAAATTTTGAAAAGTGATCCGATGAAATGAAACATTTGAAGCAGTGTGCTAATTACTAATATTCTAGCTACTTCCTCTCTCTCTCTTATGACGTCTCTTTTTAAAAAGAGAAAATTCAATTCATTTTATCTACACACATAAATTCATTTATGATAAAGGAGAAGCAAATGAGGCAGATGTTATGACTGATACACAAAAATACACGAAATGTTCCACTACATATATATGTTATTTTACATTCATATGTATCATAAAAAAGATAGAAGCCCTTGTACTACATTACATTTACAGGTAGCTGCTTATGTTTTATTTATAATAGCCAATGACATAAAATCTTCATAGCTCATTTGAACATGCCCTGTACCAGCAGTGTCTCTCGTTCTGAAAGCGTCAGTCAGTGATTTAAGCATGACACAAGATTGGATGAAGTTATCGAGTGTCAGACATCGCCTTCCCCTCACATCAAACTTCAGTATGATCGTTTGACAGAATTGAGGTGATAGGTTGTAGCCCATTTGTTGAAGTGCTGAAATAACAAAACATAGGTAATCACAGATTATGAAGCTCACCTCGTGGCAATAAATTTTAATTTAAACATATTTCTAAGTACATGCATGTACATGTATATTTGCTTTTAAAGGCAAAATCATTTAAGCAGAAAAAGTAGGTCAGAATCATTTTGAGAAAGTTTCATCAAAAGATACATCCAAATGCAAGTTTGGTACATATAGCACTATACTTTGCTTAATATTGCCTTTTAAAGGCAAAATCACTCAAGCTGAAAAGTAGGTCATTGTCATTTTATAAAAGTTTTGTCAATGATACATCCAGTATGTAAGTTTGGTACATGTAGCACTTATACTTTGTTGAATATTGGCTTTTAAAGACAAAATCACTCAAGCAGAAAAAGTAGGTCAAGGTCATCTTATGAAAGTTTGATCAAAGATACATCCAAATTGAATATGTTTTTGATGAATTTTAATGCAGTTTTTAAATATCACAGGTATAAGGCACCTTATGCTTATTTTAGCGATGAGAGTTTGATTAGATTTTACCTGTTTGAAGTTCACCACATTCTATTGACCCAGTTCTGTTACTGTCAAATCTTTCAAACACACCTTTCCATTGCTGTATGTAGTTCCACAAGGCCTGGAACTCATGCAGCTCTATTGTACCACTATGGTCCTTGTCAAACATTCCTGTCACATACAAGTAAATACATTACTAGTAGATTTCCCATCTTTTACAACTTAATCTATAAAGTCTCTCAACGTTATATATATCATACAAATGAATTATTCACAGATGATAGAAGACTTCAAGACCTGTCAAAAAAAAAAAAGGAAAACAAATATTATGAGAGATTAATGACTGTGAAACTTATTGGCAGATTATAGTGAGATCATGAGATAAATATCTTGTGAAGTTAAGCAGATGATGTGTAAATAAAATCATCTTTGTGATGTATATTTAAATTTGAACTGTCATGGATCATGGACACATCATTTTATAAAATAATAATTACAGCTATACAGCTAACATCCGATGCCGTCAATTTATATCGCTGTAATTAGTATTTTTCTGCTGTGAAACTGTTTTGAAAAAATGCTTAGTAACGACAACGCCATCTTCATTCTATATCAATGCGCTGTTCCTACCACCAGGCACATGCTGGGCATGCTTTGTTCAGTCATTACTCAGTAGTTGCTAAAACGTTGAGAGGTCGCCGATAAATTCCAACGACCGTGTAACGCCAGCGGAGCGCATGTCTAACGCATACAAAGCAACCTTCTAGCGATAGTCTGTCCTCAACGTGTGCCCAATGACAGTATAACGACAGTCTAACGTCCTTGGCATGTGCATAACGTCTTGACAATGACCTTAATGGTTTGTTCGTTTTAAATGTATTTTGATAATAGAATTAACGAAATGTTTTCTGAAAATTAAGTTTTTCTGATACAGATAGTAATTAAAACTGAATTTGAGAATGGAGGGCGATAAGTTATAATATAGACACTTACAGCTAGCTCTTCTAAATCATCGGAACATTATTATGGATTTATCGTTATTCGTGAAGAGAAAAAAATGTAGTAAAGGTAATCATAATCGGAATGGGGTGTGAGAGTAGGAGAAGGGGAGAAGAGGGTCAATGTTGGGGCATTGTGATTTGTAAGCGTCCTCTCCCTCCTCTTTTGTCTCTTCGTAGTGGCATTCTTTCTCCTCGAAGTCTGTTTTAAAATGGCTGAAGAAATTGAAAACAAACTTTTTTTATAAAATTGTTTGATTCGATATCGATCAGATACTTGCAGTTTGCAAGTTGTAAGAATTGTCGCTGACAGGTCATTGGCAGGTCGCTGGAAAGTCGTTAGACAAATGTTGTGAGGCCGTTGGGCACACGTTATAGAACGTTTACAGGGGTAAATTGTAAACTAGTTTCATGCGTTGGGAACACGCCGTGATGGTTGGGAGAACGATCCCCATGCGCTACAAGGTCGCTACACGCCCGTTGAGAAAGTTGCTTCTTGAGGAATTTTCAAACAAAACCTCGACGTTTGCCAGCGTGTTGACGGTCGTTACTCGTACATTGGCCAAAAAAGTGAAGGTGTGACAGGGCCATAACCAGAATTATAAACCAATTAACACCAGAAGTAAGGCAGTCATGATTATAACCACAATGTACAAGATAACTTGTACTCATTGGACAGTGAAAGGTCTTATGATATATGTCCATTATAGAATTTGTCTGCTTGATAATGATATACATGTAGGAAATGTGTATGATATCTTAGTGTCTGTTACATTTCTATTTTAAGTTAGTTAGGTTTAATATTTTTTAGCACATCTAAACCTACAATTTTCACTTCTTCTTTTTTCAGTGACTTTCACGTTGACACACAAAAACTTACCAATCATGAGTCTACAGGTCTCTGAGTTGAAGTGACTCCAGTTCCCATTTACGAGTGCTTGCTGTAATTCTTGAGTTGAAATCCTGCCTGATCTGTCAGCATCCACGGAAAGAAACCATTGGTAAATCTGAGGGTCAATCCCAGGGGGAGGCCCTCCCATAGGCGGGGCACCTCCCATAGGCGGTGCTCCATACCCTGTAGATTGCAATACATATATGTTAAAAACACTTGTACATGTAGCAAGACTTAACATTAATTCTCTCTCTGACACTTACCATGCTTTACATCTTGAGACAAAGGAAAATACATAAGTGTAGCTGTGTGAGCTTTTCTTGTCTCACTCTTCATATCTGACATTATACAATGTAATCATTGGTTTGGTAAACATTTGCTTCAGTTCTCGAATAAATCATTATAAGGAAAATTAAAATAATCTATCATAACAAACTTCATCCTCATGCAGAAGATTTGCAATATCCAAAACTAATGGATTGGAAATCTTTCATACTTGGATGAGTCGTAACGTCTTTATAGATTTTGTTAATCTATATTGAATCTAATACAGTTGGAACAATAATCAAGAGGAAAATCTAACTACAACTGTTACCCCCTGCAATGCTGTTTTCCATTTACACAAACCTGACAAATTTTTGACCTTGACCTTTTGACAACAAAATCAGTAGGATTCCTTTTCTCATGTAAAACTGATTTACATGTATAGTTTCCTCAATGTAGGTCAAGAACTAACCAAGTTTTGGTATGGAAACACTGTTTTTCATACATGCCAAGTTGACCTTTGACCTTTGGAACCCCAAATCAATGATGCGGATAAAAGTCCTTGAACCGGTATGATATGGTATATCATGAATCATCTACATTTGTACACACAGATGACCTTACCCTCCCATTGTCCATATCCTGGCTTGGGAGGTGGGGCATGGGGTGGGGCTCCATCACCAGGTGCCCCTCCTTTTCACATGGATGGTTGTCAGTATCCTGGTTGGGGAGGTGGGGCATACTGAGCAGGAGGTGGAGCATGGGATGGGGCTACATAACCAGGTGCCCTTCATCACATGGTACGTAGATACACATTGATGTACTTACTATGTAGTTATCTATATCCTGGCTGGGGAGGTGCGGTATATAGCAGGAGGTGGGGCAGGGGATGGGGCTTCATAACCAGGTGCCCCTCCATCACTTGGTACGTAGATACACATCGATGTACTTACTCTGTAGTTCTCCATATCCTGGCTGGGGAGGTGGGGTATATAGCAGGAGGTGGGGCATGGGATGGGGCTTCATAACCAGGTGCCCCTCCATATCACATTGATGTACTTACTCTGTAATTATCCATATCCTGGCTGGGGAGGTGGAGTATACTGAGCAAGGGATGGGGCATGGGGTGGGGCTTCATAACTAGGTGTCCCTCCATAGCATGTGGTAGATATAGATGGATGTACATGAGAAGGGGCTCCATAACCATGTGCCCTCAATAACATATGGTAGATAAACATGGATGTACATGGGGTGGGGTATCATAATCATGTGCCCTCAATAACATATGGTAGTTATACATGGATGTACATGGGGTGGGGTTCCATAATCATGTGCCCTCAATAACATATGGTAGATAAACATGGATGTACATGGGAAGGGGCTCCATAACCATGTGCCCTCAATAACATATGGTAGATGTACATGGATGTAATTACCCTGTGGTTGTCCATATCCTGGTTGGGGAGGTGGGGCATACTGAGCAGGAGGTGGGGCATGGGGTGGGGCTCCATAACCAGGTGCCCCTCCATATCCAGGCTGACCATACTGAGGAGGTGCACCATAACCACCAGGAGGACCCTGAAAATATTGATTACACTATATTAATACATGTAGTCTCCCTCTTTTGGACCTCATCTCCCTCCTAAAATTACAATCTCCTCCCTTGGAGAGAGACTCCCTCTTTCGGGCCATATCTCCCGCTTACTTAATCATTTTTCCAATAAAATAGAGTAAATAATTTTGAATTTTTCCACAAAAATGCATTGCTGTCAGCAAAGTGTCCATCCAGTGCAATGATAAAATGTGTATGCATCTTATTGCAGTCGTAGTTTGTACATTTTCTTAGAATAACAGGTAGAAGGTTAGCATTCAATAAGATTGTTCAAAAGATGGATCCTTCCAAATGTTGCAAAATTATCATAAATGTTGCAAAATTTGTCTACGCATAATCTCCCTCTTTTTCAATGTCATCGAGGAAGATCTCCCTCTTTTTGAGAATTTCAAAGTTGACAGGTATGCCCTCCAGCATTAAACATAAAATGGTTCCGAGTCATTTTGCTCTCTTCCTGTTCATCCTTGTTCCACTCTGGGTTGTTTCGAACTCCAAATGAGTCATTAATTTAATAATCAGAGTGGGTTGTTTGGATTCCCAGACTGGTCAGATTTTCTATCATACAATGTACTTAAATTCCAAGACTGGTAATATTTTCCATTCTGTCACTGGTATTCCACTGGTATACGGTCACTATACCAGTATTGTCAAAATAACAATACCAGAAAACCTGTATCATAAAAAAGTGACGGTACTGGAATACGAGTACAGTATCATACAGTGTCATATTTACAATACTGGTCTACAGTTTTTCGTTTTCAGTAGGGCTGTCACGGTTAACCGTAAATTCGATTACCCGTGGCCGCAGTTCGATCTTGGTCGGTTCGATTCGGATCGTACTTTATGAATTTCGGTTCGGTTCTCTTTTTTTTTGTTATATCCGCTAAGCAGTAGTTTTTCTACTAGAATTTTTGTTTGATACACGGACTGTGATTAGTTACTTTGTTGTATTTCATTGATGAAATGGGTGTTTCACTTCTTGTCCGTAAACGTGGACCTGTTTGTTTGACAGATAGGCAACTAAGAAGTCTTCTAAGTGTTCTAGATTGGTTATTTTGTTGAATGTTGATAAGGCCTCAAAGAAAAATGCTTTCAAAGGAGAAAAATTTAAAAAAAAATAATAATTTCTTTGATTTGTTATTCTCACCATTATTTCACTCTTTTATAGAATTAAACAACACAAACTCAAACTGCACCAAAAAAAACTGAAAAGCAAGGTTCATTTTCCTGAACTGAACCGAATTAAGGCTGAACTGTGACCAGGGATTTTTTTTGCCCCTTTTTGGGGCCATTATTCGGCCCCATTCCCAATGAGAAATAGTATCTTTTTTTCCCAATTGTGGCTCTAAAATTTCCCAATCACATAGAGATGGAATAAAAACTGAAAATAGTGAAATTTACTGGTTAAAAAGTAGCTTTACTAATTATTTGCCATATTGTTGTAAGCATAAGAAATTAAATCTTATTTTAAAGAAAATTATCTGATTAAACATTCAATTCTGAACTTTTGATTGTATAAACTGTCATTTAACTTTTATATAAGTACTTCCCAAATATTCCCAAACGTTGTTAATCTTCCCTATTGCAGGGGCCCCGACCCCATTATCCCAAATTACTGAAAAAAATCACTGGTGACAGCCCTAGTTTTCAGGTATTGATATTTTGACAATACTGGTACAGGGGTGAAAATTCGAAATGAAATTTTCAGGGGCCAATTGGGCTCCAATGTCAAAAAATGTAGACGCCCACATCAAAAACAATTAGCCCACATCAAAATGATGTATCTAAATTTATATTTTAAAATTTAAGTCCCCCCCCCCTTCTCTTCTTTGCCGTATCAAAGTCATGGCCATCCTACAGGAACATGTGTACCGAGTATGAAATTAACGTCAAAATGAGAGTGAGAGACTGGTGTACATGTTGATCTACATGGACCGTTTATTTGACGACTTTGAACGATAATTGCAGATGTCAGTAGTTTGAGGTCAGCGCTCTCTACATGTATCTTCTTTCTTTCTTTCTTTCTGTTTGGGCACCTGACAACCCTCTATTGGGTCAGTTGGCTGTATTGATGTTATATTGCGGGGAACTCATTCGCCAACATCCCGTTACAGAGTACTCTAGCCAGGCCGTTCCCCTCTGGGGTGCCTCATAGCCCCTTCTATTATTTAAGGGGCGGAGTACTACCCCATTTTGATGCCCACCCTCCACTTGTGTATGTGGTGTATGCATGTATGCAGGAGGGTTGTATAATTATGTACTGCTTGGATGGTCCGTATTTCCAACGGCTTTTATAAGGTGCCACCACACCTGGATACCCTTGCCGCAGCATGAACTTGGGTACCCAACCGGGCCCTTTATAGTCCCCCCGGTCAGGAGACTCGGTAGGGACGAACGAATGGATATGATTTTCAACTCTCATATTACCACACCGGGATTCGAACCCCGGTCGTCTGCGTGAGAGTTGAACGCCTTATCCACTCGGCCATCTCTTCCAACACGATTCTTTCATCAAATCAGTTTGAGTAATTTTTCCGCGTAAATTCACTTATGATTTTAGATGTTTCTATATTTAAATATCGAAGTAGGATTTTGATTTCGGTCATCTCAAGAACCTTTAAATAAATCAATGAATGCAGGTAAATCCTGAGTTATAAAATTAGTATAAAAATATTACGTCTCCAGACAGTGACATTGCACACTTTTGGAAACATTAAATTAGGGTTTTGGTATACTGATCATAAACAGTCAGGGGTGCTACTTCAACAAGTAATTAAAAAAAATTACCTTTTCAAGTAACTTTCTAATTTTGCCTTCTAAAATGATTACCTCTAAAAGTAACTGATTTACTTGTGATGTCCATGCAACATATTACTTATACAAGTAATATACATAAAAAGTAAGGCAATGGATGGTTTGTAATGATTGTAGCATACACATTTAAAGTTCTTAAGCTTTTAATTGTTATAAGGGCTACTCATATCAGTAATAACTGCTTCAGTAACAGAAATATCAAGGTAAAACCATTCCCTTAAAATTACTTGTTTAAGTAATATTTAGTGAAAGAGGCTTATCTTTAAATGAAAGGAGTAAAGCTTTAAGCAATTATCGTAATTTATATTTAAATTTTATTTTGAAAAGGAAAGTCTGAATTTTCAGGAAAAATTATTGCTATTGGGATGAAAATTCTGTTTAAAAATCTACAAGGTTACAAACTTGCACAAATTTGCAACTTTTTAAGTGAAAATCGGCTACAATTTCGGCTATCTTTCTTAACTCAAACAGTTTCTTCTGAAAAAGTTATTTCCTTTTGAAAATAATGGAAGTGCTCTTGCCTTCTACAGCTGTATTTTCTTACTTGCCATAGGAAATAAGACATTATTTAACTTTTTATGTGAAATCATGGGTACATTTGATATCAGTCAGATAATTACTTGTAGAAGTAATTTTTTAATTACTTGTTGAAGTAGCACCCCTGACTGTTCACAAATCGAAATACTTGAATACCAGTATCTGTACAAAAATACTGGAACAAAAATTTCTACCAGTATTGTCAACAATAGTGAATACTGGTATACCAGTATTGCAATCGCCAAGTCAGACTTGAAATGAATATGGGAGGGCTCGTATTTACTGCACAATTCAATTCAGAGGAAATTCGAGAGACACAATTCTGCTATCATCTTCCTATTGATTCAGATGTCCCTTGTTCTTTTGAATACAATATTTACAACTCAGAAATATGTTTATTTTTCATAATTCTAACAAGTAAGATAGTGAAAATCCATATTTCCGTTTCTTACTTGACCGTAGGGATTCGCCATATTTTGCAATTCAAGCTGTTTGATTGGTTCAACAAACCTAACATATTTTTCATTTCCAAACAGAAGAGCTACTTTCACAGACAGGAGAAATGACACTTTCAGTTTGTTCACAATCACAGCTACCAAAAATTGTACATAATTCTATTGTTTAGAATCAATATATGTGCATTATGTTGAAAATAATTCTACTTTTGTGAAAAGTAATAATGTCGATATTGAAGTATGCTAGATGATCAATTTCTGGGTATATCTAAAAGCCAAAAGGTTATGTAAAACAGTAAAATGACAAAGTTATACCTATATATAACTTGGTGTCAAAGTAGTATCCCAACGGGGATCATGTAAACTTGGCGATCGCAATACTGGTATACCAGTATTGTTGACAATACTGGTATAAATTTTTGTTCCAGTATTGTTGTACAGATACTGGAATTCCAGTATTGTTGGGATAAAAAAATTATTTTGTGAAAGTGACAATACTGGAATTCCAGTATTGTAAATTTTACAATACTGGAAGATACTGGAAAAAATTAAAATACTGGAATATCGATTTTACCAGTATTGTCCATGTCACAATACCGGTAGACTAGTATTGTCCAGTATTTTCCAGTATTGTCATATATACAATACTGGAATACCAGTATCGTAAAAGTAAGAATACTGGAAGACCAGTATCGGAATTGTGACAATACTGGTATTCCAGTATTGTTATATCGACAATACTCATATTCCGGTATTGAAATATGACCATATTGGACACTTTATTTTACTTTGAAACAAAATAGGGAAATATAGAGTATTGTAAATGTGACAATACTGGTGTTCCAGTATTGTAAATGTAACAATACTGGAATTCCAGTATTGTTACTTTTACGATACTAGTTTTCCAGTATTGCTTTTTTGCACTCTTTATTTTCTTCTCATTGATAATGTTTCATATAGTGCATTTCATGTAGTGCTCTTTGTTTCATTCATTTGATAATTAGTCTACATTGTCAATTGATTAAAGAATTCTTGGTGCTAAAATTCATGCTACTTGAATCTTTCAGTGCTTCTTAATACATCACATGTTATTATAATTAGATAATTCGATTATTGCTTAATGTATATATTATATTTACAGTGTCCTTGATTGTATCGTGGTGCTTATTGATTTGTTCAGTGCTTGACTGCTATTATATCATATGTTATCACTCACTACATGTATATTGTCTTCATTGTCAATTGATTAAAGAGTTCTTGGTGCTAAATTCATGCTACTTGAATCTTTCAGTGCTTCTTAATAAATCATATGTATTAATTATTCTACTGTTTGTCTTTTTCTTAAATACATCTGAAATAAATAAAATATGAAACATTATAGTTACAAAGTTACAAATCTACAACAGCTTGAACAGGGAATCAACATGAATTTCACAATTGTGACAAGACAACATAACATACATACCATTGAACAACAGACAGTATATCACTATTACATTATATCCCATTAACAATACCGGGCATTAACAATACTGTTACTAATTGCTAATCTGACAATACTGGTATTCCGGTATTGTACATAACGAATAGCAAGTGATCAAATCAACAATTATTTTGGTAAAACAGAATGATAAGTGAATATCATAGCATACCAGTACTAGTATTACTAATCTGACAATACTGGAAAACCAGTATTGTTACTCTGGTATACGAGTAACAATACTGGTTTTCCAGTATTATCAGAGGAACAATACTGGTATCCCAGTATTGTTGGATTTACAATACTGGTATTCCAGTATTGTTGAATTTACAATACTGGTATTCCAGTATTCTCAATTCTACAATACTGGAAAACCAGTATTTGCAAAAAAAATATTTTGTTAATTTAACAATACTGGAATACCAGTATCTTCCAGTATTTTACCAGTATTGTAAATAACGAACAATACTGGAAGATACTGGTGACAATACTGGAACAAAAATTTATACCAGTATTGTCAACAATACTGGTATACCAGTATTGCGATCGCCAAGTTTACGTGATCCCCCAACGGAAGAAGTGACGGAAAGATTACGGTGTAGGGGGTACATTGTATCTTCTTCTTCTTCTTCCTGTTTATATTTTCCTCCACTGCTTGGAGTACCATTCTTGCAAACGTAAACGGTATTAAAACATGTATGAATAATTTAACTATTCTCGTAATGTCTGTATAACGCCTATACAAATGTACGGCGCGAAATTTTATCTATCGCTGTATAGACAATGTCACCTATTATGACGTCACTAACGGTGAGCGCCGCTACGTTAGGCCTGTTCAAATATCACGTCGCCAGTTTTGAACTTGAAAATCAACCACGCTAAAATGACTTCAATTGCAAAATAAACTAGATGATTAAATAGTGATTTAATTAAATTATAAGAAATGACTGTAATAATTTTTCTGTCTATCGATGTATAGACAAAAACCGATGCACAAACAAAATATAATCCCCTTCGCGGATTATATAGTTTGTGCATCGGTTTTTGTCTATACATCGATAGACAGAAAAATTATTACAGTCATTTCTTAATTAAATAAGATTTCAGGGATAAAAAAGGATAAAAGAAATTTAAAAAAAAAACAAAAAAAACAAAGGATGTTATAGGGGACTGAGTGTATAGTTAAACTTAATTGTGTGACATATTTAAAATGGCTTGACTTCATAAAAAGGTTACAATTTAAAATGTTAAAACTTTACTTGACTATAAAAAAAATGCCTTAATTCGCCTGAAAACTAACCCTCGCTGTCCATCAATACATTTTTATCTCAAGTTTAGAGCACCTTTGACTGTGCAAATAATAACATAACCCCCTTGAAAGTGATTCTAATGTATGAATGTTCTGACCTGTTTGCAGGTTTAGGGGCACCGATTTTGACGTACAGTCAAGAATTAATTGTATCAATAACAAGTCACTTGGGTTATGTACACCATGATTTTGTAAAACATGAATGATTTTATCGGTGAAATCCCCTCTGTCCAGCGCTGGACATTCCAGTAGAAAGTGACACATATCCTCTTTATCTTGACTACATAGATTACAGAGGTCAGGCGTTTTGTGGTACTTCGCTCTAACAGATTCCAGCAAGTACGTTCCACAAACAAGTCTAGCTTTTTAGCTCACCTGAGCAAAGCTCAAGTGAGCTATTGACATAGCGCACCGTCCGGCGTCCGTCGTCCGTCGTCCGTCCGTCGTCCGTCGTAAACTTTTCAACATTTTCGACTTCTTCTCCAGAACCACTGAAAAGATTTTCATGAAACTTGGTAGGAATGAAGTACTCATGGTCCCCTACAAGTGTTGTTGTTTTTCGTCCGGATCCATCAACAGGTGGCGCCACCACAGGCAAAAGTAGGTCACAGGGGGTACCCTCCTTTGACAAACTTCTTCTTCAGAACAGAAGCATGTATCGACAAACCGAAAGCATCAGGATGATCTAGAGAGATGTCTTAAGAAGTGTTGTTATTTTTGGTTCCACTCGGAAGTCAAATTTTTGACGCTTTTTTGACGTCGTTTCGGACTTTGTCAGAAATGCACATTTTTGCACTATTTCTTTAAATAACTCAATAAGTGTATGATTTTACACATTCATTTAGTTCATATTTATCATATTTAAGTTACTAAATGCTTTGATAAGTAATTTATTCTAAAATTTAATTTTTTGATTTTTTATTAATTTTTTTCTTATGTGAATAGGAAGGGGGGGGGGGGGGTGATTTTCATACATATTCAACTTCTTCTCCAAAACCACTGAACAGATTTTCATGAAACTGGGTAGGAATGAAGTACACATGGTCCCCTACAAGTGTTGTTGTTTTTCGTCCGGATCCATCAACAGGTGGCGCCACCACAGGCAAAAGTAGGTCACAGGGGGTACCCTCCTTTGACAAACTTCTTCTTCAGAACAGAAGCACGTATAGACAAACCGAAAGAATCAGGATGATCTAGAGAGATGTCTCAAGAAGTGTTGTTATTTTTGGTTCCACTCGGAAGTCAAATTTTTGACGCGTTTTTGACGTCGTTTCGGACTTTGTCAGAAATGCACATTTTTGCACTATTTCTTTAAATAACTCAATATGTGTATGATTTTACACATTCATTAACTGCACATTTATCACATTTAAGTTACTAAATGCTTTGATATTTATTTTATACTGAAATTTTAATTTTTTGATTTTTTATGAATTTTTTTCTTATGTGAAAAGGAAAGGGGGGGGGGGTGATTTTCATACATATTCAACTTCTTCTCCAGAACTGCTGAACAGATTTTAATGAGTATTTTTTCAATCATGAATCGATATGTTTACTGTGAACATGGACCCAAGTCTTGTGGGTTGAAGTCCCGGCACGAGCACTCCTCAAATTTTTTTCTTCATTTTTTCCCATTTTGTCAGCTTATTATGCACTTTTAGATCATCTGAATACCTTAAATTCCATTTTTTACTTAAAAATTTTTTTGTTCCCTTTATTAGCTCACCTGAGCAAAGCTCAAGTGAGCTATTGTCATAGCGCACCGTCCGGCGTCCGGCGTCCGTCGTCCGTCGTCCGTCGTCCGTCCGTCGTCCGTCGTAAACTTTTCAACATTTTCGACTTCTTCTCCAGAACCACTGAAAAGATTTTCATGAAACTTGGTAGGAATGAAGTACTCATGGTCCCCTACAAGTGTTGTTGTTTTTCGTCCGGATCCATCAACAGGTGGCGCCACCACAGGCAAAAGTAGGTCACAGGGGGTACCCTCCTTTGACAAACTTCTTCTTCAGAACAGAAGCATGTATCGACAAACCGAAAGCATCAGGATGATCTAGAGAGATGTCTTAAGAAGTGTTGTTATTTTTGGTTCCACTCGGAAGTCAAATTTTTGACGCTTTTTTGACGTCGTTTCGGACTTTGTCAGAAATGCACATTTTTGCACTATTTCTTTAAATAACTCAATAAGTGTATGATTTTACACATTCATTTAGTTCATATTTATCATATTTAAGTTACTAAATGCTTTGATAAGTAATTTATTCTAAAATTTAATTTTTTGATTTTTTATTAATTTTTTTCTTATGTGAATAGGAAGGGGGGGGGGGGGTGATTTTCATACATATTCAACTTCTTCTCCAAAACCACTGAACAGATTTTCATGAAACTGGGTAGGAATGAAGTACACATGGTCCCCTACAAGTGTTGTTGTTTTTCGTCCGGATCCATCAACAGGTGGCGCCACCACAGGCAAAAGTAGGTCACAGGGGGTACCCTCCTTTGACAAACTTCTTCTTCAGAACAGAAGCACGTATAGACAAACCGAAAGAATCAGGATGATCTAGAGAGATGTCTCAAGAAGTGTTGTTATTTTTGGTTCCACTCGGAAGTCAAATTTTTGACGCGTTTTTGACGTCGTTTCGGACTTTGTCAGAAATGCACATTTTTGCACTATTTCTTTAAATAACTCAATATGTGTATGATTTTACACATTCATTAACTGCACATTTATCACATTTAAGTTACTAAATGCTTTGATATTTATTTTATACTGAAATTTTAATTTTTTGATTTTTTATGAATTTTTTTCTTATGTGAAAAGGAAAGGGGGGGGGGGGGGTGATTTTCATACATATTCAACTTCTTCTCCAGAACTGCTGAACAGATTTTAATGAGTATTTTTTCAATCATGAATCGATATGTTTACTGTGAACATGGACCCAAGTCTTGTGGGTTGAAGTCCCGGCACGAGCACTCCTCAAATTTTTTTCTTCATTTTTTCCCATTTTGTCAGCTTATTATGCACTTTTAGATCATCTGAATACCTTAAATTCCATTTTTTACTTAAAAATTTTTTTGTTCCCTTTATTAGCTCACCTGAGCAAAGCTCAAGTGAGCTATTGTCATAGCGCACCGTCCGGCGTCCGTCGTCCGTCGTCCGTCGTCCGTCCGTCGTCCGTCGTAAACTTTTCAACATTTTCGACTTCTTCTCCAGAACCACTGAAAAGATTTTCATGAAACTTGGTAGGAATGAAGTACTCATGGTCCCCTACAAGTGTTGTTGTTTTTGTCCGGATCCATCAACAGGTGGCGCCACCACAGGCAAAAGTAGGTCACAGGGGGTACCCTCCTTTGACAAACTTCTTCTTCAGAACAGAAGCATGTATCGACAAACCGAAAGCATCAGGATGATCTAGAGAGATGTCTTAAGAAGTGTTGTTATTTTTGGTTCCACTCGGAAGTCAAATTTTTGACGCTTTTTTGACGTCGTTTCGGACTTTGTCAGAAATGCACATTTTTGCACTATTTCTTTAAATAACTCAATAAGTGTATGATTTTACACATTCATTTAGTTCATATTTATCATATTTAAGTTACTAAATGCTTTGATAAGTAATTTATTCTAAAATTTAATTTTTTGATTTTTTATTAATTTTTTTCTTATGTGAATAGGAAGGGGGGGGGGGGGTGATTTTCATACATATTCAACTTCTTCTCCAAAACCACTGAACAGATTTTCATGAAACTCGGTAGGAATGAAGTACTCATGGTCCCCTACAAGTGTTGTTGTTTTTCGTCCGGATCCATCAACAGGTGGCGCCACCACAGGCAAAAGTAGGTCACAGGGGGTACCCTCCTTTGACAAACTTCTTCTTCAGAACAGAAGCACGTATAGACAAACCGAAAGAATCAGGATGATCTAGAGAGATGTCTCAAGAAGTGTTGTTATTTTTGGTTCCACTCGGAAGTCAAATTTTTGACGCGTTTTTGACGTCGTTTCGGACTTTGTCAGAAATGCACATTTTTGCACTATTTCTTTAAATAACTCAATATGTGTATGATTTTACACATTCATTAACTGCACATTTATCACATTTAAGTTACTAAATGCTTTGATATTTATTTTATACTGAAATTTTAATTTTTTGATTTTTTATGAATTTTTTTCTTATGTGAAAAGGAAAGGGGGGGGGGTGATTTTCATACATATTCAACTTCTTCTCCAGAACTGCTGAACAGATTTTAATGAGTATTTTTTCAATCATGAATCGATATGTTTACTGTGAACATGGACCCAAGTCTTGTGGGTTGAAGTCCCGGCACGAGCACTCCTCAAATTTTTTTCTTCATTTTTTCCCATTTTGTCAGCTTATTATGCACTTTTAGATCATCTGAATACCTTAAATTCCATTTTTTACTTAAAAATTTTTTTGTTCCCTTTATTAGCTCACCTGAGCAAAGCTCAAGTGAGCTATTGTCATAGCGCACCGTCCGGCGTCCGGCGTCCGTCGTCCGTCGTCCGTCGTCCGTCCGTCGTCCGTCGTAAACTTTTCAACATTTTCGACTTCTTCTCCAGAACCACTGAAAAGATTTTCATGAAACTTGGTAGGAATGAAGTACTCATGGTCCCCTACAAGTGTTGTTGTTTTTCGTCCGGATCCATCAACAGGTGGCGCCACCACAGGCAAAAGTAGGTCACAGGGGGTACCCTCCTTTGACAAACTTCTTCTTCAGAACAGAAGCATGTATCGACAAACCGAAAGCATCAGGATGATCTAGAGAGATGTCTTAAGAAGTGTTGTTATTTTTGGTTCCACTCGGAAGTCAAATTTTTGACGCTTTTTTGACGTCGTTTCGGACTTTGTCAGAAATGCACATTTTTGCACTATTTCTTTAAATAACTCAATAAGTGTATGATTTTACACATTCATTTAGTTCATATTTATCATATTTAAGTTACTAAATGCTTTGATAAGTAATTTATTCTAAAATTTAATTTTTTGATTTTTTATTAATTTTTTTCTTATGTGAATAGGAAGGGGGGGGGGGGGTGATTTTCATACATATTCAACTTCTTCTCCAAAACCACTGAACAGATTTTCATGAAACTGGGTAGGAATGAAGTACACATGGTCCCCTACAAGTGTTGTTGTTTTTCGTCCGGATCCATCAACAGGTGGCGCCACCACAGGCAAAAGTAGGTCACAGGGGGTACCCTCCTTTGACAAACTTCTTCTTCAGAACAGAAGCACGTATAGACAAACCGAAAGAATCAGGATGATCTAGAGAGATGTCTCAAGAAGTGTTGTTATTTTTGGTTCCACTCGGAAGTCAAATTTTTGACGCGTTTTTGACGTCGTTTCGGACTTTGTCAGAAATGCACATTTTTGCACTATTTCTTTAAATAACTCAATATGTGTATGATTTTACACATTCATTAACTGCACATTTATCACATTTAAGTTACTAAATGCTTTGATATTTATTTTATACTGAAATTTTAATTTTTTGATTTTTTATGAATTTTTTTCTTATGTGAAAAGGAAAGGGGGGGGGGGTGATTTTCATACATATTCAACTTCTTCTCCAGAACTGCTGAACAGATTTTAATGAGTATTTTTTCAATCATGAATCGATATGTTTACTGTGAACATGGACCCAAGTCTTGTGGGTTGAAGTCCCGGCACGAGCACTCCTCAAATTTTTTTCTTCATTTTTTCCCATTTTGTCAGCTTATTATGCACTTTTAGATCATCTGAATACCTTAAATTCCATTTTTTACTTAAAAATTTTTTTGTTCCCTTTATTAGCTCACCTGAGCAAAGCTCAAGTGAGCTATTGTCATAGCGCACCGTCCGGCGTCCGGCGTCCGTCGTCCGTCGTCCGTCGTCCGTCCGTCGTCCGTCGTAAACTTTTCAACATTTTCGACTTCTTCTCCAGAACCACTGAAAAGATTTTCATGAAACTTGGTAGGAATGAAGTACTCATGGTCCCCTACAAGTGTTGTTGTTTTTCGTCCGGATCCATCAACAGGTGGCGCCACCACAGGCAAAAGTAGGTCACAGGGGGTACCCTCCTTTGACAAACTTCTTCTTCAGAACAGAAGCATGTATCGACAAACCGAAAGCATCAGGATGATCTAGAGAGATGTCTTAAGAAGTGTTGTTATTTTTGGTTCCACTCGGAAGTCAAATTTTTGACGCTTTTTTGACGTCGTTTCGGACTTTGTCAGAAATGCACATTTTTGCACTATTTCTTTAAATAACTCAATAAGTGTATGATTTTACACATTCATTTAGTTCATATTTATCATATTTAAGTTACTAAATGCTTTGATAAGTAATTTATTCTAAAATTTAATTTTTTGATTTTTTATTAATTTTTTTCTTATGTGAATAGGAAGGGGGGGGGGGGGTGATTTTCATACATATTCAACTTCTTCTCCAAAACCACTGAACAGATTTTCATGAAACTGGGTAGGAATGAAGTACACATGGTCCCCTACAAGTGTTGTTGTTTTTCGTCCGGATCCATCAACAGGTGGCGCCACCACAGGCAAAAGTAGGTCACAGGGGGTACCCTCCTTTGACAAACTTCTTCTTCAGAACAGAAGCACGTATAGACAAACCGAAAGAATCAGGATGATCTAGAGAGATGTCTCAAGAAGTGTTGTTATTTTTGGTTCCACTCGGAAGTCAAATTTTTGACGCGTTTTTGACGTCGTTTCGGACTTTGTCAGAAATGCACATTTTTGCACTATTTCTTTAAATAACTCAATATGTGTATGATTTTACACATTCATTAACTGCACATTTATCACATTTAAGTTACTAAATGCTTTGATATTTATTTTATACTGAAATTTTAATTTTTTGATTTTTTATGAATTTTTTTCTTATGTGAAAAGGAAAGGGGGGGGGGGGGGTGATTTTCATACATATTCAACTTCTTCTCCAGAACTGCTGAACAGATTTTAATGAGTATTTTTTCAATCATGAATCGATATGTTTACTGTGAACATGGACCCAAGTCTTGTGGGTTGAAGTCCCGGCACGAGCACTCCTCAAATTTTTTTCTTCATTTTTTCCCATTTTGTCAGCTTATTATGCACTTTTAGATCATCTGAATACCTTAAATTCCATTTTTTACTTAAAAATTTTTTTGTTCCCTTTATTAGCTCACCTGAGCAAAGCTCAAGTGAGCTATTGTCATAGCGCACCGTCCGGCGTCCGTCGTCCGTCGTCCGTCGTCCGTCCGTCGTCCGTCGTAAACTTTTCAACATTTTCGACTTCTTCTCCAGAACCACTGAAAAGATTTTCATGAAACTTGGTAGGAATGAAGTACTCATGGTCCCCTACAAGTGTTGTTGTTTTTGTCCGGATCCATCAACAGGTGGCGCCACCACAGGCAAAAGTAGGTCACAGGGGGTACCCTCCTTTGACAAACTTCTTCTTCAGAACAGAAGCATGTATCGACAAACCGAAAGCATCAGGATGATCTAGAGAGATGTCTTAAGAAGTGTTGTTATTTTTGGTTCCACTCGGAAGTCAAATTTTTGACGCTTTTTTGACGTCGTTTCGGACTTTGTCAGAAATGCACATTTTTGCACTATTTCTTTAAATAACTCAATAAGTGTATGATTTTACACATTCATTTAGTTCATATTTATCATATTTAAGTTACTAAATGCTTTGATAAGTAATTTATTCTAAAATTTAATTTTTTGATTTTTTATTAATTTTTTTCTTATGTGAATAGGAAGGGGGGGGGGGGTGATTTTCATACATATTCAACTTCTTCTCCAAAACCACTGAACAGATTTTCATGAAACTCGGTAGGAATGAAGTACTCATGGTCCCCTACAAGTGTTGTTGTTTTTCGTCCGGATCCATCAACAGGTGGCGCCACCACAGGCAAAAGTAGGTCACAGGGGGTACCCTCCTTTGACAAACTTCTTCTTCAGAACAGAAGCACGTATAGACAAACCGAAAGAATCAGGATGATCTAGAGAGATGTCTCAAGAAGTGTTGTTATTTTTGGTTCCACTCGGAAGTCAAATTTTTGACGCGTTTTTGACGTCGTTTCGGACTTTGTCAGAAATGCACATTTTTGCACTATTTCTTTAAATAACTCAATATGTGTATGATTTTACACATTCATTAACTGCACATTTATCACATTTAAGTTACTAAATGCTTTGATATTTATTTTATACTGAAATTTTAATTTTTTGATTTTTTATGAATTTTTTTCTTATGTGAAAAGGAAAGGGGGGGGGGGTGATTTTCATACATATTCAACTTCTTCTCCAGAACTGCTGAACAGATTTTAATGAGTATTTTTTCAATCATGAATCGATATGTTTACTGTGAACATGGACCCAAGTCTTGTGGGTTGAAGTCCCGGCACGAGCACTCCTCAAATTTTTTTCTTCATTTTTTCCCATTTTGTCAGCTTATTATGCACTTTTAGATCATCTGAATACCTTAAATTCCATTTTTTACTTAAAAATTTTTTTGTTCCCTTTATTAGCTCACCTGAGCAAAGCTCAAGTGAGCTATTGTCATAGCGCACCGTCCGGCGTCCGGCGTCCGTCGTCCGTCGTCCGTCGTCCGTCCGTCGTCCGTCGTAAACTTTTCAACATTTTCGACTTCTTCTCCAGAACCACTGAAAAGATTTTCATGAAACTTGGTAGGAATGAAGTACTCATGGTCCCCTACAAGTGTTGTTGTTTTTCGTCCGGATCCATCAACAGGTGGCGCCACCACAGGCAAAAGTAGGTCACAGGGGGTACCCTCCTTTGACAAACTTCTTCTTCAGAACAGAAGCATGTATCGACAAACCGAAAGCATCAGGATGATCTAGAGAGATGTCTTAAGAAGTGTTGTTATTTTTGGTTCCACTCGGAAGTCAAATTTTTGACGCTTTTTTGACGTCGTTTCGGACTTTGTCAGAAATGCACATTTTTGCACTATTTCTTTAAATAACTCAATAAGTGTATGATTTTACACATTCATTTAGTTCATATTTATCATATTTAAGTTACTAAATGCTTTGATAAGTAATTTATTCTAAAATTTAATTTTTTGATTTTTTATTAATTTTTTTCTTATGTGAATAGGAAGGGGGGGGGGGGGTGATTTTCATACATATTCAACTTCTTCTCCAAAACCACTGAACAGATTTTCATGAAACTGGGTAGGAATGAAGTACACATGGTCCCCTACAAGTGTTGTTGTTTTTCGTCCGGATCCATCAACAGGTGGCGCCACCACAGGCAAAAGTAGGTCACAGGGGGTACCCTCCTTTGACAAACTTCTTCTTCAGAACAGAAGCACGTATAGACAAACCGAAAGAATCAGGATGATCTAGAGAGATGTCTCAAGAAGTGTTGTTATTTTTGGTTCCACTCGGAAGTCAAATTTTTGACGCGTTTTTGACGTCGTTTCGGACTTTGTCAGAAATGCACATTTTTGCACTATTTCTTTAAATAACTCAATATGTGTATGATTTTACACATTCATTAACTGCACATTTATCACATTTAAGTTACTAAATGCTTTGATATTTATTTTATACTGAAATTTTAATTTTTTGATTTTTTATGAATTTTTTTCTTATGTGAAAAGGAAAGGGGGGGGGGTGATTTTCATACATATTCAACTTCTTCTCCAGAACTGCTGAACAGATTTTAATGAGTATTTTTTCAATCATGAATCGATATGTTTACTGTGAACATGGACCCAAGTCTTGTGGGTTCAAGTTCTGGTACCCTGGTAACTTTAGTTTCGTATAAGTTGGTACATGTTCATGTATGCAAGAGTTGTCTTTCTTTAATATTGATATATGTTTTTGAGGTTTAAATTTTTGGATTATCTATTCATTTGAATGTTATATATTTTGAATTATTAAATAAGTATGGAAAAGTAAACTAAATGATTTTAAAAAGATGAATAAGTATTTTCAAATTTATCTTGTGAAGACTTAGATATACAACTTTGAAATTACAATATTGAGAGCAGCTCAAAATATTAATGTAAGAATAGATCAAAGTTATCAATAACACAGTGGAAGGAGGGGGAGGGGGACTGTTATTTTGCTTTAGCTTCTGTATAACTATCTCTCTCAGGTTACTTAGATTACTCAAGAAGAAGGAGGGGGGGTATGATTTTCATACATATTCAACTTCTTCTCCAGAGCCGCTGAACAGATTTTTGTTAAACTTGGTAGGAATGAAGTAATCATGGTCCCCTACAAGTATTGTTGTTTTTAGCTCACCTGAGCGAAGCTCAAGTGAGCTATTGTCATAGCGCGTCGTCCGTCCATCGTCCGTCCGTCCGACGTAAACTTTTAACATTTTCGATATCTTTTCTGCAACTGCATCACAGAATTTCATGAAACTTTACAGGAAGCAAGTACTCAATGCCCTCTACCAAGTTTGTGTTTTTCGAGCCGATCGGAAATCCAAGATGGCCACCACAGGCTCTGATTGGCTAACACATTTTTGACTTCTCTGAAATTGCTGCACAGAATTTCATGAAACTTCACAGGAAGCAAGTACTCAATGCCCTCTACCAAGTTTGTGTTTTTGGAACCGATTGGAAATCCAAGATGGCCGCCACAGGCTCTAATTGGCTGACACATTCTCGACTTCTCCTCTGAAACCACTGCACAGAATTTCATGAAACTTCACAGGAAGCAAGTACTCAATGCCCTCTACCAAGTTTGTGTTTTTCGAGCTGATCGGAAATCCAAGACGGCCGCCACAGGCTCTGATTGGCTGACACATTTTTGACTTCTCCTCTGAAACCGCTGCACAGAATTTCATGAAACTTCACAGGAAGCAAGTACTCAATGCCCTTTACCAAGTTTGTATTTTTGGAGCCGATTGGAAATCCAAGATGGCCGCCACAGGCTCTAATTGGCTGACACATTCTCGACTTCTCCTCTGAAACCGCTGCACAGAATTTCATGAAACTTCATGGGAAGCAAGTACTCAATGCCCTCTACCAAACTCGTGTTTTTCGAGCCAATCGGAAATCCAAGGTGGCTGCCACAGGCTCTGATTGGCTGACACATTTTCGACTACAGTACTGCACAGAATTTCATGAAACTTCACAGGAAGCAAGTACTCAATGCCCTCTACCAAGTTTGTGTTTTTCGAGCCAATCGGAAATCCAAGATGGCCGCCACAGGCTCTGATTGGCGGACACATTTTCGACTTCTCCTCTTAAACGACTGCATAGAATTTCACAAACCTTCACAGGAAGCAAGTACAGATTGCTCTCTACCAAGTTTGTGTTTTTGAGCTGATCAGAAATCCAAGATAGCCGCCACACGCTCTGATTGGCTGACAAATTTTCGACTTCTCCTCTGAAACCGCTGCACAGAATTTCATGAAACTTCACAGGAAGCAAGTACTCATACCCTCTATCAAGTTTGCGTTTTTCGAGCCTATACGAAATCCAAGATGGCCGCCACAGGCTCTGATTGGCTGACACATTTTCAACTTCTCCTCTGAAACCGCTTCACAGAATTTCTTGAAACTTCACAGGACGCAAGTACTCATTGCCCTCTACTAAGTTTGTGTTTTTTGAGCCAATTGGAAATCCAAGATGTCCTCTATAGGCTCTATTTGAATGACACATTTTTGACTTATCCTCTTAAACTACTGCACAGAGTGTCATAAAACTTTACAGGAAGTAATTTAACTTGTACACCTTGTCATTCTCAAAGCTTCACTAAAAGCAATTTCCTTCAGGTCTTGACTTTGATTGAAAACATACATACAGTCTCCTCAGGTGAGCGATGTGGCCCCCTTGGGCCTCTTGTTAACACCTGCTTTTAGTCTAGGTGCCATCCATGAAACCCAAAAATTTGTTACGCACAAAATGTTTTTGCATGAAAGTGTTGTCAATACCCTCTACTTTGATAATCCGGCTGATGCCACTCTGGCATCCTTGGGCATTTCGAAATTTTGGGGTAAAATGGAATTTTTCGAAGAAAAACCGTTGAAAATAGGAAAAATTTAATTACTTTTTCCATGCTTCAGCTAGATCAACAAAATTGGTACCAAATGAACGACAATTTAATTGTCTTTAAGTTTATAACTCAATTTACAAATTTACTTGTCAATAAAATGGGGAAAACTATGGATTTTCGATGAAAAATCGTTGAAAATTGGGAAAATACAATATCTTTTTTTATTCCGTAGATAATTAAACAATTTTGGTAACAAATGCACAATAAATTTATTGCCTTTCATTTTAAATAATACAGAAGTCAGATTGCAATTTGCTGGTACGAAAAATTGTGAAAAACAACTACTCATGGATGAAAAACGATGAAAATTTGCAAAATGCAATGAATTTTTTCAAACTGTATTTAGTATGAGGTACAGCAATTATGGTACCAAAAGAACATATTTTCATTGTTCTGAATTCCTATTAAGCAGCTTGTTCATAAATAAAGTGGGAGAAGACCAATAAGGGAGAAAATTTTGATTTTGAAGGGTTTTTTTTCCATAAAAAGTTAGGACTTTGAAAAATGCAACACGTTTACAGAAAAGCTGGAACAAAGATAGGTGTATTCAAGTCAACATTTTACTGGTACATGGAGTCTTGTAGCAAGCTTTTGAAAGACGTGGGTGAAATAAGAGACATGTTCAAAAGGAAGCGGATACTGTCTATGATACATAACATGTATGTCTGGTCTACGCTTTTAATTAATCTGCTTTTGAATGATGCTAATGAATTTGAAGACGTTTAACATTTGTACCACTTGGTGAGTGTCACTGCTGGTGGACCAGGAATCCCCGAGGGCACATATAGCCAAGTTAGATCAATTTCGGTTGGTCTTTTCTTCAAACGCATTCGAAAATATCTGTTTACAAAATTGTTACAAATTTCTGAAACCTTAGTCCTGTAGCATCAAATCCCAGTCATCATGCTACGTCTTTCGGTATATTTTGGACATACTTATCAGACATTTTGATCATATTTCATTGTTTGGATTGAGCATCACTGACGAGTGTTAAATACCAGAAACGTGCATGTCTGGTCCACGCTGTTAATTAATCTGATTTTAAATGATGATAATGAATTTGAAGACGTTTAACATAAAAGATTTCTGCCAGGGTTGTGTAGTTTGTTTCAATTAAGGTGAGGTGGATCTTTAAGACCTGCTTAGTTGTGACATTGTTCTATAGTCCCTACGTCAATGTTGAAAAGATGACTTCAGTTTTCTTAAAATAAGCTCCAGGTTAATCATTCGACAAGAATGCTTAGGAGCTGATGATCGATTGATGTATGAAGGACTCTGGTGTATCAACTGACCATTAAATGGCAGAATTTATACCTTGTTTGTTTCTGGCCGTATATTTCTAAAAAAAAACACCAACAATTAAACACTTCAGATGTTCAATAATAAGTGTTCCAACTATTTACCTTCTTGAAGAAAGTTTTAAACCAATTTTGATGCACCAGACACGTGTTTCGGATAGAAAAATCCTCATCAGTGAACTCTGATGTTCCACTCTCCAGAATGGTAGATGATATTCTGTCATAGACCATTTGAACCATCCAACCAGGATAGTAACCTCCGAAATGGAATTAACCGGATGTGACAGCTAGTTCTACCGAATTCAAGCGGCGGGTGTTGCATGCAAGCATAAGATGCTTACTCTTCATTGACACCTGTTCTCCCTCCCATATCGGGAGTTTGCTTCTTTTCGTATGGTTGAGGTTTTTCTTTGTTTGCTTTGGTTCTTGTTTTATTCTGATTTTGTATGCCTTCGATTTATGATTTTCTGAATTATCGATTTTGTGCTGTATACAGGGATATGGCCATTATCCATATTTGTCATTTCAATTAAAGTGACTTCATGGCACAGCCAAAATCCTCTCCAGCAGCGCCCCTGGCCCTATTTTCTGAACTTAAAATTGCTTTCACTTTGCAGAGAGCAAATTTAAATGATATTCAATTGACCCCCTACTAACCAAATAAAAGATTCAGTCAGGAAAGCTACATCTCAGGAAAAGAAGTGCAACTGATTGATATTACATATGTACTTGCAATCAGTTGATCGAGAAAGCAATCCGATTGATTAAGAACTCGCATTCTACACATCATTCTGAAGACCAGATCATGAAGATGGATATCATCAACATATAATGGTGTTGGAGAGACAAAGGTTGTTCTGTGGGAAGCTTTTGAAGTTGTGTTCCGTGTGAAATTTCAGAGAAGTTAATTCAGATATTGAAAAGATTGTGACTGAGGGCATGATATCCATAAAGAATTACTATGGTTTAGAGAATCTAGACTGTATATCTGATGTCAGGTCCAGTGTACGATTGAATGAAATGAGCTATAAGTTTTCAAAACTCTTGGATGACCTTTACCACCAACAGTTAATTGAAGAATTTAGATTAAATGTCAAGAAAAACGAGATATTTTTAGCCATGCATAAGGAAACATTCTTAAGATGCAGTTCAATCAAACATGGGTCTACTGAAAGAATTAAATATTAAAAAAATGTTGAGACCTATTGTGATAATATTTTGCCAATCGTGTCTGTACCTCTATCTGTTATCCTGTTGATTTGTTGCAGTCGCACACGAAATCTGAGTTGTGTAACAAACAGATGTGACAAATTCTGTGCTTAAATTCCTTTAATTTTGTAAATGTTTTGGAGTAGAGAATTGTCAGAGTACGATGCAAAGGAGGCATTTTGATCAACCATGTAAAAATGGTTCTTTGTTGTTAGAAGTAGTTGCACACAAGTATTGCAATTGTATGTTGATGAACCAAGAAGGCAATAAAAAAGGAGGTGATCTCCAACAAAACTGGCTTGCAGCACCAATATCAACACATCTCAAGTAAAAACAGAGAGAATACACAGGGTGTAGCAAAAAAAAAACCCCAAAAAACAAAAACAAAATAAACAAAACAAAACAATGCAAGAAGATTCCATTTGCTTGAGTGGAATTCTGAATTTAAATCAATGATATCATTTTCTTGCTGTTGTTCTAACTACAGCATGAAGAAAAGGATTGCAATATCCCAATTTTCGGCGATTTTTCATTCAAAATTAATTCTGTTCCCCATTTTCGTACTTGCAAAGTGCTAATCTGCTTTTTAAAATGAAAGGCAATAAATTTATTGTGCGTTTGGTACCAAAATTGTTATTTGACCTACAGTATGAAAAAAAATATGACAGTTTCCCAATTTTCAATGGTTTTTCATCGAAAAACCATAGTTTTCCCCATTTTACGGACGAGTCAATTGATAAACTGAGCTTGAGACTTAAAGGCAATGGCATTGCTGTTCTTTTGATACCGAATTTGTTGTTCTGGGTACAACATGGACAAAGTAATTGAGTTTTTCCAATTTTCAACGGTTTTCTTTGAAAAATAAGTTTTTTCCCAAAAATTGCAAATTGCGAATCTGACTTCTGTATCATTTAAAATGAAAGGCAATACATTTATTATACGTTTGGTACCAAAATTGTTTATTTAGCTACAGAATAAAAAAAAACATACTGTATTTTCCCAATTTTCAACGATTTTCATCGAAAATCTATAGTTTTCCTCATTTTATTGACAAGTAATTTGGTAAATTGAGGTTGAAACTTAAAGACAATTAAATTGTCGTTCTTTTGGTACCAGTTTTGTTGATCTAGCTGCAGCATGGAAAAAGTAATTGAATTTTTCCTATTTTCAACGGTTTTTCTTCGAAAAATTCCATTTTACCCCAAAATTTCGAAATGCCCAAGGATGCCAGAGTGGCATCAGCCGGATTATCAAAGTAGAGGGTATTAACATCACTTTCATGCAAAAACATTTTGTGCGTAACATTTTTTGGGGTTCCCCCCAAAATAGCCATTTGGCAACTAGACTATTTCTTTACATTGAGAGTATCGGTGTCTGCATCCTTCCAAATGTTGTGAACCTTTCCAACAGACAGGCTCTTTGAGAGGTATTTTACGGAAGACTTAAGTTCTGCTTCCAGCACTACTTTATCCTCCCAATATTTATTTATGGTCCTCTTTACACGGTTTTTCCACTCTTCCTTATTGACCGGGTTGTGAAGGAGATCATATATACATGGCAAGTTGTACTTCTGCAAGATCCTTTTAGCATAAATAAACCAGCTATTGGATTTGTCATCTTTGACCGCTAGCTGTCTCCCTGCAATTTCTTTCTCATTTCCAGGATTACGGAAGATGCTCATAAGCTGTGATAAAACTTTCTTATCTATATCTGCTTCAATAGGTATCTCCCCTGCCAGAATGTATACTGCAGTGTCAGCGGCTCTTAATGGGAGTTGCATCAGTCTTTTAAGAAATGCCTTGTGATATTGATTGAGGGAATGTACGTCTGATCTGGATAAATTTTTTGATTCCAGTCCATAGAGCAAACGTGGCTTAACATATATGTTCCACAGTTTGAGTCCAATTTGTGGGTTAACACCATTATATCCATGTAGGCCAGCTCCCATCAAGGAATAAATCGTTTTTCTGCCTGTATTTATTGCTTTTTCGATTGTCTTGGAATTATCGAAATTCCGTATTATACCAATGTGTGTATATTCAGTGACTTGTCCAATGAAGTTTGAGTTGAGATCAAAGAAATCTTTTACATCTGTGTTTTTGCTATTAAATGTCATTATTTTCGTCTTCTGATCACTTAGTTCGTATCTTTCAGAGTTTGCAAAGTTTTCCTGTAACTTCAACATCGTGTACTCTTCCTATTTGTTGTTTGAAAGCAGTGTTTGGTCATCAGCACATGTGGGAGTGCCTGCATGAATGGATCCTATTCTTAAGCCAAGGTTATTTTTCTCAAATAAATCGAGAGCTGGGTTGATGAACATTTTATACGCTGTAGGTGACCATATCCCACCTTGCCGGACTCCTTGAAATTCCAGAAATCTGTTAGAAAATTCCCCTTCCCATTTTACTATAGAAGACATCTCTGAGTACCAATCTTTCATGATTAACCAATCACTTCCGTGAAGTCCATATTGAAACAATCTACGAAGCATGGAGTTGTGCCATACAACATCGAAGGCTTTTGATGCATCCAAAAAAATAGAATAAAGAGTCTGCTTAGTGTCTTTTGACTCTGAAATAGCCTCAGTTAGTAGTAAGGCAGCAAACGTCGGACTAACTCCTTTTGTAAAGCCCCTTTGAAGTTTATTCTGTTGTTTTTCCATTATGTCAGCAACACCATTCAGATGCAGTTTTTCAAAGATTTTACCAAAGATGCTGGAGATCGTAATCCTACGGTAAGAATTTGGGTCGTTGATTGGTTTTCCGTTCTTTTTGTAAATAGGAGTAATATAACCCTGCTTGAAAGTATCTGGTACCTTTTTGTCGTGAATAATCTGTGCAAACAGGTTACTGAGAACATGAAAAAGTTCAAGTGGGGCACTTTTCAGATGTTCCACTGATACACCTTGACCATCTGGGCTCTTTCCGTTTCTCATATGACCAACAATCTCAACAATAGCTTCAGGATTGGTGTTAACTTTCGAATCTGTCCTATTTTCGCATATGGTTGTAATATGTTTGATATCTTCTTCAACACTCTTCAAGTACTCTGGATCATATGATGGATTGTCCTTTGGTAAACTAAGGGTACCAAAGTAATTTGCCCATCCCTCCCTAATTTCTTCACTAGAAGTAAGATTACGATCATCTATGAAGAGGTGAGATAGCCTGTTTTGTTGACCTTGTCTCTGTTTCTTAATAAGTTTGAAGAACAGCTTTTTATTGGAAGGTTCTGCCTCCATAATTTCTGTGTATGTCTTATGTCTCAATTCAGCAGCCTCCTGTCTAAGACACCTTCTCAATTCCCTCTTAGCAATTTTCTCCTCCTGTTTTAAAGATAGAAGTTCATCCCCAAATGGTCTGTCATTTTTAATTTTACTATGGATCTTTCTACTTTTGTTCGCCAGTCGGAGTGCATTAGGTGATATAAGTTTTTTCTCACGTTTCACAACTCGCTTAGCTGGATATGACTTCTCTGCTGCAAGAGTCAAGACATCTGCTAGTTTTGTAAATGAATCATTAGTAGGCTGGTTGAGGGGGTCAAACTTCTGAAGACTCTCTATGACCTCTTGCTGGTATGCCAGTACGTCTAGTTTCTTCCAGTTTATTCTCGCGAGGGTTTGCTGGGAATTTGCATGCGTAGGTGTTTGGGTAACCATAGAAAATTGGATATTAAAGGATGCAATTACAGGGTCGTGAGAGGATGTATTCAAGGGATGTCTACTTAAAACCTTAGTATCACGGAATTTACTTGTATCAGTTGCTAGGATGTAATCTATACATGATGTATCTCTCCCATTATTGTGATAGAAGGTTTGAACCCCTTTTGTGTGTTCATACTCTTGTAACCTATTTGACCTGCAAAAGCTTAGAAAAGAATTCGAACTATCTCTTTTAATTCCTTTGTTTCGATGAAGTGAAGCATTTATATCTCCAAGAAGCATAACTGTATAGGATAACCTGAATTTATCTATCATTTCTTGTAGCTCTGAAAGTTGTTCACCAAATTCAAACTCGGCATTTGCCGACCCCCTAGCAGTGAGATACACGTTGATTATACAAAACAAGTTTGCAAAAATAATAGCTTGAATACGCTCAGAACCATCCATTACTCTATGAACTTGCATGTCATATACACTTATATGTCATATACTCATATATGTATTTGAAGTAACAAACTTTGATAAAATTAATCAAGCTTATAAAGTTTCAGTAGAAATCAACATTTACTGTCAGCACAGCTGACACTTCAGAAATCGGAAAATTGAAGTTTTATCAAATGGGACAGCAAATGTATTGATTAAAATTCATATCAGGGGATAGATCTTGAACTCTCTTAACTAACAGTGTAAGTTGTTACATGTTTGTGCGACCAATACTTCACTCAAAGTGACGGAAAATAATTTTAGATGGGGAGTTTTCTGTGTTAATTTTAGCGTCAGACATTGCTGATGTTTAAGGTCAAGTCTTTGGAGATTGTCAACAACTTCATGCTAAAATTAATATAGAAAAGTCCCCATCTAAAACTATTTTCATTGACTGTGAGCGTAGCATTGGTTGTACGGAGATATAACTAATACACCGTTAAGCTTTGAGCCTTCACACTTCTACGCATTGAGCCACGACTCCTCTACGACTCAAAAAAAGATCTATCCGTGGCGAGTCTGGATGCAAAATGTACGATGAACCATGAACCTTAGCAACGACTCCAGTATGGATTTCTATGGGTTGATACGAACTGAGTATGGATAGCTCAAGGATTGCTACAGATAATGATCGTCCCGACATTGCTACATTATATTTCTATGATATGCGTACTGATAGATATGGATTGCTATGACACGCGTACGGATAGATACAGATAGGTATGGATTGTATTACCACGAGTCGAGTATGGATAGCCATGATTCGCGCAAGGATTATTGTAGTTGCTACAACTTCAGCACGGATTGGTAGGACTGGTTTAACTTTCCTATGTGTTTTTAAACCATCATTACTTAGGTCTCACTTGTTTCATAACAGTATTGAAGTTACTGTATTGAGATTTTGACACATCTTTATATCATTACCTGAAAATGAATAGTTGAAGCATTAACTCGTATATTGACCGAAAAACACACAGAATACTGATTAGATTTGAAGTTTTATAAAACACAATCGGTGGCTATCCTTAGCCTCTCATTTTCAATTCCGTGGCTATCCGTAGCAATCTGTAGGAGAGTCATAGCAATCCATAGGAGAGTCATAGCAGTCCGTAGGAGAGTCGTAGCAATGCATAGGAGAGTCATATGGCTTATTTTATCACATCAAAGATACCGGATTGCTATGGATGCGCTACGGTTGCTAAGACTCCTCTACAGATAGGTGCGACTTCACTATGGGTTGCTATGACTCCCCTACGACTCTGCTAGGACAAATTTATTTGTAGCGGAGTTGTAGAAAATTTTGAACATGTTTAAAAATTTTCTGTCTCATCCCGGATAGCTACGGATTGCCAAGGATAGCTACGACTTGTGCCAGATCGAGCTATGGATCGGTACGGATTGCTACGGATAGCTATGGATGTAAATTTTTTCTCGATCCATAGCTATCCATGGCCCAATCCGTGAAAGTGTTAAGGGGTATTAGTCATGAGAGTGTGAGTTCTATCCACCTATATCAATTTTAATTGGACAGTAGTACAAAAAATGAGCCAAAACTTTAATTTTCCGATTTCTGAATTTAGCTGCGCGGCGAGTATTGTCAACATTTTTATAAAAGGACTTGATGAATAGTTTTTGGTAATTTATTTAGCAATGATAGTTATAAATACAGTTGGGAATGGGTAGCCTCCTAGAACTTTCAGTAAGAATGATATTTATGAGAATTCAATCACAGTCCTTGATTTTCTACAATTCGGTCTATGGAAATTAAAGATGTTACTTTAGATTTATCAACATAGAACTGAAAATGGATCAATAAAACATATATGAATGCTCAATCGTTCGATTATTGTTTCAGCAAAGTTGCGAAATTATGTGGTTAAAAGACCGACATAAAAGATGATGAAAGTTCGAAATTTTTAGATAATTCGATAATTCAATAAATATTTGAGACATATGCCAACCATTATTTGTTACAAGTTTCATGTTTCAATTTAACATATTATATTTTTTCTTAGATACTTGTATCGACATAAATTAGGGATAAAATTTTTAGATATACAGGGGTTTTTTTTTATTTTGGGGAAGGTGCCTGTGCCTGTCCCATTTGGGAAATTTTGCGACATTTTGCTGAAATTGGGAAAATTTTTGTACAAATTCTCATCAAAGTATAACCCTAAAGTATCATTTATTAACACTGATAATCCATTGATTTGCTTGAACTGAACATGGGATGAATAAAAAACTTTAAAAAATACACTTAGAAATAGGACATTTTGTGCTGACTTCCAGGTTTTGGGTCTTTTTTTCTCAGGTGATTTTTTCATAATTCCTCTTTGGGAATTCCAGGGTGATTTTTTGGGAAAAGAGCAAATTTGGCATTGGGAAGGGGCCGAAATTTGGCCCCAAAACAAGGGAAAAAAAACCCTGATATAATAAATGTATGTACCGGTATAATCATAAGTAATTTTACTTTTTCATTCCAGTTGAAAAATTTAAGCTGTGCAGGATGCCAGTATCGTTTGATGTCATATACAGTGAAGCAAAAGCCACGCCTTAACCCTGCTGTGAAGTATAAACCCATTAGTAAACTCGGCATTTTTGCATTGGTAGGTCAAATGGAACACATACTCTTCAAAAAATAAAAAGTTTTAATGAATAGTATATTGATTTCTCATGATGTATAATTTGAATTTATGGATTATTTTTAATGTTTTATGCGTTTATGAGAAATTTTAATTGGACCCCAGTCAAAGTTGAATACTACCAATGAAAATTCGGGACTTTAACCTCTTCTTGTCACTTCTGCTTTAATGCTATTCATGCTTACAATAAGCAATGTCAGGTCTTGAAACATTGTGACGCAATCAAATTTCGTTCTGCTCACTTGTAAATGAGAATCAATCTGTAAAGTTCTAGGGCCCAAAAGTCAAATATAGAGCCATTTCCTGATAGTGAAACAAATTTCTCATTCATAAATTCCTACCTCTATGAAATATCAACATATGTACATTTTTCAGTGAGAAACAGAACACATTGGACAAGAATAAGATTTTAAATGTGAAATGTATGTTTCCTGAAATAAGAAACTGGTACCTTATCTATGGTATGAGTAAATAATTTATCAAAGGCTGCTGAGTCAGTATCTTATTCCGTAGAAAACTATGTTGGATTAATCATTTTGATTCCTGATTTGCATGACATCTCTCACTTTATATTAATATATTAAAGGAATTCAATTGTAAATGATCAGCCAGTGTTTCTTCAATCCAAAAAAATAGAAGTGATGAAAAATATTAAGATTAGGTTTCATGAAGATTAAGGGGCCAACTTAGGCCCTTAACATATATTTGTTATCCCCTCGCAGCTCTGTTGCGGAGGGGATATAGCATCGCTACGGTGCATCTTTGTGTGTGTCTGAGGGGGGGGGGGGTTCTGTATTTTTTTTAACAGTATATAGAAGACAAGGGAATGATCATAAAACATCAAACCTGCCTCAAATGTTCTCCATGGTGGGAGGATGAACCCTAATGATTTTCAAGGGTCAAAGGTCAAGGTAACTGAAAATCATTTTGCTTGGTCATATATACATTCAATTGCAAGGGGATGCTATTAAATGCTTGCCTTGCATTTTTTTGATATACTTTTATAGAATATTAATGTTTTACTTATGATATTGAGTCTTTGTGGAATACAGACTTATTTCCCCTTACAGACGGTATCTAACGTAAAACCATTGTGACGTCATGAAAATGGTATGGTAACGTCGATTTTACACCGTCATTTCCCAGACTTTTAGGACTGTTTCCATAGAATTTGATGACGTCATACTCAGTCTACGTCAGATACCGTCTCAAATGGGAAGTAACTCTGGTTTTCGAAAATAGCCAATATACATGTAATTTGTTTCTTTAATGTGCATGATTTATGATTTTATCAGAGCTTACCGATAACTTGCTTCGGACTTGGCTGTTGGCAATATCAAAGACGAAAATGGAAGTTGGGATTATTGGACAAAATAGAGGAGAGAGCACATCTGGCCCCTATTGATCTTCCACATAGGTATGTCACATTATACAGATTATATATAGGTAGAATCCAAAGGTTTGAAACCATGTGCATTATTTAGTACTAAGAGGTGTTGATCTGCTTATTGTCCATATGAAATGATCTACTTTGGTAAAACCATGAAAAAAAGTACCAGCAAATTTACCCTTCTGATTGAGGGAAAAAATTCTTAATTTCGTGACGTCACAATTAATGCTTTTACCTCGGACAAACAAGCTTCAAACCTCGGTCAAACATCAAATTTGCATTGTGACGTCATGTAATTTCTCAAATTTTTCCCACGTTCAGAAGGGTAAATTATTCTACTTATGCAATATTTCATAACATTATTTAAAAAGATCCCCTGGAATCCCTGAGGTATTATTATACCCAATGCCAAAGGCAGAGATAGATATATTAAAATGTTGCCAGACTATTATAGAGACTTTGTGACAAAAGTTTCTGTTTATTTCCTGAAACACAATGACATACGGTAAGTCTTACAAACAGAAGTATGTTCAACATTCTTGGCAATGAAACAATGATGGAGGGATGCTGCAGAGGTGTTGAAATCTGTGTTGAACAATGTCAGACATTGTTATAAAAGTGTAAGTCCAAACACTGAAATGTTTTTATAGTTTTTATCAGTTTAAAGTATCCATTGTACAAATGGAGATCTCACTGACGTCTTGTCCATTTAAACAGTGTTAAAATTATCTTGGTAATCTTCGGCAGTGTCTCGATAGTTTCCGTGACTTAGTTAGCGGTTGGCTTGTTCACCTTTGATGTTGGAAACCAACTTTTATGCTGCATTATAATATATTTAGGTAAAGATATGGCGTAATTCTAACTGTATAATACACTTGATATTTATTTGTACAACGGATACCTTAAATGAGTTTTTGTCGGACATTTCAGGGACAGCCAAATCTAAACAATGCTTTTCTATCATTGAAATTCATGAAATGATGATCAATTTTCAAATACATGTTGACTTCCCAGTAAACATAAGGTACATGTACATGTTAACTTCGATCATTATTCTTTGATGATGTTAAATTTTTCCCATACATTTACCGGTATTTCAAAATATTAATCTATTATCTTTGATGAATACTTCCTTGTATAATTTTGTTACCTTAATATTTAAACCTATACAATTTACAGTGTAGAAGAGTTACAGTCGCATGCTATGGAGTTTTGCCCGGTACGTTTGACGGGAGAATTTATTCACAAAATGGAAATACAAGTAGGATTTCGACCCAGCCATCACCCTGAACTAAATCCTTCACAAGCCAATAAATTAGGTGTTTATATTTTGACACCGTTTAGAGTCAAAGATTCTGAGTAAGAAAATTCAAATATCATAGTGTGCACATGAAATTTTAGGTCACTTGACCAATGGTTTAATTGAGCTGATGTCATAGTAGATCGTCTATTGATCGTTGGCATAAACTTTTTTTTTTTGTTGACATTTTCAACTTTTCCTCTGAAAGCTTTTGAAGGATTTTAGGGAAACTTGGTATGTATGAAGTACATGACTTAAGGCCCTCTAAGTAAATGCTTAAGGTCTGTACTTAGTTTTATCATCTTGGCCAAATCCAGAGTGGGTCAGATACATGTAGGTACCCTGGTTTGAAAATCTATTTCCTTATGCCCCTAGAATTAAAAATTCAGGGCCGTATTATGTATTATCCATCTGTTTGTTCACATAAGAATTATAATAAGTGTCTGTAAAATTTTATTTTCAACTGATAGTCCTTTTATATTTTATATGTTTATTTTTTGTGAGTAGACTACTCCAATAATACAAAGATTTTTACGCATTGACCTGAGAGTCTGACCTAATTTTAGGATAGCAGATTTATATTGACAGAACTTCCTCGAGGGATATTCATGTTTCACGAGCACATCTTCTTTAAAGTTATAGAAAGTTTTGGTCACATAGGCTTTGATCATAGATCATTATTAATTTACGCAAAAAGTATGATTTTGACCAACAGGATTTTTGAAATGGTTCAGGTTCATTAGCTTTTGCATATCAAAGAATTCGATACTGTATTTTAATTTGAAATTTCTTAAAAGTTCATTTCATTGCTTTGAATACCGTGACTTAAGATGTTTGGAAACTGAAACTTCATTAAATGGCCACTTTTGGTACAATGTTTATGAAATTGATAATTGTGCCAACCACCTCCCCTTGAGAATTGATCTTAATATTACATCAGGCTAAGGGTGGAATTTCCCCATAAGACTTGATCTTAACATTACATCAGGCTAAGGGTGGAATTACCCCATAAGACTTGATCTTAACATTACATCAGGCTAAGGGTGGAATTTCCCCATAAGACTTTATCTTAACATTACATCAGGCTGAGGGTGGAATTACCCCATAAGACTTGATCTTAACATTACATCAGGCTAAGGGTGGAATTTCCCCATAAGACTTGATCTTAACATTACATCAGGCTAAGAGTGGAATTTCCCCATAAGACTTGATTTTAACATTACATCAGGCTGAGGGTGGAATTTCCCCATAAGACTTGATCTTAACATTACATCAGGCTAAGGATGGAATTTCCCCATAAGACTTGATCTTAACATTACATCAGGCTAAGGGTGGAATTTCCCCATAAGACTTGATCTTAACATTACATCAGGCTAAGGGTGGAATTTCCCCATAAGACTTGATCTTAACATTACATCAGGCTAAGGGTGGAATTTCCCCATAAGACTTGATCTTAACATTACATCAGGCTAAGGGTGGAATTTCCCCATAAGACTTGATCTTAACATTACATCAGGCTAAGGGTGGAATTTCCCCATAAGACTTGATCTTAACATTACATCAGGCTAAGGTTGGAATTTCCCCATAAGACTTGATCTTAACATTACATCAGGCTAAGGGTGGAATTACCCCATAAGACTTGATCTTAACATTACATCAAGCTAAGGATGGAATTTCCCCATAAGACTTGATCTTAACATAACATCAGGCTAAGGGTGGAATTACCCCATAAGACTTGATCTTAACATTACCATACTTGCCATAATTTTTCGGAGTTTTGTCATTACAAAGAGGGACAAAATGAGGGACAAATCATCAAAATGCGGGACAAATATAACGCCAATGAGAGACATAAAGAGGGACACTTTTAGGAAGTTGAACTTCAGAAATTGCAATCCAAAACTGCACTAGATCATTGCCCTCTGCAAACAAAAGAACGTCAGAGTAAAAAATAAATCTTATTAACGCGCGCTGTATACGTAGATGGCTCCTGGTCGGACGCATTTCTAAAAGTGGCACTTCAGTGAACATGTCTACCCTATTCAATTTTTCTCTGTGAAAGTGTTAGAAGTCTTTTACTCCATTGTTACGTTTTATATTCACTACTTTCTGAACATAAGTATTAAACATCTGCGCTGTTGCCTGCGTTGACGTTGGCGATTTAAATGAAATACACAATCGATAACTTAACGACTCGGGTTACCGTATTAAAAACGACACTAAGCAAACGTACTTTGATTGATACTGACTGTCTGAGTCAGAGAGTTTTTTGTCGGGATAATAATAAAGAGCATATTATAGTTACTTTAGAACGTTCCGTGGTTGCCGTATTTTCTTTTTTTTTAATCTTGTTTACATGTTTAACATCACGTTGTTTCTTCTCATAATAATAAATTCATAATTTGGCTTAAATAAATGGTATCACTCGAACATCGTATAACTATTGTTATTGCTTTATTTATTTCAGTGATCGAATTGTTTTGTGAGCTAAAAAAAATACCAACAAGAGAAAGGCTGCATGAATTTTTAGCGACGTTTGTGGGACAGCCGACCTTTAATCAACCTATTACTATCAAAACATAGGTCGATTATTGGCTGATTACTGTATATGGGTATAAAGCATAATTGGAAACGTTTAAAATAAACAATGAAAGTTTCAGAAAAGACGGAACGACTGAAATCGACAAAGAATAATCAATATTTCCATGATTACGCCGATTTTTTTTTTAAAGAAACGTCCAAAAATCAGGATTTTCCGTGTCCCGGCCGGGACAGATATTTACGGTCGAAAATGCGGGACATTTTTTGTCCCGGCCGGGACAATGGCAAGTATGCATTACATCAGGCTAAGGTAGGAATTACCCCATAAGACTTGATCTTAACATTACATCAGGCTAAGGGTGGAATTACCCCATAAGACTTGATCTTAACATTACATCAGGCTAAGGGTGAAATTACCCCATAAGACTTGATTTTAACATTACATCAGGCTAAGGGTAGAATTTCCCCATAAGACTTGATCTTAACATTACATCAGGCTAAGGGTGGAATTACCCCATAAGACTTGATTTTAACATTACATCAGGCTAAGGGTGGAATTTCCCCATAAGACTTGATTTTAACATTACATCAGGCTAAGGGTGGAATTACCCCATAAGACTTGATCTTAACATTACATCAGGCTAAGGGTGGAATTACCCCATAAGACTTGATTTTAACATTACATCAGGCTAAGGGTAGAATTTCCCCATAAGACTTGATCTTAACATTACATCAGGCTAAGGGTGGAATTTCCCCATAAGACTTGATTTTAACATTACATCAGGCTGAGGGTGGAATTTCCCCATAAGACTTGATCTTAACATTACATCAGGCTAAGGATGGAATTTCCCCATAAGACTTGATCTTAACATTACATCAGGCTAAGGGTGGAATTTCCCCATAAGACTTGATCTTAACATTACATCAGGCTAAGGGTGGAATTTCCCCATAAGACTTGATCTTAACATTACATCAGGCTGAGGGTGGAATTACCCCATAAGACTTGATCTTAACATTACATCAGGCTAAGGGTGGAATTACCCCATAAGACTTGATTTTAACATTACATCAGGCTAAGGGTGGAATTACCCCATAAGACTTGATCTTAACATTACATCAGGCTAAGGGTGGAATTACCCCATAAGACTCAGGATTTAGATCAGGGTAAGGGTGGAATTTCCCCATAAGACTCAGGATTTAGATCAGGGTAAGGATGGAATTTCCCCATAAGACTTGATCTTAACATTACATCAGGCTAAGGGTGGAATTACCCCATAAGACTCAGGATTTAGATCCGGCTAAGGGTGGAATGCACTGTTTGGAAGATTTACATTGATGAATTAAGGAATTATATTTATTTTACTTCATTTTCTCTTATTGGGCATGTTGGGTGAATGACTCTTAGATGTGATATCATGACACAAGCTAATGACTTTACAATCGCTCAACCAGCAGAGCACGGACTGTATTTTGTATGCCTTCTGTTTTTTATATCCATTTACATTATAAATTCATCTGTGTGTTTCTTGGGCCCCTGCATCATGCTGTCTGTTTGTATGTTCGTCTTACAGTGAGGAGGTTATTTAACACCACAATTGTGTGTTCTTGAAGAGACCTCTGGGTAATTGGAAAAGTGGGAAGTTTGTATGTACGTAATTCGGATAACTACACCGTTTGCTACTTGCGTTGCAGATGGCTGTCCTAACTCAGAACTGTTTGCCCATTGATCTCGTTGGTTTATGTGTGGTCTTTTGTGTTTGATGTTTTTATGTGATTTTGTGCTCTATTGTGAGTGCTGTTGAGATTTTGTCAGGATCTTCTTTGACTCATTGGTGTTCCTTGTCCCTTTTGCGTCTCTTTCTGTGCGTGTCTGCTCTGTGATTTTGCATTGGGCGTTTCGGGGTTTTGCTAAGGGTGCTGCAGCCGAGTGTTGTTGGAGATCCCATCCTCTCAAAATTGGGACATAATATAGTTGCTCATACTGTATATTGACAAAAGCATTCTCCCTTTTTGAAAAGAAAAAAAAAATCATGAAAATGAAGGGAACATTCATGTACATGTATCTAGATCTCTGTTTACATAATAAGTTTACATACAAGTAAGCTGTAAGATTCACATGCGGCAAAAGATGTCCAGCAAAAGTCTGAATAGACTTTTAAAAAGTGCACAGAGAAGCTTAACTGTAATGATGAAAGTTTTACATCTTACCAAACCTACGTGTTTTAATAATAATATATGATATTGAATACCGTACAAATGATATTAATTATATAACAATTTTTTACATCAATTAGCTGTAATAGAGATTTCAGTTCTCAAGATTTTTCTTTAAAGGATTTATAAACAAAAGTTTTCTGTATTATAGCCTAACAGTGATAGTTAATAGAGGATGGGTGCCACTTAACTTTAGAAGCAGACATACACGTAGTAAGGGGAACGTTGAGGGAGAGGTGACCATTACTGGACTTGTAGTCAACGGAGAACGGGTAAAATAGTTCATTATCATTGTTTTGTTTTCAATTTTACATGTAAATATCTCTTGTTTGGCATAAGGAACATATAGAGATCACTTTGTACGTCTGTATGTTTGTCGGTGGTGTTGTCTTTGACAGCAATATATATCAGCCACAAACATTAAAAGCATATATATGAATTGAAAACAGATAAAAATGTTTAAGGTTGATACAGGTATCAACAATAGAAATTAAAGGAAAACACATGTAACACATGCTTTTCTTATGATGTAGCTTTTACTCCGGTCCAGTTTAGATGTTGATAGCTCCAATGAAATCCAAAAGATATTTTTCACCAATTGCAATGCTCTTCATTTTACAAGACTATTTTTAATTAGAAAAGGAAATATATATAAAATCGAAATCTTTGGTTTCAGAAAGTGTTTTTCGCCAGAGATAATCCTGATCCCTCGAAGCGATGGTTTTGGTCGCGTAAAGCCAGAGAGGAAATAGCATCATATCTAGGAGTGGATCCAGTCATTATAGATTCTGACATAAGTATGTAATAGTATTATTTTCTATCTACGTCTATTATGTTTTAGATGTTAGTAGTAACTACCTTACAATATTATGAGTATCTTAAGGTTGAGATTAATGGTTTGAGGCAAATTTCTTCTCCAGTTTTGCTCGTACCCCGTGAGACAGCCTATGTGAGACACATAAGTTGTCTCAAAGGCTCCAATTGACCAATACAATGCTAAAAGAGAATCTTATTGTGGCGTCACAGTTAAACGTCGTCAGAAAACATGGCGTTGGATGGCATGGAAAGTTGTTTGAATTCACTTTTTTCTTATGTTTCATGGAAGAAGAAATAGATTCCATCACCTTCTACTGAGTGAGACATAAAAATATACACTCGTGATGGAAATTCTTCATCTTTTCCCTCGTTCCGCTACGCTCCACTCGGGAAAAGATAAAATTTCCGTATCTCTTGTAAGTTTTTATGTCTCACTCAGTAGATCGTGATAGAACCTATTATTCTCTGCCATTTACATTTACACAAGCAAGAAGTTCTACTTCTATTAGTCCGTGGCCTCAACCATTTGGTTGACCATTCTGCCAAGTTGGGGTGTGTGCAATTAAAAGGAAATCAATCTGATTTAAAATCTTTAAAGGAGTATTTACAGCTAAAAACAGTCGCTCTGAATTTGGCCAAATAATTTTGAAGCTGAGCCTTGAAGGAGTCAAGGCTTGGCGCCAGCACAGTTGAGATGGGTAAGATGTGCAACTCCTTGATGGTACGAGGGTAGAATGATTCTTTCCTAGCTGTTTTTCTGCAATATGGTATCTACATAGCTTGACTGTTGCTGTTCCTTGTTCTGATAAGTGATTGCATCTTGTTGGTCACGTCCTCATTCACTTTCTTTTTATAGAGCTTATACAAAAGTTAAGTTAATGATTACCTTTAAAATTTTATAAAATTGTATTGTACATGTTGCTGTATTTTATATCTTTATAAACTCTGTGTGTATGTGTAGATGTCTCAGTGCAGTTCATATTTTACAGAATTAGCAGTCTTGGGGAAAAAAATCAAAATCATGTTAATACTGTAATGTATGAAGACTTGTGATAGGAAATTAGTCATATGTACTAATAGATGACTATGCTATTACAGTTTTGTATCATGATTAATATGTTAGTTTGCTCTCTGACCCATCTCCACAAAGGACTAGGTGCGCTAAACCCTTATATTGGCCCTATAATTTTGACAAAAACGATTTTGATAAACGAACTATTAATGATCACTTTTTGCAATGTTGAATGTTTGAGAAAATACCGTGTCATACTTTTGAGCCCTCCTAACATCACGTGCATGATGTATGACTTCATGCTCTGTCATCATTTGCCCTGAATGACGCAAAGTAAAGGAAAATCATTGTATTTTACATACAAATCTTCAAAATTCATCTATGATGCAGGCCTAGCCTACGATATTTTTTATGCAAATGTAAAGGCCGATCAGAAATCCATCAATTGGTACAAAAATTATCATGGGCAAGGCCTGGAGGGATAGTTAATTTCATAAATTTCTATCGAAATATGGATCATTTATTGATATTTTCAATGATTGTTTTTAGCGACATATTATCCAGTATAGGACTGTTAAACCAAAATAAGCTTTCCTGATATTGATTTACCATACATTTGACATTTTATAAACTAGAATATTATGGATATTTGATCAACTTTGAAAATAGGGCCGATATGGCAGATTACCACACCTACTCCTTTCTGGTAATGCTAAAATAAGTACACAGCAGTAGTTGTATCTTATACTTAGATCTATGTTTTATGCCTATGCTCACTCTTGATTACATCTTTACAGAGAGCACTTTTGAGGGAGGACCTATAGGAGGGCAGACAAACTTAAAACTGAGAAACAAACACTTAGACTACATGCTTACCTGGTAAGTTTACAAACAATCTAAAAAACAAACACTCAGACTACATGCTCACCTGGTAAGAAATAAACATCTTGACTACATCATGCTTACCTGGTAAGTTCACACACAAACTAAGAAACAGACATCTTGACTACATGCTTACCTTGTAAGTTCACACACAAACTAAGAAACAAACATCTTGACTACATGCTTACCTGGTAAGTTCACACACAAACCAAGAATCAAACATCTTGACTTCATGCTTACCTGATAAGTTTACACACAAACTAAGAGACAAACAACTTGACTACATGCTTACTCGGTAAGTTCACACACAAACTAAGAAACAAACACTTAGACTACATGCTTACCTGGTAAGTTTACAAACAATCTAAGAAACAAACACTTAGAATACATGCTTTCCTGGTAAGTTTACAAACAATCTAAGAAACAAACACTTAGACTACATGCTTACCTGGTAAGTTTACACACAGACGAAGAAACAATCATCTTGACTACATGCTTACCTGGTAAGTTCACACGCAAACCAAGAAACAAACACTTAGACTACATGCTTACCTGGTAAGTTCACATGCAAACCAAGAAACACACACCTTGACTACATGCTTACCTGGTAAGTTCACACACAAACTAAGAAACACACATCTTGACTACATGCTTACCTGGTAAGTTCACACGCAAACCAAGAAACAAACTCCTTGACTACATGCTTACCTGGGAGTTCACACACAAACTAAGAAACAAACATCTTGACTACATGCTTACCTGGTAAGTTCACACGCAAACCAAGAAACAAACACTTAGACTACATGCTTACCTGGTAAGTTCACATGCAAACCAAGAAACAAACTCCTTGACTACATGCTTACCTGGGAGTTCACACACAAACTAAGAAACAAACATCTTGACTACATGCTTACCTGGTAAGTTCACACGCAAACCAAGAAACAAACACTTAGACTACATGCTTACCTGGTAAGTTCACATGCAAACCAAGAAACACACACCTTGACTACATGCTTACCTGGTAAGTTCACACACAAACTAAGAAACACACATCTTGACTACATGCTTACCTGGTAAGTTCACACGCAAACCAAGAAACAAACTCCTTGACTACATGCTTACCTGGGAGTTCACACACAAACTAAGAAACAAACATCTTGACTACATGCTTACCTGGTAAGTTCACACGCAAACCAAGAAACAAACACTTAGACTACATGCTTACCTGGTAAGTTCACATGCAAACCAAGAAACAAACTCCTTGACTACATGCTTACCTGGGAGTTCACACACAAACTAAGAAACAAACATCTTGACTACATGCTTACCTGGTAAGTTCACACGCAAACCAAGAAACAAACACTTAGACTACATGCTTACCTGGTAAGCTCACATGCAAACCAAGAAACAAACTCCTTGACTACATGCTTACCTGGGAGTTCACACACAAACTAAGAGACAAACAACTTGACTACATGCTTACTCGGTAAGTTCACACGCAAACCAAGAAACAAACACTTAGACTACATGCTTACCTGGTAAGCTCACATGCAAACCAAGAAACAAACTCCTTGACTACATGCTTACCTGGGAGTTCAAACACAAACTAAGAGACAAACAACTTGACTACATGCTTACTTGGTAAGTTCACACACAAACTAAGAAACAAACATCTTGACTACATGCTTACCTGGTAAGTTCACACGCAAACCAAGAAACAAACACTTAGACTACATGCTTACCTGGTAAGCTCACATGCAAACCAAGAAACACACACCTTGACTACATGCTTACCTGGTAAGTTCACACACAAACTAAGAAACACACATCTTGACTACATGCTTACCTGGTAAGTTCACATGCAAACCAAGAAACAAACTCCTTGACTACATGCTTACCTGATTAGTTCACACACAAACTAAGAAACAAACATCTTGACTAAATGCTTATACCTGGTAAGTTCACACGCAAACCAAGAAACAAACACCTTGACTACATGCTTACCTGGTAAGTTTACACACAGACGAAGAAACAAACATCTTGACCACATGCTTACTTGATAAGTTTACAAACAATCTAAGAAACAAACACTTAGACTACATGCTTACCTGGTAAGTTCACATGCAAACCAAGAAACAAACACCTTGATTACTTGCTTACCTGGTAAGTTCACACACAAACTAAGAAACAAACATCTTGACTACATGCTTACCTGGTAAGTTCACATGCAAACCAAGAAACAAACACCTTGACTACATGCTTACCTGGTAAGTTCACATGCAAACCAAGAAACAAACACCTTGATTACTTGCTTACCTGGTAAGTTCACACACAAACTAAGAAACAAACATCTTGACTACATGCTTACCTGGTAAGTTCACACGCAAACCAAGAAACAAACACCTTGACTACATGCTTACCTGGTAAGTTATCATGCAAACCAAGAAACAAACACCTTGACTACATGCTTACCTAGTAAGTTCACACACAAACTAAGAAACCAACATCTTGACTAAATGCTTATACCTGGTAAGTTTACACAAACTAAAAAACAGACACCTTTACTACATATTTACATGGTAAGTTTTCACACAAATTAAGAAACAACCCCCTTGACTACCTGTTCACCCCAGCATGAATCTTAATTGTTTTGCCCTTGGCACATTTTATTAAATTTTATTACTTTGGCTCCTAGTGTGAGCTCAGGGTCACATTGCATTGGTGAAGTTAACCGATGTTCATTGCATACTTTTTATCCCCATTTACATGCCTGTTTTGAAGGGCACTATATGCAAGTGTCTTTTTTAGAAAGGAATAGTGCCGAGTCAGAGCATTCCCAATTTAATCAAAAATTTTACAGCTGTTTATCCACAAACAGATATTTATAGGTTATTTATGATGTCACATGACTTCATATAAAAATGTAATCGAGATACAAAGGCATCTTTTAGTCTACAGCTTATTTTTCATGCATTCACTGTTAATGCTATCCAAGGGACATAACTATACAGAAGTCATTTACAAAAATTGATTTCTTTACTTTTTTAGGTGGTTATTTGCTTTGACCGGTGGAGTCATCTGGTACAAGAAATTCATTCATGGAGGTAAATTGGGAAAAGAATTCATCTCAGTGATGAAACATCCAACATTCAGAAAATGAGATACTGTGATAAAATTGGTTTTGTATATAGATATGTTGATAATGACAGTTTGTAAATTAATTATTTTACTGTGAAAGATTTGTTATGAAATTGTGAAGAGATTCATAATTTTGATTTTCCAGTTTTTTGTCAAAAGTGGGCATCAGGTGTTCCAAAAGTACATGTATGTTTGTTTTGTTTATACAATTTTTGAAACCATGTTGAACTTGTATCAACTACAGGGATAGGATAAAAAAAATAATGTTCACAATCGATATAATTTGCTAATAGTCGATTTGACAGCCTTATATAACATGTGGCTGACCTAGAAATGTCCTTTCCTATGAACTTTTTTTGATGATTCTTATCTATGGGATAGTACCGAACGATTCTAGCTTGGTTGCCACTCTGGCAACCTTGGGCAACTCTTTTTATCGGCGGAAATTCAAAATGGCCGCCAAATGGCTTCCATCAATAGATGAAATTAAATTCTTTCTTTAAATATTAAGTGTGGCACATCAAATCAGGGGTTTTGAGGATCAACAAACCCATTTCCGGTGTCATTTTCACAATTTGAGTTCATTCAGGACTAGAAATTCAAGATGGCCGCCAAATGTCAACCTCATTATGGTAGAATGTGACTATTTCAATAAAACGTTCTTGTAACATATCTTATTTGTAGTTGCAATTGTCCTAAAATACACTTATTTTGCCGATTTTGTTGTTTTCAGCTGACACATGCTTCTGGGACAACTCTGCTTATCGGGGGAAATTCAAAATGGCCGCCGAATGCCTTTAACCAATAAGTGAAATTTAACTTATTCTTTAAATATTATGTGTGGCACATCAAATCAGGGGTTTTGAGGGTCAACAAACTCATTTCTAATGTCATATTGACATTTTGAGCTCATTCTAGGCTAAAAATTCAAGATGGCTGCCAAATTTCAACCTCATTATGGTGCAATATGTAGATTTTAATAAAAAGTTTGTGTTACACATCTTATTTGTAGTATTTTTAATTACTCAATACAAAGTGCGGAACATCTATTCAGTGGTTTTAAGGGCCACAAAATCCATATCTTGTGTCATTATGTTAATATGGGTTTATTTCAAAACTCCAAATGGTAGCCAAATTTCAGCCTCAATGCAAGAACATTAAGTTCGATTTTTTTTCTAAGAAAAAGTAAGGACAGCTAATCGTATTAGTAATTTGATGGTCGTAGTATTCCTTGGCAGGGATTTTGCTACGACTTGAGCTTATATATATGCTTATTTCAAGATTACCACTTCAGTTGGGAACTAAGAATAACACGGAAGAAGCAATAAGTAAACGTAATAAATGTTAATGAATGTGTGAGAATTGTATTATTCTAAAAAGAAATATCACAAGCTAGTATTTCATAAGACTTCCTATATGATGAAAGATGAATAAGAGTGACATATAAGACTGGATGGTTTCAACTTTAACAGACTAAGATTCGTCAAAATGTAATGCAAAGATAGACATGTCATTTATTTGATTAAAATGTTACTCAAAAGACAAAAATAAAGTTTCACTATTGATCGTGTTAATATAAGATCAGTTTGTTTGACGCAGGGAATTGAAGAGTAAGCAAGTAAATTCTAGGTAACTTGGCTATTTTGGCTCTTTTGACCATCATGGCAATTTCTTTGCCTTTATAGTTTTTTTCCAATCGGCAAGAATGCAATAGAAAGTGTTTGGTGTCTTCTTTACAACAGTCCCTGGGTGTAATTTATTTTGAGTTGAGATATATGCTATATTTATGTATAACGTTAATGATGACATGGAGTACTACCATTTTTCAATGACATTCTGAACCTTGTATCTCTATCCTAGCTATTTATACTAAAAATGGAACTTTGAAAGAATAGAATGTCTTCAAATGTGGCAAAACAACATTAATTATCTATGCTTCTTTGGAATCATTTTGGCTGGAAGTAACATACTAATGAGCATTCATTGTCCGAATCTTGCATGTCTGGTGCATAGAATGTATTCTTCTATGCAAAGAAGGCTGCTTAATAGTAACAGGGTTAGCACTCTCCTTTCTCTTCATAAAGCCGGTTAAGTTTGTAAATGAGCAGGCCTTTTCAACTTTCATCTGCTATGACTACAACGAAGGATAATTTTTACTTCTGGTTGGAGATTCCCGCCGTTTTTCTCTACAGTGATTCAAAATTGAATATGAGGAGTCTTCAACTGTTGTAAGATGAAATGGCATGTAAAACTCAGGTGGGTGAAATCTTGAAAGCAATTGTCTTTGATATCAGTGTTCTGTACAGTATGAAGGTTGCTTCTATATCATATCTTAAACAGGTGTTCATTCCAAATGTTCTCTCACAACACCGAGAGAATTCGATTGAAGAGTAAGACGTAGTCAGTGTGACCAGCTTGAAATGAATCTAGAACAGAACAAGAGCATTTATAAGTCAAAAGAACAATGACAACGATCTATGTCAAGAATACAGATCATGCAGCAATCCTGGAAGCACTTTGCTCCTCTGAATTCCCTTTGCGGACTATGCGACAATCACTTAAATATTTGACATGATATTTTGACAATTCAGAGCCCTATAATGTAGATTCTTGCTTCAGGTCGACTCTTATCCCCCTTTCTTAAAACATACAATATTTGCAATTTATTTTTATTTTTATATTAAAAAAAGATTCTTCGCTTTTATGGTTTGAGAATGTGCAATCTATGTAAAAAGAGCATTTGTAAGCTCATATCGACTAAAGGAAATTAGACATGGATTATACCACATTTGGGATCACAAATAAGATGCACCACAGTTATTCGTAACGAAATACGAATAATGAAGTGAGAAGTCATTTTATGTTATGCCTTTAATGTACTTATAAGCAAAATGACACAAGATATGGATTTCTTGGCCCTTAAAAGCCATGATTAGAAGTGCTTCTCTTGATATATCAAGTAATTATTACACTTTACACAGTAGTAGTAGACTATTTGGTGGCCATTTTGAATATCCCCGATAAGCAAGTTGTCCTAGAAGCATATGTCAGCTGAAAACAATCAAAACAGCAAAATAAATGTATTCTAGGACACTTGCAACTACAAATAAGATGCGTTACACAAACGTGTTATTGAAATATTCACATTGTACAGTACTGAGGTTGAAATTTGGCGGCCATCTTGAATTTTTGGTCCTCAATGAACTCAAATTGTGAAAATGACATCGGAAATGGAATTGTTGACCCTCGAAACCCTTGATTTGATGTGCCACACTTAATATTTTAAGAAAGAATTTAATTTCATCCATTGATGGAAGGCATTTGGTGGCCATTTTGAATTTCCGCCGATAAAAAGAGTTGCCCAAGGTTGCCAGAGTGGCAACCAAGCTAGAATCGTTCAGTACTATCCTATACATAAGAATCATCAAAAAAAGTTCATAGGAAAGGACATTTCTAGGTTCGGAAATTTTCAAATCGACTATAAGATAAAGCACTAAAAATGGAATACATGTACATATGTATGTACATGTACATTGCGTTTTCCATTGATTATATTTGTGACATCACATTCAATTTGTATTTGCTCTGACTAGAAGAAATATTGTTATGGTTGTTTTTACCTGCAAACTAAACTTTCCATGACCCAGTTATTTAAAAAAAATGTATTTTCAGGTTAAGAAATCAAGGTCATCTACCAAGTTTTTGTTTGTTTTTTTCATTTTGTTATTGATGTATGGCCACCAAAGGCCTTGATTGGCTTTGTGTATTTATGAGCTTATTTATGCCAAATAAAGTACACATTTCATTAAAGCTTCACATTGTCATGAATAGAAAATTAAAGATTTCCTAAATGTTTGTGCTTTTCAAACAAATCATCAAGTGCTCGGCAGAAACAGATTTTAACTTCTCAGGAATTACTTCTCAGAAATTGCTGCCAGGAATCTCACAAAACTTTACTACTGAAGATTTTTTTCTATTTTACCAATCCTAAGAGAAAGCAAAAACTTGAGCCCTTTTAAAATGTTGTATTTCTAGCCAATTTTGCAACAATTACCGTTTGACTTTCAAGTCCACTGATAGGTAGAGGATTCTGACATTGATATTGTAATAACTTTAGCTCGCCAGGGGAAGAACGTGACAGCCCTGTCCTCATCAGCATGAGTGTCAGTTGCAAAAAAAAAAAAAATATCGTTTGAGCCACAAGGCGTAGATAAGGCTACTAGATTTTATATGTAGGTTCTTTAAGACAAGAACTTTAGTTTGATATTATGACCTTTGACATAGGGTCCTTGACCTTAGACTATGACCTCCTTTTAAAAGTTAACATAGGCTATATCTCTTTATCCATATGGGGAAGGTATGTAGATTCCTTTGACAAGATCTCAAGATTAGACTTTCTTTTGTCTCTTGTATATCGTTATTCCCTATCAGAGGACCCATCTGAAGTATTGGTTATGTAATTATATATGTACCTGTATTGTCGAATTCATGTGTGTTGCAGAAACTCTAATAAACATGAAAACGATTACACTGAATTCTGAGTAAAGTTGTAATAAATATTTGTTCTCCTTCAGTACTAGTATGAGGAGTACCACAGTGGGAATGCCATATAAATTTGCATTAACAACAAAAAGTTCTCAAGTTTGATAAAGGACAATTGACCTAGTGCCCTTGGCAATGAGCCATGACCTTGTGTTACAGTATTTCATGCCCATAATGAGAAATACCACATCATATTGGGACCTCAGAGAAAAATTTCTGCAGAGTGAACTTTGCCGTGTTGTCCCTCTCTTGAAAGGTACAGCAATGGAGATCTTGATGATAATGTTATATCCACGAGACAAGATCTTCGAAGGCAGAAATTTTTCCGTTGAGATTGATATTCTTTTTAGAAGAGATAACTTATGAATTAACACTCTATAATGGCAAGTGAAAGGGTTTGGAACAAGACGTTTCTATTGCTAACAGAATTTTTATTTTAAAACATGACAGACAAGACACGTTGATAATACATGTAATACATACAGGATTTTTTGTTTTAATTTGTCATCTTTAATTAGCATGCAAGTAGATTAACGATTTGATGATTTATGCAGGAGGAACGAGTCTAAAGAAAGATCCATCGGTTTGAACTTGTGTAAAACCAACATTTTCATGTAGCTTTATGGATTGCACATTGTCTTTCAACACGCTAGAAAAGGCAAAGCCGTCCTTTTCAATGATGAGTTTTGTTATCATTGACAGAATGGCTGATGCTATACCCCGACGTCGATATTTCTCCACAACGTGTAGGTACCCAATCATTCCCGCAAGGTGTTGTGTTACCCAGGCGACAGGCTCGTCCTGGCTGTCGTATACGGCGATGGCGGGAAATCCCCATTTGAATGTATCGTAAATATCGTCCTCTACCCCAGGGGCAGCAAACTCCCAGTTCTTTACCACCAGGTCCACTAAGTCACGTGTGAATTCTCCGATATAGAAACCTTCGGGTAATGGCCTGTAGAAAATACAAATACTAGTATACTGTGAAATTTTTAACCTGTCTTAAACGTGGTCACAACCCGCCGTACGTGCAAGTACGTATTGTCTACGTGCAAAAAAACGTAGGCAAACTTTGGGGATCCGCATGGTGTCTGTGCGTTATCGGTAAGTGTTCCGTACGGATTTTGGGAATTTAGCAGTTACAGTGCATGCAGAACTTTCGCTGCGTTCGGTCTACGGATTCACCAAGAAGCACGACATTATTGTCGCACGTTATGAGTACGTAGTAAGTACATGCAACGCACTTGTCACGTAAGGGAGTGAGGAACCCGTGCGTTAGCAATACGTGTAAGTACAACACCCATATGATAACGCGGAAGACGTACGAAGATCGTAAGGTGTAAGCAAGTTGCACGTACAACGTACTTGCCACATGCGCAGCATATGATGTATGTTATTACTCCATAAAACCGTGCGTGCGACGTTCGTTGACGCACTCCGTTCGTACTCCTTGCGTCTTCAGAAAAACGTGGCCTCTCAAAACGCGCGTCCAAAAAGCATGCTTGGCGGGTTGTGACCAGGGCTTTAATCGATACGTATTCCGTTGAAATACTTTGGTCCCAAAGAATTTTCTATCTTTTCTTGTGTAAAAGTTCCAAATACCGATATAAAATTTTAGTCCAATGCCATTTAATACTACAAAAACCCGATACGTTAAAACATTTATTTGTTAATATTCTTTTCATCGTGCATACAAATTTTCGGAAGAAAAACAGTCAATTTTGTGCATATTCACATAGTTGCATATTTTTGGAAAAGTACTAAATGTCACTGAATAGTGGATATTTGCAACTAGTGCTTACTTGTCAACAACTTGTTGCCGAGATGAAACTGCTAACACGTGACATGTACCATCGTCCAAAAACGATTTCTTTGGAAATATTCTCTCCAGAGTCTGCAAGTCCTGCAGTGCAAGTCCTACATGTATGATTAAAACGAATACTCATCATTTACATATCGTTAATTCTTATCAAACATTTGTAAATGTGATATGATTATGCTAAAGTAAAGGTGAAAGACGGCATACGCCCTTGGATTTTAGATGCAGCAAACTCGGTGAGATGAAACAATCTTAATCACAATTTTTTCAGGGAAACAAAGTTCAGTCTCTGCGACCAAAGAAGTGCAGCAGAAATGTACATTACGGAATACAATATGGCTAAGATAAATGGACAATTGTAGTGTTAGAATAAACTATTTCTAAATGTTACAATAAGGTAAAGGAATATTGTGCCATTGGTTAGCACAAAGTTCTTTGAGTTGATCACGATTCTACCGTTGCGACACAATATTGCACTTGCTTCCTCATACGAATCTTGCAAGGCACAACAGCAATGTTTCTGTACTGATGCCGTGTATCTGCATATGCAATACTTTCTGCTATTGCCATGAAAAGTGACCTCAAAACAAATGAGATTCATTTTCACAATTTCTTTACGCTATCCTTTAATGTGCATTTGGAAGTCGCGCCCGCATCCAAATAATATAATATATAAACGACTGCTTGAAAACATACCGAAAAAGAGCAATTTCCTCCTAAAGTTCACAACTCCTGGCACTTTCACTACAGAAGGCAAAGTGTCATTTGAAAAGGTGTGAATAAAAACAAAATTTCTCCTGTACTCGTTCTGCAATGACAAAACACATTTTAAGGTTAATAATACAAATTAAAACTTGTTCATTGGCGGATAAAGGGGACGTGAGGGGCGCAAGCCCCCGTAAAATCGTCAACCATGGGTTAATAATACAAATTAAAACTTGTTCATTGGCGGATAAAGGGGACGTGAGGGGCGCAAGCCCCCGTAAAATCGTCAAAGTAAGGTTAGACTTTTCTGGCAGTTTTAATTCGAATTTCAGAAAATTTTTGCTGGCTCGCTACCGCTCGCCATCAACTTTGATTTCCATATCATTTTTGTAATAAAACTCCACGTTAGGCATGACATTTTCTTGATGAATAGCCGGAATTTTTTCCACATCTCAACTTCACTTTACACAATTTTGACCGGTCTTTTTCTGGTATAGTTACTTATGTATCCATCCCTGTTATTGATTCAATGATCTTCAGAGGGATGTTTTAGGAAGTCACTAAATTCTTGAACAGTACCTGACATTTGCTTTCGTCAGCACTCACGACCACTGCTTTAGGATTTGGCCATTCATCAACCCAGATCTGAAATCCTGCTGGTATCCCTAGAGTCATACTTCTTACAATGGCGTGGACCTAATGTGTTCGAAAAAAAGTATAGTGGTTTTAGCAAAAAGTAGAAAAACTACGTTTTGCGTGTATCTAGAAAGGTCCCATCAGCATTTCTCTAAGCTACTGTGCACATGCATCCGTGTCAAAATTTTCAATGATCCAAAGGTACTGGGGACAACTCTACAATACCACACTATGCTTAAAAGCGGAGACGAATGAGGACGTCAATTTACGAAATAACTTGTCTACGGAGGACTTTACTTCATGCTTTCAATTTACGAAGTTATCGATAGATGGCGTAGTTATCCGGATTTCCCGTACACAGTCCTCGAACTTTATAGAATGCAACGTATACAGAAGATACTGATTCTTCAAACCAAGAACACAACAAAACCACATAAATAAATATCAAAAGTACGGTTAACCGAATGAAAAAATGGCGCCAAAGCGCGGGGACATTATTAGTTTTGTTACTGACCGTCTACAGAGATTTGTCGGCTTGATCAAGTCTATAGAAGGCGAGGCGAAGCCGAGCCGAGCCTTCTATGGGCTTGATCAACCCGACAAATCTCTATGGGCGGTCATTAACAAACTAAATAACTTTTTTATTTTGTCGAGGACCAAAATCTCCATTTTTGTGCCGAAAATTGCCGTGTCACGACTCCTTTTACATGCGAAAACTTCAAACTTGAACATGACAATTTTACAGCTTCTAGCTTTCTTATGATGATAAATGATGCAACATGATCGAAATTTAGCTCATTTTGTTTCTTACGGAATTAGGTAGCTGACTTACCAAAGCTGAATGAGGTAAAGATTTCCCTAGCAATTCCAGTAAATCTTTATAAAAATTAGGAGCTAAAATTACCGCCATTTTGACCTGTGTAGCTGTCGGACATATATACGTTTTATATACTAGTATATAAGGTAACTTCTATGCCCTTGGGTATAATGGTACATCGGATAGGTGTGACCAACAATAAATCGAGTTATTTATAAAGCCTTTGTCGATTGACTCTTAACCCCTTGCCTACCTTTCTCTACCATAACTTCTTGTTTTTGTCACTGATGTAGCTAGTTCTTCTGCCAGCGATGGATTCAAATGGGAAGGGATGAGGGATGTTGAAGGATCCAGACAAAAACAACACTTGTAGGGGACCATTAATACTTCATACCTAGACCAAGTTCCTTCAAAAGCCGTTCAGAAGAAGTCGATAATGTGAACAATTTACGAAGGACGACACGTTTTGACAATCGCTCACTCGAGCTTTGCTTTTGGGACTTTTATTCCTCTTGGAGACTATTCACTGAAGTTACTTTTACGCATAAAAGTTTATATGAAAGGTCAAGCACTAACAATATTAAATCGAAAGTGTTAATCCATATACTTGAGGTCAAAGAAAGATTCTGACATTTTTTCCTCTGACGTTATATCTTGTAAGTTTCATCTGAAAGTCATACGTCAATGTATGGAATATAATACAATCAACGATTTGATGTGCACACTTCGAATAACTGGAACAACTTTTGACATTGTTTTCAAAATCTATCGTATACCAAAAGCCAGTCCTTGACCTTTTGATGCGAAAAGCTATGACCTTGACCATCTTACTGCAAAAAGTATAGGTCACATCATTGTGAACCCATGTATGAAAGATAAAAGCTTTATGTTATTTGTTATTTTTTAAATTATTTGTGATTTCTTATCACAACCAAAATGTTGATTGGCGATATGAAGGAAATTCCTATAGGGTTCCAACATGGTTCATACGGAAATTCCATACCAAGGATTTATTAATATCACAACCAAAAAGTTGATTGGCGATTATAAGGCAATGACTATAGGGTTCCAACATGGTTCATATGAAAATTCTGTACCAAAATTCCATGACTTTTCCATAACTCAAAACTCATTTTCCATTATTTCGTAGACTGACAAGCAACAGATTACTATGACCATTATGTAACACCCTTCTGACATTGAAATTGTGCAAATCTAAACAATTGAACCTTCTCATCTTAGAAATTCCACATTTTCCAATGTTTTAAAATGATCATAGACAAAATTTACAGGTATGTAAACAACTTGCCTGAAAGATAAGATACTGAGTGCTAAATTCCATAACTTTTCATGACTGCACAACCTTTACCATATCTTTTCAATACCCAGGTCAGATCCCATGACATTCCGTGACGTGTGCAAATCATGTCCAATATTTCAAAGCCAGTCCCTTAATATTCATCAATTCCATACAGAAAATTCATTAAGACCAAAGATAGAAGTTAATATTTTATTGATGATACATTATGGGCAGTGAAAACTCAACTTCCACAAGAAAGTGAAAATTATATTAGACAAGCTAAATCAATATCAAATAAATGCTGAACACATTTAGCCCAACAGAAATAAAACATTGAAGATCAAATTATTTCAGAGATGAAAACCTCACACTTACCAAATGGAAACTCAGTCTTAAAGATCAAAATCAATCAGATCAATTACATGTAAATAAACTTGCATTAAAATTAAGATAAAATGTGCATATTCACAGAAAAAAAAAATAACATCAAACAATTCTAGTACCTCAACAAAGCAAAGTGACGTAACAGGTGCTACAATAAATGTGTTTGTGTCAACGCTATCATTTACATCTACAGTTTTAATGGAATAAATGCTTCCGAAGGCAAATAATCACTTCTGAATGTTAAATACAAAGATCCAATCTTCACATGAAAAAAACGTGGTGAATTAATCTAATGAAAATGTAGAACTAATTCTTACGGAGGTGTAATATGTTTTGATACTCTCTACTGCAGATACATTGATATACTGTAACTCTTACTGTAAAATTTGCCTGCATGCTGTATTTCTATTATTGTCAATATGGAAGTAAGGAAAATGCAGGTATAAAATTAAAGCTCTTTAAACAGGGTTTTGTTATTAATGGTAACTAATGTAAAGTTAAAGAATGGTGATATCAAGAAATGCCCCTCGTAGTGATAGATTAAAGAACAAAATACAAAACTTTTACCCAGCAAAAGTAACCATACTCATGTGAGAACCTCAGGATAAATCCTAAATTCATTTTATGTAATGATAAAATAATGTACATGTATATTTGTAATGAAGAATTATTTACAAAGACAAGCAGCGATGACCTTTTTGAAATGGAAGAACATGTATTCCAGTTTACCAAGGATTGAAAAATCTACGATGTACTGATCCTCGATGTATCCAAAAATAAAAGTAGCTCAAGTGATCAAATTGAAAGAGAACTAAGATTCAGGTGTTAGCCCTATAAGATAACTATAACATGTATCTTTTATACAAAGCAAATCTTGGGCATCTCCTAAATCTATAATGATAATATCTACATGTATTTCAAATAAAAGACTCAATAGTGTTGAAATTAAATGTACAAGGATTCTTCGAAGTTTTGTGTCAAATATTTACCAGAATATGAAATTTTAAAAGCCATAACAGACACTGTGGGGTATCACGTGATACGCAAATGACATGTTCCACGGGAATCCCCTTTGATTTAACCAAGTAAATACGGTCTAAATCTACTTTATATGAATTTATTTTAGCCCTATCATATGGCCATTATCATCGATTATATTATGGTAATCTATTCTTGTCAAGAATAGACGTGTATTCGGAGAACACTTAAACTGAATTTTTTCAATGATCACCACAAGTTATGATATGGTCCACAGACAGATACAAAATTTTCTGTTTAAGGGTTCTCCAAATATATGTCTATTCTTGACCAGAATATTAGATTACCATTATATAACTGATAATAATGACCATATGATAGGCCTAAAATAAATTCATATAAAGAAGATTTACACGGTATTCACTTGGTTTAATCAAAGGGGATTCCCATGGAACATATCATTTGCGTATCACGTGATACCCCACTGTGACAGAGATACATGTAATTATTCTCTGGTGTAATGTAAGCAAGTAAGTAATGTTCCTGGTACACATGTTTGTACAACTACAATTAACATGTTTAAGTAACATATAAAACAATCTAGTTCAAAGCACTTGTCATTAGCACGAGCATTTGTACATACCATTCATTCTATACATAACATTGAAACAATTAATTGATCATAAATATATATTAATCATTATTAATTAACAGTACATGCATAATGTAACACTCATTAACAAAGACGAGAATGAGAAATAACATATTCGCACACCCGGAGACAGATTCATCTTTGATCAAACTAAAAATTATTGAAACCACACAACCTGTGAAAATGTTGACTAACAATGTATTTGCATTTGTAGATAATTTACATGTACATATTGTTCGAATAATTATCCAATACATTTATGAAGATCCGGAAACTTCTTTTCTAGACCTACATGTACCTTGTAGTCTAAATCTATGACGTTGTTTGTTTTCAACATTTGGGGTAAAGATGCCATTCAGACACATCAAGAATATGTATAAGCACTACGTACATATTATGACGGAAATTAGACTTCTGAACAAGATCTTTATTTATACAATGGATACTTTCAACTTCTCGTAAATTCAAGGTTATTTTAGGCATAACATAGTTATAGGTTGTACAACAAAGTCATAAAATTATGATGCAAGTTTATCAAAATGGCTAGGTAAATCTAGAGGTAGAGCATGGTATACACATTACAATCTATAAGTTTTTTATCAAAAATGACTTAACTTCTATCTATGTAGCCATCCTTTTCACTTCAGAGATTCATTCAAAGATAAAAATACATTCAACTGCCAAAAATAAAATACAACTTAAAACTTTTTTCTCTGCCAGAATACAAATCAATTAATCAATATGCTCATTAACCTTGTACAATGGTAAGCTGTGTAAGGGAGATATTATTAAACTCGTTAATGATGTCCAGCTACTGAATTCAGCTAGTAATTATTCATTTGCATTCATAGACGAATGTACTGTAAGTGAAACCAGGAAGAAGTTCATAATTATGCCTTCTTTTCAATAACAATTAACTGATGTATAGATACTTTGTAACTTTCTTAAATATGAATCTTGCTTCACTATTACACACAATCTTATTAAAATGCTACTTAAAACTCTGATACTTTCCCATGAACATGGAGAGTATTGTAGAGGAATGGAAGTAAAAATCATGTAGTAATAAGATTGTTAATATATACATCATACTTCAGCTTCAGAACATTAAAAGTCGGTCTCACTTTTAGAAGCCGTGCATTGTCATTTGTTACAAAATGTCGTAAGTTCATGCAATGAGGCTTTGAAAACTTTTAATAGTCAGTCTCACTTTTAGAGGCCATGATATCGGTCTCACTTTTAATATTGGTCACATAGTACCTTGTGCTTTGGCACATGAAATTAAAGTATCGCCCTGTAAACACAAATTCCATCGAAGAATGATCAATAATGTACAATTCTGTCAGATTTGACTATGTTAGGAGAAATGAAGTGTCTGGATACCCAACCACATATCCCATTACATCAAGCATTTATCAACATTATACAAATTCAACAAATATATGAAGTTTCAAACAGCACAATTCATTTCATGTGAAATATTATGTGCATTTATACTGTACACATGAGGACATACAACAAATACCCAGAAAATGAATGAAAATCATGAATTGTAGATCAATGCGCAATGAAAAGAAATCCAATCAACAACAAGAATTACATTACAATTACATGTTACATGAACAATGATAACAAACATAATTATTCTCACAGTTAAGTACATGTATTTTAGTTTGTTGTTGTCTGACCAAAACAACATTGTAGGTATGAATCTGTCAATTAAACAAGTTGACAGATTAAAACGAAAAAAATTAGCAGTCTGCTTGGTTTATATTTTTTTCAAACTATGTGTCCATTTCTAGGATTTTTGGCATGCTGTTTATCTAAATGGTCCTCAAAGAGAGGTAACATGGAAAAAGTTGCTTTCAGAAAGTAAAAATTTTCTTCGCAATGATTTATTTCTTCATTAAGGGCTCCGGTCAGCGATTCGAATAAATAGTAAACTGGAGATTTGCACTGACTGTTTTTTTTTTCAGTGCATTAATATCAGTCCAAACATGTCCTATTACATATATATGAACAAATTTTCAAGGGTCTGCAAATGTTTTCCTTCCATCATGAAAAAAGAGTAATCATAATTTTGTGATTTACATGTATATGTCATAAGATGAAACATCCTACTGATCTGTACCAAAATAATTTGTTCAAAAAATCTTATTCTAAAGCAGTATTTCCCTGATGACAAAAAGTTCTGTACATAATTGTTGATAAATGCGCATTGATTTGAACACATTGATCTTTGAGAAGTGGTTACAAAAGGCAAATAACATGAGTAGAAAATATGTCCAATTTTATCTCATCAATTAAATCAGTTTAAAATTCTCCGACCGGTATGATGAATTAATTTCGACTAGATGCTTATGTCAAAGTTGCTACATGTATCAAAGATTCACCAGTAACTTTCTGCAAATATACTTAGAATCATAAGTACCACAGCACTAGTGTGGTCTGGAGACGTAGCTGTCGGAGTTATACCTCGTCCTCTTTGTGGGTTTGGTAGGTCTGAGAATTTCCTGGATATGTTGTACTATAAGGTCTATAGCCACTGTAAGGAATCACAATCATAAGCAATATAGCATATGTATTATGGATTCAACTAAAAATTCTTTTCACCATGCATACATGTATATTTTTCCCTTGAATAATGATTTCAGCAATAATATTCCATGGTATCATACTATTTTCTCAACCTATACATGCCATGACAGTCCCTCAGAGCCAGAACATCACATTTTTTATTCACCTTTACGTGTACATATATTCTATATTTGCACACAGTTTGTTAAAATGACACATTCTTTTCTATAAATTCTGAGGTACATGTGTACATGTAACAGCATCTTTCAGTCAAACTACATATAACTTTCTTGCTTTCAGTGACCAAAAACATTTCAACATAATTAAGCTAATAGGCCAAGAGGAACATCAGTAACCTTCAGATTTGACAGAAGATTGATAAGAAACACAAAATTATATACAACATACCTGTATTATCTGCACCTCTAGGTATAATGACATCTGCATATTTTTTGGTCTGAAAAATGAAAATAGTCCACCGTAAGCACTCGAATATCTTATTAATCATAATTTATGACAAAGCCAAGATAAGTTTACATTAATTTTAATATTTATTCATTTATTCAATGAATTTTACTTAAAGGTTGCAGTTTGATTAAGCTAAAAACAATCTCCAGATAAAGAGAGTTTGAAACCATCCCAATAAAATTTCTCTCTGACCAAGTCAGAATTTTCAAAATTTAACAGCCAGCAAAGAAAAAAGAAATACCGTATAATAACTTATCTGCGTCTAAATTGCTGATCTAAGCTATATACTAAATTACCTACTTGAGTTTGAGGGAAACTAAGGTTCCTTGTCGAAATTCATAATAGATCGCAAAATGACGAAAAATGTCTTAGTTAGGAACTTTTTACGCTTTATTTCATTGGAATTGTGTCTTTTAGAAGTGACGTCATAATTTAAAAAAAAGCCAAAATACATTTGTATGTTGACTTGGACAACAAAGATCAGAAAATGGTCTATTGATCTATGTTGCTTAGATATAAAAGAATAAACATGATAAAAGTTTTAATATTTACCGGGAGACAGAATTCCTCAAAAGCAGGTTTGACTAGAGTTGTGTATTGGTGGAGAATATTCTCTATATCACGTCCCCGTTCTTTTGTGTCCCGTAAAACTACAAGCAGAAAATGTATAAAGTTTAATCACTACTTATGGCGTACACAAATTATTTGATGTGAACACCTCTACCAGAGATGTAATAGGAAGGAGAATACAATTACATGTACTGTAACCTGTCATGTCAACATTTTTGTGTTTTCAGTTTCAGTTTGGTTCAACATACCGTAAACTTGGTTATTTTCGCTGGGGGAAATTTCCGGGAAATATCCAATGGAAAAGTGTGTGTGTGGGTAATTTTTTGCAAAATCGGAAGTATTCCTCAAGTCTTTTATGCTGGTAGTAATTTTCACACGGGGGTTATTTTTGCAATAATGATACCATGGCTAAACGTGAAAATTACCCCCACACGAAGATTTTCCACATTTACAGAATAGCGATATGTATAAAAAATGATTTAAAATAGTAACCTCTTCTGGATAACCTGGTATCTGGATCAGTGTCCACAAACAGCTTCATATGGAACATGTCACGTAGCTCCTTATAGTAAAATACCAAGATCCCCTCAAATAACACCACATCAGCAGGGTTCACAACGGTATAATCATTCTCCCTATAATGATAGGATCAAAATTACAGTAAAGAAGTTATCTTTCCAATAAGAATATAAGGAAATAATTATAAATAAAATAAAATATTATCTGATGAAAATGTAACAGAAGATCAAATCTCATCTACCCATATAAAGATACAATGAAAATTACCATATCAACAGATGAAGATAATACATACATTTGCAGATAAGAGTTATTTCCCATTTGAGACAGTATCTGACGTAAAACTATCATGATGTCATGAAAGTCGATTTTGTACTGTCGCCTCCCTGAGTTTTAAGGACTGTTTCCATTGAATTTAATGACATCACAAATACCTTAGGTCAGATACCGCCAGAAACGGGAAGTAACTCTGGTTTTCGAAAATACCAAATGAAAATACAAATGTACATAAATTCCCTATAACAATATGAAGATAATTTTAAGTCCCTATAACGATATAATGATGGTACTAATCTCTTCTCCCCATATAAGATAAAATGAAAATTACTACATACAGGAAAATAAAATATAATCTTCACTATATTATAAAGGATGTGAAAATCATTGTACTGAATAAAGAAAGAATCTAATTTGATGATTTTGTATTTCAAATCCTCTGATACATGTACAGGATGTAGTTTTTTCGGAATTATATGAAATGAAGGACCCAACTTTGCTGCCAGGCAATCGTGTCTTGGGCTAAAATTTTACATGCAGTGCACAGTAATCATACAAATCAAGTTTATTTAATGTACAAAATACAGTACAAGGAATTTACAACTTTGTGGAAGAAAAAAAAATTTACTGGGTATACATGTATTTCAGTTTTTAATTTGAATAGGCCAAGTTAACAAAATGATATCTGAATCTGAAACAATCTTGATTATTTCACAATTATGAACCTACATTGTCAATGGCAGTCCTAAATAACTACATGTAAATACTATGTTATATAAATTTATTCGGGCTATAATGAAAAATTAAAAAATCAATATACTAATAAAATGATGAGCAATTTGTGAATAATTTCAAAATAAGTACGTTCTGACGTACTAACTTAATGTTGAATGTGTCTATATTGAATCAATTCTCATATAATTTATTTACATATGTAAGTTACGCAATGATAGTGTGAGAGAAATAAAATCCACAATACTATTTTTTTTCTTATTCAAATGAGAGGACGATTAATGCCAATTTAATGGTGTATAACAACAATTTACATTCATTTGTTCTTTTTAACATTGGAAGTTTTGTATTTAAACATGTAATGGACACTAAAAATTTGACAACTCTATGTTCACATACTGAAAGATGCATTAATTTTCAACTTACATTTATTTCATGTACAAAAATGTACCTTACTTTCATTTCATTGCACATGACCCATGCATTTTTTATTCATTGTTTCTTTATTGTGTATCATTCAATAGCAAAACAGAGAAAAACATGGCATTGATTTATTATACGGAAAAGTGCAAAAATATTTTATAAATACTTATGTACACTTACTTTCGTACTAGTATTTCACTAAAAGAGTCATATCGAAATACTTAATTTCTAATCATTACCAAAACATCATTTCACATCATGGATGGTTTAGATATATTACTAGATATGACATATCTTATGTCCTGTGACCTTGTCCCTGCAGAAATGACCTTGCTTCAAGGTCACAAAACACCCACAGGATATGGTAAACAATTCTGTAAATATTACTGAAACTTATGCCATAGACCATGTAGACAGTTATGGTCAATTTAAACCATCCTTTGTCAGTGAACATTCATGTAACTTTGCTTCAAGGTCACAGAACATACCATTAGGATATGGTTGACAATTTTGGGAAACATTCAGACCTACCTACCCATTTCTTACCAAAAGCGTAATATCAACCATTTAAAATTGTGATTTTTAGTAAAAAAGTATTCTTTCCCCACTTCGACACTTTTGTAAATTCTAATCATATATGCAATTGCTTATACGATATAGAAGAGATTTATTCAAATGCTCAATACTTAATCAAAGCACTAAAGGTACTGAGAGCGAATAGCCAAATATCAGAATATGCATCATTTATGCTGTATGTCATCAAATTTTACTTCGTAGACAAGTTTATGCATAATGATGTCATTAGAATTAAAAGATGACTGTCCTCGAACTAGCATGTTCAAAAGCGTTTAAATATAAGTGGCCGACCTAGTGGGTTGACTTAGGTGGTAGGAAAGGTAAGTATAGTTTCTGGTTCCTTAGTGTTATTAGAGTTTTTCGTTTCTTAACATTTTCCAATCTAACCTCAAACCCCATACGTATTCTTGCTGTTTGGAATGTACGAAACTGGCGACGTTTATTATGTAAATTTTAATAGTCTACGCATGTGTGGGGAAGTGGTAATTATCATCTACAAATAAAAAAAGTTTGCTCGTTGCAAGGATTTATTTGAGAAAGAACTTTTTGATATATACAAGATACAAGATACTTTATTACCAATTTGGGCCCAGTTAAAGGCATACACATGCATTACATGTATAAAAGTGTCCAAAAATGAAAATTTCATTTGAAATAAGAACTATTTCATAGGATAAAATGAGTCTTATGAATGACTAGATCAGAATAGAGAACTAATCTGTAATTTGTACATGCACAAATGACGTTCAAGTTACTTTCATATTATCATACACAAATTTTCCAACACTATCCAGAATACTTTTTGATTCAGAATTTAGCAAATATAACATCTTACCTTTATCATTTAGATTTATGAATAACGGAACTTCTTTCTGTATGATGGAAAATAGGTTAAACCTTGCATCAAGGTGTATATAAACAACTAATACTTATCTTCTCGATTATTTTTAGACGTAGATCGAAATTTAGAAAGGGGAAACGGGACGGTGCATACAACTAATATGGTTCTAATATCTTTGTTTTACATTAACATTCTGAAAATGACATGAAAATTAACGAGGGTATAACAAGCTGAAAAACAATTAACAAATAAAGAATGAATAGTGCTAAATTCAGTATTCTGTAAGAACACTTTTATCTTTCAAAGCGGCAAGCACGGCGCGAGTTGATAAGTTTTCGATTATACATGCATGTATATATAGATTTTCTTCCACGGTTTTTTTCTGCAAAGTTTCTTGAAAACGATATGGTGAGCGACTGTAAGTAATAATGAACAATTTTTCTTAAAAAAATTTAACGTCGGATTTTCTAAAACTTGAAAAACAATAAAACATCTCCCATAAAAATAGTTTGATGCATATACATGTAGTTGTATACCTCTCTCTCGGGCTCCCTTACTTCACACTAGGGACGTACGTATACATACACCCATGTTCACTTTTCAGTCCAACAGAAAAAGGACAGGGAATTGGATCAGTACAGCTACTGAAAATTAGTTATGAAACATACCCCCGATTAGTATAAGGTAGGTCGTACAGTGTATACATAATTTTACCTTCCTCGTCAACGACCCGTTATGCTTTCAATGACCCTCCCCCGACAATGAAATAAACGCGTATCCACGGATGTACATTGTAACATGTTCTATTTATCGTGTTTAAAGGAGTTAGTGTTCATCTCATTACATAAACATGCGCTACTACGTAACAAAACAGCTTGATTCTAAAGTAAACAGAGTTACATCGTTTATACACAGAAGCAGCATCGGCCCTTCACTTTATCCGGCAGAAGAAGATTAGAATATTCATACGTCACGATGCTGAAAACCCTGTGATTTGATTGGTTCATGTTTCAAATTATACATGTACGGCATTGGGGCCCTCATGCGTGAAACAAATCAGGCAATCACTTAGAGCTATTCGCTCAAAAAATTGAGAAAAGTAAATCTCCTTAGAAATGTTTTGACATAAAATTAAGCAGCAAAAGCATACATGTATAGAGTAATTCTAAGTTAAAAATTGTATGTATTATGCCAAAAAGGTCTGAATATTACTCAAAATCCTGCATTGGACAATCATGTTTGGTTCAAGCTATTAGTCTGTGAAGTTTCTCCTAAAAATAGGTAATGACTCATCCTTAGGTCAAAATTGAGAATTCTGTGAATTTATAATTTTTAAATCCATACATGCGTTACAAAACAACATCTATATTTTTCATGTTCACATGATGAAATTAGTTCTTACCTTGAATTTGTAACATAGTTGTACTTTGGTATTTTTACAGATTTTCCACGAATTAAGTCTTTAACGGTTGACATCATAAGATCACTATCAAAAGCATCTGTAAAGAAATATCATTGAAGGTCAAAATGTGTACAAGTGATAACAAAATAGCATTGTTCAAGAACAGGTATGTCGCCTGTTGCATGTTTGACCATAAGTATGTGACCTTGACCTTGAAAGTGACCTTGATCTATATTGGATGCTGAGTCTCATTATACTTTACCATTTCTGCAAGTTTCAAAGATGTCCGATGTTTATTAAGTAAGCTATAGCAAAGTATGTGAAAGTGTGACTACCAGACAGATGAACAGACTGACAAAAGCTGGACAAAGCGATCCCTATATGTTACTCTTGCGTTGCAGGCGACATCAAAATAATACATTTGACAATGAAAGACTTTTCAGAGGACAACGTCACTCACTGTGTAGGCTATTGATAGTCAAATGGCAATTTTATAATAAAGTGAGATAGGGCCAGGTCAAAGTTTTTTAAAAGTAGGTCAGATTACAAGGTCAAGGTCACTAGTTCAAAAGTCAAATCCCTAAATGAAAAGGTCTAGTCAGGAGGATCCTCATGTGAAATATCAACACCCTAACTCTTTTAATTCATATTCAAGGTTAAAGTATTTTTTCAAGAAGGTCAAACTCCAAGATCAAGGTCACAAGAAATCAATGTGCCAAATAAAAGGTCTGGTCATAAGGAAACATGTGAAAAAAAAATTAAAGTCCTAACTCTTATGGTCCATGAAATATAGTACAGGTTAAATTTGTCAATGAAATTCCAAAGCCCTACCCTTTATAGTTCTGCACAAGCAACAAATGCCACTAACGGTAGGGCTATGACATTAGCTCCCTAGACTTTTGTCATGGCTTGCTGAATACATACAAAAAGCTTGGAAATCTGGTCAAATAATCTTAATAAGGACTTCATAACTTTATTCACTAATATATATGATAATTCTTTTAAAAATGTTCATACCAGGATGATCAAAATTAAATTCCCCCTTGACAGCCCTCCTGTTTTCCTCTTGTGTCAGCTCTCTATAGAAAGAGTCCTGGCTAATGATGACCACTTGCTGCTCCTTAACCACATGGGTACCCAGCTGCTGCATTATCTTGTTACATACTGAAGACTGAAAGGGAATGTAAATATTGATACATGGATTCCATAATAGTATCAGCAGTTTCCTTATACACTGCTGAAAAAATTAAGGGAGCAAAGTTTCTAGTATTTGCAGTTGCTTATTCTGTGTATGAACAAAAATGCATCTAGACAAACTACTTGTCATTTCCTACTAACCTGTGTCTAAATCAAACCGATGACATCTTACATATGATTAGACACATTAAATTACTTTGCTGATATACCAAATATTTCATTCTTTGTACCATTATATTACAATGTTTAAACTGCTCCTTTAATCTTTTTTAGCAGTGTATATTGCTGTACAATACAATTATTATGCAGATTATTGAGGGATCTCCAAAAGCCATACATTGCACCTAATAGATGCATTTTTCTACCGCATCATTCCCTGACATTAAAATTCTAATAAAGATATGCCCGTTGGGATTTTTTTTCAAAACACCAAAATATCCAAGTCCCATAACTCCATAAGGACAAATTGGATGAACCTGAAAATCGAAAGGCGGATTCCTCTTCAAAGTCTGATCACAATGTACACATATCATGAAAACGCTGACGCATATTCAATTTAATGCGTTCCATGCACCCAATTTTGCCCTCAGCTTAACATGTATGTGCATATAACCCTCCCACTCCCATAATTTCTCGATTATGCGACAAAAAATTAAAAAACCTGTTACATATGTCAAAGAACATCCTTCCTTCTTAAAGTATATACAAATGTTCAAAAAGTTTCATCCAAAAATAAATTTTTAAAGGATTTTTAACCATTTTAGTATATTTTCACAGTATTTTAAAATTCTAAGTCTCATAACTCCATAACAACAAATCAGATGAACCTGAATATCAAAAGGCAGATTCCTCTCCACAGTCTGATCACAATGTACAAATATCATGAAAATCCGTTGACGCATATTCAAATGATTGCGTTCCATGCACCTATTTTTTGCCCTTAGCATAACATGTATGTATATATAACCCCCCCCCTCCCATTATACATAATTTCTCGATTATGTAACAAAAAAATTAAAAGCCCGCTACATATGTCTAAGAACTTTCTTCTTAAAGTATACACATTTTCAAAACATTTCATCCAAAAATAGATTTTTAAAGAATTTTTAAATATTTTAGTATATTTGCAGAGTATTTTAAAATTCTAAGTCCAATAACTCCGTAACAACACATCAGATGAAGCTGAAAATTGAAAGGCGGCTTCCTCTCCACAGTCTAATCACAATGTATAAATTTCATGAAAATCCGTTGACGCATATTCAAGTTATTGCGTTCCATAAGCGGACGGACAGACTTTGCCATACCATAATACTTCCCGTCAAATGACAGGCATTTAAAAATCATTCCACGGAATGCATGTCGCCTGGGAAACATAGCAACACTCAGGAATCACTTTTATAGGGTGTGACATCCAAGCGAGACAGACAGATGGACTGACAGACAGACAAAGTGATCCCTATGTGTCGCTTTGCTTTGCAGGCGACACAAAAATCCAAGACTTTTCAAGACCAGGCCTAAAACTGAATTTGTTAATTCATTGACTTTCCATGACTGTGACTCATTGGTACTATGTTATAGGTCTGTTGCACTTTGGATACATGCATGGTTTGTTGGATCTTCCGACAAAATGCAGCTCTAGCATTTTTCTCCTTGTAAAATTTTCATATGCTGCCATCGTTCTCAGTCCATTGAAATAAGTATTTGAAGAGGGGGAATGTTTGTGACAGAGTAATTACAGCGACAGGCTAGCAGTATAGAAGACCATGTGGGCAGGGAAAATTATTTAAGAACGGCTTTGACTCAAGATCAAGCCTTATTTTATAATTAAAACAATGTCATGTTGAAAATTGCAGATCGATTTGTACGTTCTTTCTTTGCATAGTCTCTGTTCATCTGCAGCACTTTTATATTTATTCTTGCTATAGTCTATGTTTATTGGCAACACTTAATTTTGTATTTGCATTACATTTAATGTCATTTTGTCCTAATATGAATCAAGGCAAAGCCTTTTTGTGCGAGCGGAGAGAAAATAAAACAGAAATATTTGTTCTTTGTATGATGTCAGACATTTGGGGATCCTTCAGTTCAATCTTCCTAGAGTGTATCAAAGACAGTTATCTGATTCAACATGTTGAGAGGGCGACAAGATTTCGGGGAAACCAATGCGCACCGTTACTGGACCTTACTCTAACAAATGAAGAAAATGTAGTCTAAGATTTGAACTACTTAACATCCGTAGGCAATAGCGATCATTGCTCACTACTGTTCAATTATGTATGTAAAGCAGAGGAAAATATGTCATGTACAAAGAAATTCAGATATGACAAAGGGAACTATGACGAAATGAGATAACTGTTAACAGAAGCCGACAGGATAGGACTTATGTCAGAAAAAAGTGTTCAAGAATTGTGGGATGTATGTCAAGAGAAGATGGAGGAAACTATGGACCAGTGCATACCTGTACACAATGTTAAAAATAAAAGTAGGAAAACAAAGCAACAAATGTACATGCATGCGGAAAGTTTGAGAATGGTAAGGAGGAAAAACAAAGCATGAGAGAAATACATGAAGTTGAGGGAACAAAAAGACTACTTAGAGTATTGTGACGTAAGGAATGCGCTTAGAGAGCACACAAGAGAACTAAGGTGCAATTTTGAGGAAAATATTGCTAACGAAGTGATAGAAAATCCGAGGGCCTTCTGGAAATATACTAGATCTAAAACAATAGTAAGGAGTGGAGTAGGAGACCTAAACGATAATGAGGGCGTAATGCACAGTGACGATAAAGCGAAAGCAGAAATACTTAATCACTTTTTCTGTAGTGTATTCACGAACGAAGACTTGGAACGCATTCCCAGCTTGAAGAGAAAGCATTACGGACCAACCTTATCACACATGGATATAAATGAGGAAACAGTAGTACAGTGCATCCGAAAGTTGAAACCCGGGAAATCAGCTGGACCAGACGGATTCCACCCCAGGGTCCTAAAGGAAATTGCCAATGAAATAGCGTTGCCATCTTCAGAAAGTCTATCGAGTCGGGTATACTTCCATGTCAGTGGAAACTAGGTCAAGTTACCCCAATCTTCAGAAAGGGGGAAAGAAATACATCAGGGAACTTTAACGGCAGTACTGTGAAAAGTGATAGAGGCTATCGTGAGAGAACATATTATGAAGCATATGGTCGAGAATAAGCTTTTTTGTGATGAGCAACATCGAATTGTGCCTGGTAGATTTGTATGACACAGCTACTAACATGCATAGACAAATGGACTGAATTACTGGATAGGGGAGAACCATTAGATGTTGCGCAAGTGCTTAACGTCTTTATTTTCACACATTCTAAAAAATACTGCTCAATTTGGTCCATTTTAAAGCTAGAACAAGCTATTAAAGCTAGATCTACTGTCCGCGCAGCTCACTTCAGAAATCGGAAAATTGTAGTTTTCTCTACTTTGTAGGCATTTTTTCTGATAAAAATTTATATAGGGGGATAGCTCTCAAACTCTCATAACTAACGGTGTATGATACATGTATATGTCTTTATGACCAATACTATGCTCACAGTGAAAGAAAATAATTTTAGAAGGGGGGATTTCTATGTTAATTTTAGCGTGATGTCATCGACAATCTCCATAGACTCAGTGTTAAACATCGGCGACATCCCATAAAAATACACGTAGAAAACTCCCCATCTAAAACTATTCTTTCACTGTGAGTGTAGTATTAGTCGTAGGTTCACAAATCATACACTGTTAGTTATGAGTGTCCGAGATCTATCCCCCTATATAAAATTTAATCGCAAAACTTGCAGTCAAAATAGATAAAACTGCCATTTCCCCGACTTGTCAAGGTATCAATCCACAGCAACAGGTACATATGCAAAGTGTCAAAACTAAACTTGGTTAATTGATTTACTGTCTGCGCAGCTCACTTCAGAAGTTGGAAAATTGAAGTTTTTTCTACTTTGTCGGCAATTTTTGAGATTAAAATGTATATTGGGGGATAGTTCTCGAAGTCTCATGACTAACGGTGTATGATATATGTCTGTACGACAAATATTATGCTCACGGTGAAAGAAAAAAGTTTTAATTGGGGAGTTTCTATGTTAATTTTTTAGAGTAACGTCGTCGATGTTTAACACTGAGTCTATGGAGAAAATCTAAAATTATTTTCTTTCACTGTGAGCATACTATTGGTCGTACAGACATATATCATACACCGTTAGTTATGAGAGTTTGAGATCTGTCCCCCTATGAAAAATTTAATCGGAAAATATGCCAACAAATTAGAGAAAACTTTAATTTTCCGATTTCTGAAGTGAGCTGTGCGGACAGTAGCTATTTCGTGTGGAAAATTAACACCAGTACCAGTCTCATGGTGCAGTTTAGAATAAAGAGAGGAAAGGGTCATATTTCAAAAGTGTGAAACCATGGTAACGTAGACGCTAAGCAGTTTCATTCAGTGAATAGCTCGAATTTCCTCTACTTTAAACATGGATTTGAAAAACTGACATTATCTCAATCATTTTAGTTAGAATAATACTTTGCCAGATGCTGTGCCTCCTGCGACACCGATGACAAACGGTCTTGGAATTTTTTCTCGCTCAAATCCATTTAGAACACTGCTTCCCGACGTTGCTGCTGCCATTGTTGGGAAATTGCTCTTTGCTGCAAAAAGGCGCATTCGGCAGAGAACTTTTTGGAAAATAATCGTTCTCATAGCCTTTTAAAAGTTGTAATCATTTTGAGAAACCTCTTAAACTCCCCAATACAAAGATAAGTCCAGCAAAAATTGTTTGTTCTCGTTTCTGATGAAACAGAGTTGCACGTGGTTTTGTTTACGTTTACGACAATCCGCAAAAAGGCTCTTGAAAAATGACCCGCTAAGGCCTGAATGTCTCGCCTGAGTGGAAAAAGAGCTCGATTTTAAACAAATGCCACATTTAAGGATCCCGCACCCTAATAGAGTACTTCCAGTTAAAATTTATGCACATTTTCATAATATCCCGACAAATGCTGATGATTTCATAATCGGGAATCTTTGGTCATTGTATGAGAAGTGTAATCCCTAATTTTAGCTATAGAAAAGTATGTATAGCATTCTTATTGAAGAGATTGAAAATTCTTATTTCTAGTATTTATTATTGAAAATGCATTAGGGGTTGTATACCTTAAACAAAAAGGGGTCAAGTTCATCATGTAAGCCATAAAAATGATGTTCATTTCAGTGATTCAGGAAGGGGCTGTAATTGTTTTCATTATGTTTTTCAAACATACACCTGGCGCCGTTGCTAATTTTTTTATATCATTTATTCGATTTTTTGAAATCCTTGATATCTTTAAATCAGACTTAATACATTGTGTGTATAATGATTTTCGATAAGATCTACACCATTTGATATATCAGTGGCGGATCCAGAGTGGCAAGCGGGGGGGGTTTTGTATGGGCCCAAAGGGTTGATTCGAGGCACGAAGTGCCGAGCGGGGGAGGGTACGGGAGGGGGTTGCCCCCTCCTGTAGGTGGGGGTCCGGGGGGCCTCCCCCGGAAAATTTTTGAAAAAATGGAATAAAATGGTGCATTCTGGAGCACATTTTCTTCTTACCTTCTCGAATATTCAGACCATTTTTTCCACTCAATTTATATGGTTAATAAAGATTTCTAAGTAAAATAATTTCTCCTTTACTGCTGGCAGGGGCGTAGCCAGAGTGTTTTCGATGTGGACGTCTATAAAGAAGTGTTGGACCAAGAACTTCAGCTGTCCGGGGTCACAGACACTTTTTGGGGGGATGACATGGTCGCCATAGCACCTTCTATATAGACGTAACCTCAGACAGTGCATTGTATATATATATTGTTTTCATTTTCGTGCATGAACATCGACGGCGGATGCGGCTAGCCAACAGGGGATGCTTACTTCTCCCGGGCACCTGGTCCCACTTCTAGCTTGCTAGGGGTCCGTCGATGCTCAATTTGATGCTCGTTTGTGAGTGCTGTTGAGATTATCGTCAGGAACTTCAGTCTTAAACTCATTTGCGAAGCCCGAAGGGTCAAGTGGGGACAGTATGGAAATATGTTACCCATCCCATTGAAGGGGGTCCCCCGTGATAATTTTGAAAAAAAAATGAAGCAAATTGCTGACCTCTGGAGCGTATTTGAGCTGAATTTAGATGGGATAACGCATATGATTCGATGTCAGCAGACGATGAACCGTATCTAAGATGAAGAAAACTTGAGATGTGAACATGACATTCCCTAAATACTTATATATATGTACGTCCACATAAAGTCTTTTCAATCGACCGCTCGCACCTTGTAAGCGATCGTTGTATCATGCGCGGATACAGCATTTTTGGTCAGAGGGGGTCCAAATTTTAAGGAAGTCTACCTATCATGTAGGTACATATATATCGGTGCACATGATAGGGGATGGGGCAATTTTGTAAGCTTTCCTTTCACGTTCATTTTCATGAAGAATTGGCGAGCGTAGCGAGCCAGCAATTTTTTAGATATGAAATATTAATTTGTCTTGATTCGATCGAGATGATTATTTATAACAATGAATATTTCACTCCTTACATCGGCGAGCGGAGAGAGTTTCATGAGAATAAATAGATAAGAGAGGTGTCATTTTCCAAATAATCAGGCATCTTCAAATGACAAAACCTTGAAAAAGATGAAGGAGGTTACATCCTATGAAGTAAGGGACTGTTCAAAATATGAGTTCCTGAGACCCAAGACAATTATATAAAATTACTTAGTATGAACAATTGATAATAATTAAGGAATTTTGCAGAAAAAATAGTTTTGTATTTGTAAATGGCGAGCGAAGCGAGCCGAAATTTTAGGTTTCAAAGCCCTTTCATGCATTTTAGACCCATTTAGATTAGAAATGGGCCAAAGCTGGACCCCACCTCCGAAAATCTCAAGGGGGGGGGGGGGTGTGGTCCAGACCCCCGGTCCCCCCTCTGGATCCGCGCATGGTTGTATTGAGTTCTAATGAAACACAAGAAAATTACGAAAAATGCATTGAAATCTGTGGTTTTTTGGAGTGTCTTTGATCTATTTCTGAACAGTAGTTTGCTTTAAATACTATTTCAAAAGACCCTCCCCCGTCTTTTTGGCAACTGGGGGAGGCGCTCTCCTTTTTTTTTCGCGAGACGATGTGGACGTTTTTAAGCCCCTGGCTTGTTAATTTGTCCATGCGGTAACATGTACTTAGAATATTGATACGATATCGAATAAAAAATGTTGAGTATCATTGGGTTTTGGCTTTGAAAAATTGAATGCTTTTAATAGGCCCCGGAGCATATTCGAGCTTTATACAATTTTTAATTTTTTGCCCATTTTTCCGGTTATTTCAAAGTATGTTTTTAACAAAATTTGTAGTTGACAAAAATACTCAAACCGGGTATTTGAGGACAGAAACATGTAGGTTTCGATCCCCGTACCATTTACATTGATTGTTTGACACACGTACATGCTTTGCAAATTATTTGAACATGTTCATATTATAGTATTTGTTAATGTTAATTTTCGGGAATAAAATAAACAGAAAACCCCCTCTGCGACATACATTACAAAAACTTCGCTATTGTCTGTACGAATCCACAAATACGCCAATTGATACGGTATCGAATCGATATGCGATAGAATGTATCAGAAAATTTTTGTAAATTTTGTTTCAAAATAGTGAATTCTGGTTTGCAGGGTTTTTTCCGGGTGCTAATGTTACCAAAAAAAAAAAAATGAAAAAAAAAAAAAATTGGGAAACCGGGGGGGTTTTCCCGAACCCCCCCAAACCCCCCTAAATCCGCCCTTGTATATCTAGTTTTGATGCACGTGTATATGATTTTATCAAGGACTTATAATCTCTTCATAAGTCCTTGATTTTATGTATGTCATAATGATCTCGAGCATCAATCTAACGCGTCGCCAAAAAAACAAAAAAACAAAAAAAACTCAATTTGCGAATTTTATTTCACAACTCCCTGTTGCACAGCGCATAAGTTCAGGCACATAATGGTCAAAAGTGACTGAGTGCTTAAAATTTCAAGAAGAAGAAGAAGTAAAATCAGCATTTACCGTCCGCAGAAACTAGTTATTCCCTACGTGAAAAATACGCAAAACTTGCTAAATGTTCAGACATATATTAGATTCATTGACATAAAGAATACGGCCAAATTAGCTAACAAAAACCAAAAATAACTTATTTCTGGTAGAGAATTGAAAAAAGGCCCCTCTCCTCATATTAAAATTAATCTAGATGTCCCAGTGTTATGTTGAGAAATGAACCATGAACGTCATCGAGTGCCTTATCTCGGTAGGGATTCTAGTCACTGTGGCTAAATGTTAAAGAAAGGAGGGAATCTCCCTGGGTGAGGGACGGGCGAAATATTGAAGCTAACTGCAGACGGGCATCTGCTTCTTAGTAAATGGTGTATTATCCGGATTACGCCGTGTGCATAACCCTCCCATGCACTTGTCCGGTTAATTATTTCGCCATCTGATGTCTCAATATACCAACAAATTTGCTGAATATATTGATACCTATCACTATACTGTATACCCTATAGTTCTGTAGCAGTGGTGTTCCAAACATACCATGATGGCAGAAAATGTACTGTCTTTTCTCAAAAAGTCATTACAATCATACAGGAGCAGCATCAATTTTCATGACAATCAAATTTTTTTCAATTTTGAGAGAATTTCATAAATATTGGTATATTAAGATAAAGCAGGGTCATGACCTTTATAAAACATAGTGTACGTTACCAAGGTAACCATTCATAAAATTTGAGACTGGAGTAGCAATGTATGCTTAAGGTCTCAATATACCAACAAATGAATGAAAACTCATCTGTGAAAGGCAGATTTTGAATTTTTAAATTCTGTTGCCATGGCAACCAATTGTCACAAATACTTTTTGATTTAATTGAAAGTTAGTATGTAGCAGAATTTAAATATACATTAACATATCTGAGCTTTATGCTTCCTGTAGTGTTGGGATTGTATATAATGAGTGTCATTCTAACCATGAAAAATCACCAAAAATGATGAAAACCTATACCCATTTTCAGCTACATCAGATTTCGTTATATGAATTCTTACACCAGAAAGACAAGTTTCATCTCTTAGACAAAATCTTACAGTTTTCAAAAAGGTATCATTTGCAATAGGTCCCTAGATTCATTTTCTAGAAAAATCACCACACATGGACAGCATGCTACTTTCAACTCATCAGTACAGGCTTATAAGGGGATTCCCCATTTGACACAGAGCTAGCCCTGATTTCATAGCGAACAGTCTCGAATCCAACTAATTGAACTTTTTCATTGCAGAATGGCCTCCTCTATACATTGAAATAGAAATAAACAACATTAACACTATTCAAATTCAGAAATACACAATTTAATGTAACCCCTATGTTAACCCTGGTAACATTAGTGACGTATTTTCAAAGCGCACGGTATATTGAGACTTCAACAATACAGACAGGCATGCCAACAAACTAATTTTTATTGCAGGGACTTACACCAACAACGTGTGCTTCGTATCAAAACAAACATCTAATTCATTTTTATATGCATCATATATAACATGTATCCAAGATTTGAACATGACAGAATTTGAAAATATAAAATTTCCTTTATAATAATTTGATGAGAAAAAATTATGCAAAAACTATGATACATGTAGTTTCCGTTTGTCAAAAGATCTGACTAGGCCACAACAATTTTTTCTTTGTTTAGGTGCGTCATTGGTCACGATTTAAAACCATCCTTGCGCATCTCCCGTTTTAGCACTCACTGAGCTTGAATTATATATAGATATTTCAATTTATTTTGGAAAAGGTATCATTTTTGACTCTTTTGAAGACTTCGATTCATTACATTCAATACATACCTAAAAGAGGATTTGATTATTTGATCTAAACTGAATGAATTAAGTGTCTGTAAGAAAATGCTTCGCGGTAATTTCTATAAAAATTGAGCTGCAGGTACTCTTTTGAACAGTTTGGAATTCTCTCACGTAAATAATAACCTCTGAATTTCGTTTTACGTGTGGAATATACCGAAAAATTATAAACTGTTTAAATTCCACCCAAATTAAGGAAAATTTGACCGCGCTGATACTTTTTCAAGAAAACCACAAAATGGCACTATTCTTGAGCATTTGTTCTCAAAATCAAGTTTTATTCAAAGTTGCTAACCTGCTTTATTGTATGTTAACAAAGAAAACTAAAATTAAAATCAAATGAGTGCATTTTAGCACTTTTTTGTATTTTCGTTACAAATGTGCTATTTTTAGCAACACATTTCCAGCACTTTTTACCCTGTTTTTCAAATAAGCAAAAGCCTTGATTTTCATCACGGACCTATTAGTTTTTCTTCGTAAAATGATCGACATTAATCCTATGATTCAATATGGTTTTCATAAAATTGTTGAAATTCCTAACTATATATACAGAAATGGCATACGCCTTAATTAAGCGTCAGCGGGCGGGTACAGGTTTTCAGGGCACTGTTTGTCAAAAAAGAGAAACAAAACAACCACAGGCTGTCCATTTCCACCACTATTCGCTTTTTTTCTAGACAGAAGTATATAGTCTCAATAATTTAAAAAAGGAATTTAGTATGAAAAAGGTTGGGTAACCTGAAAATCAGCTAAAATGGCACAAAGGGTAATTTTGTTCTGCTTTACTTCCCTAACATGCCAAGATCCTAGGCTTGCTCTTTTGATTTTCTTACGTATTCTCTAGAGTCTAGAGGTAAATACATGTATAGGTTTCAATTTGCTTAGTAACAAAGAAAAAACAGGTATGGCCTTAGATCATTTACATGTATCAATTTCAAACGGGGGATTATAATCTCTCAAAGGGCAATAGAAATCTACCCCTATATGATTCAGTATAAATTCTTCACCGGAAAGCTCAAATTCAATATTACACACTATGTGACCATCACCACAATAATTTTAGACGTCTGCATGGAAGTTATTCGGAGCTAGAGACGTCGAATCGGTAACCTAAAAAAAACCCCAAAAAAAAAAAAAAAAAAAAAATCAATATAAACAAAATCTATACAGGAACATACTAAAATTTCTTAAATGAAACTAAAATTATGTTCAAGGATAGTTTAAGATTTCGGACATTTAATTCCCACATGCAGTTTTAAGATTTCGGACATGTCCCACTTAATTTGCCAAGAGATGACGCATCCGTCTGTATACGTTCTAAATATTGACTAAAGTCTGTCTCCGATTACAAGATATAAATTTTATATGATTCGCCCATTCGAATTTCGAAACAAAAGATGTTTACAAAACAAAGCTGTGCGGTTAAAAATAATACACAATAGATAATCTGATATGATTGGACCAGCATTATTTTGAAGTCGCACGATTTAAGTTGCTATATAATGTAGATGCGCGGTTTCTTTTGTCTGTGAACATTTAAATCTAAAATCTTGATGATGGTGGTTAATCAAGAACAGGCCAGTGCCAGACAATCTATTTCTAAATCAGAAACAAAGCACGTACATGTCTACACGGCGATACAAAGCATATCATGTAGTCAAGACAAAAAGTCAATATAAGTCGGAAACGTCCAAAAGTAAAGACGTTTTGACCATGTGCAGTTGATGTGGACGATATTTTTCATTTGGATATAGAAATTTGTGGCGTATAGGGGGAAATCATACATAGAAGAAATCATATATTCGTTATATGTCTGGAAAGAACAGCAAGATGTCTGGGAAGATGACGCCCGCCCCCACCCCAGGCCCGGGATCCCGCATGTCCCGACCATCCACGACTATGACAAATGACCCGGATGCTGTGGATCAAGAACTCATGATGTGTAAGATCTGCAATAAGGAACTTTCATCTCCGAAGCATTTTCCCTGCCTGCATACGTTTTGCGAACCATGCATCATGAAACACGCACAAGCGTTGCGTGAACAGGATTCCGGCGCACAGATACGCTGTCCACTTTGTTCCATCCCCGCCTCTACCTCAGTGGAAGCTGACGTAGCAACTATAGTCAACAAAATGCCGGTCAACAGTCTTCTTAATGGCCACGTCGTCGCCAAACAGTTAAGAACAAAGAAATGCAAACCGTGTGATCGTAATTCTAACGCAAGTGCAAAGAAAACTCCAGCAACTTCTTGGTGCTGTGAATGTAATGAAGCAATGTGCGACGCATGCGTGAACACGCACAACTCCATGCAGCTTTCCAACAACCACCATGTGGTCGGTATACAAGATGCGATTTCGAATCCGAAGTTGACGGAAAGAAAGCTTAAATGCGTTGACCATCCGAGAGATGATGTTGTCAAGTTTTGTATGGAACACCAACAGGCTTGTTGCAATCGATGTAAAACCAGCGTTCACTCCTCGTGTTCCTCTTTCCTACCTTTAGATCGCGCCGTAGATGTTATGAGAAAGAAACAAGAACTACCCGTTCTTGTCGCGCAACTGGACACAATGGCTAGTAATACGCAGAAAATAGTCGCCGAACGCCAGGAGACACTGAATGCGCTAGATAATCAAAAGACAGAGCAAGAAAATCAAATAAAAGCACTCCGCGAGAAAGTGAATGCTCACCTGGACGAGTTAGAGAGGAGTGTTCGAGAAGACTTTGAAATTAAGCACCAACAAGAAGTTTCCCAGGTCAACCAGGACTTAGAGATTTTTGCACAGAAGGGCCAGACAGTAGAGTATTACAAGCAGCTCCTTGATTCTGCGACGAGAAATGTGCCGCCTGTAACAGTCTTGATAGAAGGCGCAAAAGTCAGACAACAGTGTCAGATCCTGGAGGAGGGATTACAGCATCGTGCAGGTAAAATTATCAAACCCGAGTACGAACTAAAAGAATCCGACTTGATAAGTGCAATGCATTCCTTGGGGTCCGTGGAAACACGTCATATTCCGCTTCACAGTGATAAGCCGATCGAAAACATTCGAAAACAACACAACTCCATGGTTAAAGCTGTGGTAGAAAGACGCAGTAACTTTTTAGCTTTGAAATACCAGAGTAGTTTCATCACCGGGGGGAAGATGCTGGGGAGGAATCTACTGCTTGTAGACCACAAGGGTCGTGAAGTAAGAGGCTACTCTGAAGACGGCATTAGGAAGGACTCTCACGTCTGTCAAATGTATGGTAACCCGTGGGATGTTGCCATCTTGCCACCAGGAAAAAGGGGACGACAACTAATGGTTGTTACAATTCCAAGTAACAACGCATTGCAGCTGATCGAATCTGGCAAGCGGATGACCGTTCTTGATAGAGGCGGACATTACACTACAAGCAAAAAATGCTATGGAGTCGAGTACCTCAGTGGCAATATCCTAGTAGCCTGTATGGATAACATCGAAGTTTGGGAAATAGATGAAGATCTAAGACTTAACTTCTTCAATCTGATGCGCACGGAGGGAACAAAGGTTAAGTACCTTTGCGCTGCCGACAGTAACCGATTGTACTACTCCGATTCGGACTTCAAAGGCGGTCTTTATTGCGTCACTTCCGACGGAAACACGATCTTTAAATACTCGCACAAACATCTTCGCGTTCCAATGGGCATAGCGGTAGACGAGAGGGGAAATGTCTACGTCACCGGAAATCATTCAAATAACATCCACCAGGTGTCGCCCGAGGGCGCCCTAATTCAGATTATTACCCCGGATGACGAAGGATTCCGAAAGCCGATCATACTGGTTAACGACGCCGACAAACTGTACGTGAGTTACGAGAATCATATCATCACGCACATATACCCTTCGACGGCAACGCCACGAGACCAAGCTGCTTCTGAGGACAGGATCTCCGTGCCGTCAATTCCAACCTAAGCAGACATACGCGATCTTTTATATGTGATAAACTTGAATATCAAGAGAACCAAGTTCAGTTTTGATTTAATTCATAAATTAAGTTTTTGATATTTCTTCAGAAGATTTGCTTTTCCCCCTATGTTTGATTGTATTGTTAGTCATACGTTATAAGCAATTCTGCTAAGGAATCTTGAATATATTTTTAACTTTCGATGTGCTCAAACGTTTTGATTGATAAATGTAGTGGATGAACATTGCTTAGTTTTTGTTTGTTTTTTTTTTTCTAGACATAAACCTGGTCAGAGAAGACAGGGTCCTAACCACCTTTCCTCTCTGAAAGTAGGTCAGAATCCTCGGGTGGTTGCATGTATTAGCTTGCTCCAGTCAGTAGAGCACGGACTGTTTCTTGTACGCCCTAGCTTATATGCTTTTGATATCCATTTACTTATTCTGTTGGGTTGTGTTTAGCTGTCTTGTTTGTGTCGTCACCTAACAGTGATGTGGCTTAAATTATACACAACTATTGTGCGTTCTTCGAGATCGGAACCGGACAAAAAGGAGAGTTATGCGCACGTAATCCAGATAACTTCACAATTTGCTTACTAGTATAAAATGGCAGATGATCTGCGGCAGATGGCCGTCCTTAATCGACACCAGTTGCCCATTGGTCTCGTTGGTTTATTTATAGTCTTTTCTGTTTCGAGGTTTGATGTCGTCAATGGTGGTTGGTCCTCCTTGTCCCTTGGTGTCTTTTGGTGTGTTTATCTACTCATTGATTTTGCTTTTGGGTGTTTTGCTTTGCTACTCATCTAGAACTACTTCCGGGTTGAATTCCTACGAGGTATAACATGTTGTGTAGTTTGCCGCAGAATCCATAACGTTGTTGGTCAGATGAATTGACCCCTGAATGCATGGTTATGTTTTTTAGTTTGTGGAATCCATAACGTTTTTGGCAAGATGTTGGGTACTGCAACTTGTTTGTGTTGGGAGTCCTGCTGGAGACCCCCTTTTTCTATTACTGATGTTACTAAGTCAGAAATTGACCTTGCATCCACAAACACAATTTACAATTCATCGTATATACAGAAATATCATACCTGCTTTTGAACGGACGAAGAAGTGTTCAAACCACATCAAACACAAGAGGACAAATTTTCTTTGTTTACTTCGGCGCTGAAATAGTTTGCAGGTGCCCGGTCCGGGAGTCGAACCCCGGCCGATCGGTTGATATTCAGACTCGTTGTCGAGTGAGCTAAAGGGACATCCCAATAGCTCATTCTTAGAACTTGTACTGAACTATCGGTACCTGCAGCTACCGGAAGCCACTACACCCTTCCCCCTTTTCGTTGAGGGCCGTGGGTGTACCCCGCTGTGTGGCCACTCTCCAACCCCTGGCAGGGTTCTGCCTCCACTTCTGCAGATCGAGCTGGCCCACAAACACCAATTGTTCACCTCGTCGCCAATGAAGTATAGTTTGCAGGTGCCCGGTCCGGGAGTCGTACCCCGGCCGACCGGGTGATATTCAGACTCGTTGTCGAGTGAGCTTAAGGGACATCCCGATAGCTCAGTCTTGAAACTTGTACTGAACTATCGGTACCTGCAACTACCGGAAGCCACTACAGCGCTTTTAAAGACATATCATTAAACAATATACTTTTCATTTTTATTCGGTACCTTTCATTTTACAAGTTTCATCCAATTTTTACCATCCTTCGTGCGAGATCAAATACTGTGCACGCGCAATGACGTCATTGCTGTAGTCGTTTCCTGTGCTTCCTATATCCAGACCTCCCCACGACTGCACATTTCCTGGTCCAAAATTGTAAGCAGCCACGCCTCCTTTTAAGTTAGAATTCAGTAGAAATACATTGCATTAAATATTATCCTCTATATTCTTATTATAATAAATATTTCATTACTTTATGACGTCAAGTGGAAATATTAAGAAAAGTAAAACAAACAAATTAAATAAGAAAACGCTCAAGATATTTTTCCTGAGTCGGCTGCTCTCTTTAGTATATTGGCTTAGTCAAAGGAAGGGCAAGTTCAACAGTCATATCCTTTACCGTTCAGATGTTAAAGACATTATTAAATGATCAGGAATTATTGCCGAGTTTGCTTATTTCTGTAACCATATGGCCTCTCCCCCACAATAATTATGCTAATTAATTATTCATATTAATTAGTTACCTGTATTTGGAAATTGCTAACTTGAGTTTTCTAAAGTAAATTCCTTGACTATGAATTCAAACTTCACATTGAGACAATTATTCTAGTTTGTAAATTCTGTAATCTGTTTAATTTGATTCCCACGATGCTGAAAACACTGTAGTAATTTGCACACCTGCAAGTACTTTAGTCTTTGTTTTCCGTACGAGTTAATTGAAAGCTAATTGGAAATCTCCCCGTAAAAGCCATTATTGTTCTGTATTTGGTAGAATCTAATTTCCAAAATGTCTTTTTAATCAAAAACCAAGAACTTATTATTTTGTGCAGGTGTTAGCAATTTCCAATCGTCCACATATATACTCGGCGCATCGTTTTGCCGACCAGTTAAGTTTCGGTTAAGTTAGACTCCAGTTTCAGTAGTGTTTAAGTTGCGCTCTCATACTGCTATGAATAAGATGTTACGATTTAAATAAACTTAGAACTTTTATTCGGACTTCAGTTTATAGTTTTCAAAACGACTATGTAATACACAACGCGAACTACACCCCATAACCTGTAGGCTATAGGCTTACAAGTTGTATTTTGGCGCCGTGACCTAAACGAACCAGGGAAAATATGATTACAAGTTATATTTTGATGCCGTGACCTAAACGAATCAGGGGAAAATATGATTACTGCCGTGTCCTAAACGAACCAGTGAAAATTGCCGTAAATGCAGACGATGCTCGCCGCGGAACCAGGATATAACGACCAGAGGATGAACACTACGCTTTGAACGAAATTAGTGATAAAGGTAGGGCACATTTACTTTCTCACTGTACTCTCAGATTGATTGACCATGTATTTTTGTAAATGTTATCTTTTTTAATTTTTGAAAGATTTAAGCGAAAAAGTTTTGAAGAAACCGAATCAGATATTTTCTCTAAGATTTTCATTTAGATATATGACGGACACAGACAACGAAGCAATGTTTCGGATTTTTGAAATCGGTCGAGGTTCACGTAATTTTTAGTTGATTGAAGATTTAGGTTCTGTCGTTTTGAGGATTTCGGTTTTTCGCAGCCGCTGAGTCAGGGTCTAGATCAGGGTCCCGTCATGTCGCTAGAACGCCGGGGTAAAGGCGTGGGACCGTAGTAAGAGACGGGGGAGTATCCGTCTCTGTAAGGTTTTTTTTTCAAGATGATAGAACATTACAGTTAAGAGGATATTTCGATGGAACCCATATATTCCAGTTTGTTAGGTGATGAGCTGTGGAATTTGCTCGGTATATGGCGATGAAACGCCGAAAAATGGCACCAGTAGAGATTTCTGGGAACGTAGAAGGTTCGTTTGGGTTTGTTGTATATACAACCCTGTCATTTCTTATTTGTGCTATGCGAGAGCACGTAATTTTTTTTCGGATTATATGATTAACATCGTAGTATTCATCATCTTATGTATGTTTTGTGCTGTCATTTTGGAGGTCTTAATTTTTTGTTATTTCAAGAAAGGGAGGAAATGGTAAATATCTTAAATAAAAAAAAATAATCGGTCGAAATTATTTCGGAGTTTCGTTTCAACGTAAATCAGGAGTCAATCGCGATCGCGATGTATATAGTAGCAACAGTATACCCTTAGTTTGCATGTTTTTGTGTTTGATTATTCATTTAACCCCAATTATAATCTGCTTTTTGCACTTTGAAGTTTTAATTGGCCTTCATTTTGGGTATTCATGTTACAGTTCTCACTCATCAGTCAATGAGCACTAATAAGTTTGACCTTTATATTGTTGCTCCTTTTCCCAGTGTTGGAATTTCATTGACAGTCTCTAATTTCTTGTCGGCTACAGATGTGTAGTATCAACGAGTAATCACTACGCCGAGACATTAACGTTTGACAAGCGACATGCATAGACATTGTATTTCATTTCAGAAAGTTTTTCAGAATTTATAAAAAAAAAGTTTTAATTGCTACAGATATGTTTTCTTTATTAATTAGATTTTTGTATTCGTCTAAAATAAATACAGAAGACCTGTATTTCGTATAAAGTCAGTGAATATACAAAGTTTTCAAAATTAACTTTATCCAAGTATTGATAAAAAATCTTATTTTGGAAATCATTCACTTAGTTTTGGTACAGGCATCTAAATTATTTTTGTAAATTCAAAATTGTGGTCAATTAGAGGTACAGAGAAAATCCGGTGTCATAAACTACCTGTAACCAGAGACAATGATGTGAAACTTATCAGTGTAATAATGATGCAGACTTTATACTTTTATCACTGGGAGAAGACGACGATGAGATAAGCAGTTAAGTTCCAGATGTGCAGTCTTATTTAGCTCCTTGGTTATTGGAATCGCCTGTTGTGATACGAGAGACAAATTAGTGTAGCGAATTTTTGATATTGTAACAATTTTACCTTTAATACATCACTTAACTTCGGATATTTCATGTTTTCTTATTCATTTTCATTAGTATTATTTAGCACTTGTATAACACTTATTTTTACTCCTCCGAAATGACCTACTTATTTATGTAACTTTTCTCCTCCTCCGAATTTTTCCCGCTTAAATGTAAATATTTGTATTGTTGCCATGCTACTGGAGGAGGAAATTTTGTCTCATATAAATACCGCGACCTTAATTTTCTCCAGTCTAAATTATTTTTCCAAGCTTTCAGGACGTACAAAATGTGATTTTTAACTTTACCATTTCGGACTTTTATTGTGCTTATTTTTGTGACTTTGTGCCGGCATATTTGATATTCATTGTAAATATTCATCATCATCATGTTTTTCCGTTAATAAATCATGAACTTGTTACTTGTGATTTCAACTTGGAATTTATCCTGTGCTACAGTGGTTATTAGTGTGTTCGTCCGTCGTTAGTCAGAGATGTGTCCGTCTGTCAGTGTCATGAACATTATAATACAAATGGTGGCAGCGACTGTGTGATTATCCGGATATATAAACTGAATATGTTACTGTGCGTAACAATGGTGCCCGACCGTTCGTCCGTCCACGCTACAACTGGTGGCAGCGGTGGGATGATTTTCATCAAGCCAGATTTATTTATATTTGGATATTTATGCCAGTGATCTGTTGTGACTTTATTCCCTTGTGACCATTGAAGAAATTAAAGGTGGACTTTAACTCTTTGTTATGTGTTAAACATTTGTGGATTCATGATACAATTTATGTCACTTGGATTTATATATCACTTGGATTTTATTGTATGTTTTGGGATGTACCAGCACTCAAACTGTAAGTACATTTAACCTCATTATCATGACATCCTACGGACATACTACAACGAGAAGACGACTAGTACCTGTGTTTGATTTTAATGAAGGAGGAAAATTGGAGTACAAAGAAACTGTAGACATGAACTTATATAAGGAGTGTCCGAACTGTTATGCAATTTTTCTTAAAGATGACAATGTTCAGATTTTAAGAAACACTATCGGTGTTATCGTTTCTAAGTATCTCAAGTGTCCAGCATGTGGATGCCGAATTCGTGTTAGACAATAGATATTGATTGATCAGTTCAAGCTGGATCCATTCTTTATTTTCGGAATTGTGACACATTTTGTGATTTTTAGTGTGATAGTGTTTAATAGAAGAGAAATCGCATATACTAAAATGGATACTGTGTCCAGTGTTCAAACACCACGGGGTAGGAGACAACCGACGAGTGTGCGAAGGAATTTATTCACGGAATTCAACGAGTGTTCTTCACCGGAAATTAACCGATTTCCTACACCGGAAACGGAAGTACTTGCTCCCCCTTTACCCCAGGAGAACAGATCCAATGGATGGCTGAATGCAATAATTTTCGGGATCGTCATACTAGCTTTGTTTGTAGTGTTCCTAGTAAGTGTGTTCCGATCTTTTCTTGATGTTATAGTGCTGTGGATAATGAAGAACATCATTCTTGTGTGCGTGTTGTTTGTGTTTTGCATCATTCTTATCGGCGTTGTGTATAGATCGTGCGCTGGAGTTCGCAGATCTCAAGGCCCCAGAAATGCAATCACTTCTGATGTTTTCAGTGGACGATCAGCGAATATTCAAGTGAAACGCACATTTTCGGGTGACGGAACAACTATATGGAGTGAATTTGAGAGATATTTCGAAAATGTTTCGAACATCAACCAATGGCCGATGGAACAACGGAGATGTGTGCTCTTGACTACCTTGCGTGGACAGGCGGAGACGTATGCGTATGGACTTCCGGAGGACATTTTACAGGATTATGGTTCCTTGTCACGTGCTTTAGATGAACGTTTTGGCCATACAGCATTAAAAGAAAGTTACTTAGCTGAAGCTAAGCTCCGCAAAAAGAAAGACTCAGAATCTTTCAGAGATTTTGGACAGGCGATAGAGGACCTTTATAGGAGAGCTCATCCTGGAAATCGGGAATTTGTAGAGGAGAACAGTTTGAAAACTTTTCTTGACAATTGTAGTCCTAATGAAGATTTCCGGTTAGCTGTGAAAAGAACTCGCCCAAAGAAAATTCAAGAGGCCATTACATCAGCTATGCAAGAAGAGTGCATACGTATTGGAGAGTCCGAGTCATCTAAACCAGGGAAACCGTGGAAAAGAGATATCTATACAGTACGTCTAAAAGAACGAAACACCGAAAATACCGTAAATGCCCCGAGAATACCGAACCAGGCAGTGAAGCGAAAATGTTACGAGTGCGGCTCTGATAAACATTTACGTAATCGTTGTCCTCGAATTGTTAGACGTTCCTCTCAAGTTGCAGATAGGTCATACCTACAGGGAAACGACCTGCCGCCGAGGCAGTAGGCCATGCGTCGGACGGCCACATAGAAAGGCCTAGTACATCAACATTGTGTGAGCTTGATTCCAAGTTGGATAGAGTAGTCAATAACAGAGATAACATTAAGGTGCTTGCAGGACAGCAAGCATGTGTCAATCTCGACGAAAAACCAAAACCGGAAGTAGCAGACGACATGCGTCATGGTGTAAATAATGACTGTGAAATTATGATCAACGCCACGAGGGATCGGATTGGTTTCCTCGTTGATGGACTTGTACAGTGTACACCAATCACATGGAAATGCGATACTGGGGCGAGAAAGACTTTCATAACAGAAGATCAGTTCTATAAAATACCCCCCGAAAATCGTCCAGTGCTAGAGCCTGCCAGAATTCAATTTGCAAATGCGAGTGGTCAAAATATGCAAATTCTAGGGACAGCCTACATGACACTTAATTTTCATAACTTTGAAACTGACTTTAGAGTTTTTGTGGGAGGAGTAACTCAGAATCTGCTTGGAGAGGATTTTCACATGAAGTTTGAATGCAATTGGGACTATAAAAATGGTGGATTACGAGCAAACATTTCTGCGGACGATATGCATTCAAGAACGACAAACTGGATATCAACTAGTGAAAGTTCGACTGTTTTACCTGGACATGAAGTTGTGATAAAATCTGTTTTACACCATACTGAGGACAAGATTGGCATACCCCTTGTTTTTTCGAACTTTAGAGAGACTTATAACTTGGTTTTAGCCAGAACCTTGTTAGATGCCAATAGTGACAATGTTTATCTTCGAATGTTTAATCCAGGAAGTTCAGCTGTGACAGTAAAAGCTGATGAAAAAGTCGCAATATTTTCTCCAATTTTACGCATTGCTGAAGGAATACGCAAAGCGGAAGCGGAAGTAGATTTGATACCGGAAGTTGATCCTGTGAGTTTACCTGATTACTTGGTTCCTGTTTATGAGGATGGACGAACTCATCTTTCTGAAGAGGAAGCGCTGAAGTTCAAGGTCTTTTTGCAGAGACGTGCCAGTACGTTTTCTGATCCTCATGGTGAACGAGGGAGGACAAACCTCGGGGAACATAGTATTGTTTTGACGGATAACCAGCCGTTTAAGGAAGCTTCCAGGAATATACCGTTATTTAAACGTGATCTTTTGGATAGTGAGATCCAGAAGTTAGAGGAAATGGGTCTTATTGAGAAGTCCCAGAGTCCTTGGTCATCTCAGCTTGTCTTAGTACAGAAAAAAGACAAGACGTGGCGTGTATGTGTAGACTATCGGCGACTTAATGCCAGGACTATTAAGGATGCATACCCCATACCGAGAGTAGATGATAATTTAGATGCGTTATCAGGATCAACGTGGTTTACTTCGCTTGACTTGGATCTTGCCTATCATCAAGTGCCTTTGCGAGAATGCGATAAAGAGAAAACAGCTTTTGCGACACCAAGGGGAGGGCTGTATCAATATAAAGTTATGCCATTTGGTTTGTGCAATGCCCCCGCAACATTCCAGAGAATCATCGAAAAAGCATTAACAGGATTGCAATGGAACATCGTGGTATTGTACCTCGACGATCTCATTATATTTGCAAAAAGTTTTGAAGAAACTTTGGAGAATCTGAACAAAGTGTTTGACAGACTGGATAATGCAAATCTGAAATTAAAAGCCAAGAAGTGCCGTTTCTTTAGACAAGAAGTAGAATTCCTCGGACATATAGTTTCCCGAGACGGAATTAAAACAGACCCTAAGAAAATTGAAGCGGTAAAAAACATTCCTGTGCCGAAAAACGTCACCGAATTACGTCAATTTCTTGGACTAGTTTCATATTATCGGAAGTTCATTTTCAATTTCGCAGAAACAGCGAAGTGCCTACATAAACTTACAAGTAAAAATGCCGCTTGGAGCTGGACAGCAGAATGTGATCATGCTTTTCATGAACTTCGTGACCGACTTATTCAAGCGCCAATATTAGGATATCCTGATGAGAATGGCGGCTCGTTTATCCTTGACACAGATGCTAGTAACAATTCTATTGGATGTGTGTTATCTCAAATCCAAAACGGAGAAGAAAAAGTAATGCAATTTGCGAGCCGAACTTTAAATAGTCACGAACAGAATTACTGTGTTACAAGAAAAGAAATGCTCGCAATTGTATATTTTGTGAAATATTTCAAACATTATTTGTTGGGAAGACAATTCATACTACGGACTGACCATGGTTCGCTAACATGGCTTCATAGATTTAAGGATCCCGACGGACAAACTTGCAGATGGCTTCAACAACTGGGATCTTACGATTTTAAAATCGTACATCGACCAGGGAAGAAACATTCAAACGCTGATGCAATGTCTAGACTTCCGGTAGAAAGCGGACCAGGAAGTGAATTTATCTGTCGCCAATGCAAACGCAACATAAATGATGTGTACCAAGGTGAGAAAGTGACCGATATTCAGGATTTGCGCGTCAAAGGCGATGATGACATTAAGGAAAATACCTTTTGTATTGAAAGTTTGTTTAGCGTGGAAAATGATACCCCGAAGAAGAAAGGAAGGGAAGAAAACAGACCGAAACGCGCAAAAAGCCGGAAAATACCAAGCAGTATATTGACTTTCAAATACTTACGTGGAAAGCAAGAAGAAGATGAAGGAATTAGTCCTATTTTACACTTACTTGAATCAAGAGGAAGTGACAATAAACCAACTCATCAGGAGTTATCTTCTCTTGACCCTGAATGTAAATTTTGGCATGCTAGATGGGAATTACTTCAGCTTCACGAAGGAGTGTTATGTATTAAATGGATGGGGAATCCTGAAACAAAATTGAGAATTTGCGCGCCAAAAAGTCTGAGGGAAGATATTATGTGGCACCTTCACGATGCGCCGACGTCTGGACATATGGGTATACAAAGAACTATCCTCAGAGCTGTAAATTCCTCATACTACTGGCCTGGAATGAAACAATACGTGCGCGATTACGTCAAATCCTGTGACATGTGTGAGGAGCGCAAGAACCCAGGACGGAAAAAGAGAAATTACATGCAACATTATATAGCGGGAGGCAGATTCGAGCGTGTTGCAGCGGATATAGCGGGTCCGTTTCCGAAAACTAAAAACGACAATGTATATATCCTCGTTATTTCAGATTACTTCACAAAATTCACGGAAATATATCCGATCCCAAACATGGAAGCAAAGACCATAGCGGAAGTTTTCTTCAGAGGATGGATAAAACGATATGGCTGCCCATACGAATTCCATAGTGATCAAGGGACTCAGTTTGAAAGTAAGATTTTCCAGAATTTGTGCACAATGTTTGATATTATCAAAACACGTACTACGCCTGCGCATCCCAGATCAGATGGAATGGTTGAAAGACTGAATAGGACGATAAAAGAAATGTTGTCTAAATACATTGAAATTAGACAGACAGATTGGGATGATTTCATCGATACTGTTGCCATGGCTTATAATACTTCTGTGCATGAAACTACCGGCGTTACACCGTATAGGATGGTATTTGGCAGGGAGATGACTGTTCCAGTGGACCTACAAACCGAATCACTTACGATCGGAAAGGCCGAGTTTCATTCAGCGAACGAATATGTTATGAATCTATGCAAAGACTTGGAAGATGTACATAAATTTGCGCGAGATATCACCTGTAAGGCTGTGAAAAGACAAAAGAAACATTATAATAAAAATGTAGTCCAAACCAACTACAACAGAGGAGACATTGTTAGAAGATTCCAGCCAAAACAGATAACTGGTACAAAATTAAAACTCGCCCGAAACTGGACTGGTCCATGGATCATTACAAAACGATTGAGTGATGTCTTATTTGAAATTCAACATTCCCGAAATTCAAAGCCCGTAGTAGTCCATGCAGACAATTTAAAAACTTTTCATATAAGGAAAACTGCCAAGGGAAAGTTGGAAAAACTCCTCAAATTTGTAGAAGAGCGAGCAGAGAAAATAATACCGCCTTGTACTGACCCTGATACTGAAGTTAAATCAAAGAAAATACCGAAAACGCCGCAGCCAATCAAAAGCCGCGATGTGTGTATTCCAAAAATTCCTCCTCCGACCCGAGACACTAACGGCCAGTCACGTGATACACAGACTCCGTCGTTAGAGCAGCGTACTAGAGGGGGTAGGGTCATTCGGAAGCCAAAGCGTTATGAGTGAAGTCCTGTGCGATCAATGCGGAATATTTTTACTAGAAGGGACAATTTTAAAAGACACTATGCTGAAATTCATGGAAATATTGGTAGAGTGACAATTAAATCGTTGAACTGCATTCTATGCGAAAAAGTGTTTAAACGGAGGGAAAATCTTAAACGCCACATGAGGAGAGCGCATAAAGACTTTGAGGAAGAATTCATAACGGACTTTGAATTATTTTAGTGAAAACACAACAATTATGGAACAATATTTTGAAGACATTACGTCAAGTGAAGACGAGGACGCTTACATGTGTGCAGAACAGGTGCAAGGTGAATATTCTGTGTCGGATAAGAGAGAAAATTCCACCAAACACTCGGAATGTGACAGTGACAATACGGCTGAGGGTGGAATTGAGTGCCTTAGTGATGATTGTGCCGGTGAGGGCCCACGAGCACATTTATCTAAGGACCCCATGGACGAAGACCCTAGTGAATGTCAAGACGAGAGAGAGAACGGCAAGTACACTACAATGATTCAAACAATTGGACTCACAATGACAAAAGAAGTCACGATGGATAACGGAAGGGTCATCCGTGAAAATAGATCAATGGACATATATCTAAGTGAGGGACTAAATCCTAGAAACGTTAACATTGTTGATGTGGCGGAAGAGTGCCTACGTGAAATTCCAATGCACATGCGCGAGTTAAGGCGACAGTGGTATGGACCAGATGATCAACCAACCGCTTCGGAAGCGAAAATAGTGGAGGTTGAAACGGACGACGAGTGATCATCCCGATGATGCACAGTGACTTTGAAATACATATTGTTTTATGCAGTGAATGAAAAAAGACATTCCAGTCATAATTGTTTATATTGCTCAAAGTGAACATAGTGAATGAAAAATGACATTCCAATTGTTTATTACATATACTTTTTGTGACTTTGTTTTATTTAATATGTAACATGATTATCTGCCTTGCAAGACATTGAATTACGTGCCTTATTTTTTTTTAAATTGTGACAGTATTTGTTGTTTAAAACTGTATACTTTTATACGGCACGGTTAATCATCATGTTTGTTTTTGTCGTAAACTGTTTTTGATTATTTTCTTTTATAACACGTAGCTTTTAGTATTTCTTAGACCTTAAATTTAGTTAATTGTTTTTGCTTTTCATAATTTCCCCATTTTGCATACCCTATCGTTTTGACGGAGCCAAAACCTAGGTGGGGGGAAGTGTAGCGAATTTTTGATATTGTAACAATTTTACCTTTAATACATCACTTAACTTCGGATATTTCATGTTTTCTTATTCATTTTCATTAGTATTATTTAGCACTTGTATAACACTTATTTTTACTCCTCCGAAATGACCTACTTATTTATGTAACTTTTCTCCTCCTCCGAATTTTTCCCGCTTAAATGTAAATATTTGTATTGTTGCCATGCTACTGGAGGAGGAAATTTTGTCTCATATAAATACCGCGACCTTAATTTTCTCCAGTCTAAATTATTTTTCCAAGCTTTCAGGACGTACAAAATGTGATTTTTAACTTTACCATTTCGGACTTTTATTGTGCTTATTTTTGTGACTTTGTGCCGGCATATTTGATATTCATTGTAAATATTCATCATCATCATGTTTTTCCGTTAATAAATCATGAACTTGTTACTTGTGATTTCAACTTGGAATTTATCCTGTGCTACAGTGGTTATTAGTGTGTTCGTCCGTCGTTAGTCAGAGATGTGTCCGTCTGTCAGTGTCATGAACATTATAATACAAATGGTGGCAGCGACTGTGTGATTATCCGGATATATAAACTGAATATGTTACTGTGCGTAACAATGGTGCCCGACCGTTCGTCCGTCCACGCTACATTAGCGTACAGGTTTATCACCAAGGCATTAAATCAAATCAGACGGCAGCAGAAAAGAAGTCTGAAGCAGTGACGTCAGGTATCTCTGTGCACGATGTTATCCGTGTGGCCGGATGTCAAACCAGCCCGTCACTATACAAAAAGGAACATTATTTCGCAAATTATATGACAGAGTGAAATCTGTCATAGCGAAACTGAAGATTGCAGAATCATATTGAACATTTTGCACTTAATGACCTGCTTGTTCGACGCTTTAAATGAGAGCAATGAATACCCCGTCGCTTTTCTGGGTGCATGGCGTCATCCAGATTACGGGAAGATCTTGGTAACGTCACTAACACCAAGATGCGTCAAAGCAGGGTCCAGATGGAAGATAAACTCCAAATTCCGGATGGAGGAAGAAGACGAAACAGATGACGATTCGATGATTATTGGTTAACCAAACCAAGTAGACGACAAAGAGGTCCGAATCATTCGTTATACTCCACGGAGGTTACAAAGTTCACGAAGAAGGACCGTAGACGTACGGAACCAAAACCAAGATGAACGGCCGTAAAAAGTTAAAGAAGTGAATTAAACCGGTGTTGTGTTTTAGTGAAAAAAGCAGAGTAAATGTTTAATACTAAATATATGTATTATCATGCTCCTTATTCATGTTTAATATTGATAATTGCTTTTGTATATTGCTTATTATATATAATGAATGTTTAGGTACGTATATTGGCCTTGGAAAATGTATTTCTTTTGTAGGTGATTGACAGTGAACATTCATAATTAGATGAAAATCGGGTCACTCTTTAAGAACAATGAAAAAGAATTCGATATGCAAAGACTTTAATTTCATGTGCTTTAATTTGATATAATTTCAATTACGATACTTAGAGTGAACCCTGATGACTGATGATATATCATTGAGTTATGCATTATTGTGGTGTCAAGGCCATGCGTTTAGAAAATAACCAAGTATTATAATAGATTCACATTAAGTTTTGGATGATAATTGAAAGTTATCTTATAGTTCATGATTGGTTGAAATCCAAACAATTTGAATCTTGGTTATTTTCTTAAGTGGGGGAGTATTGTAACCATATGGCCTCTCCCCCACAATAATTATGCTAATTAATTATTCATATTAATTAGTTACCTGTATTTGGAAATTGCTAACTTGAGTTTTCTAAAGTAAATTCCTTGACTATGAATTCAAACTTCACATTGAGACAATTATTCTAGTTTGTAAATTCTGTAATCTGTTTAATTTGATTCCCACGATGCTGAAAACACTGTAGTAATTTGCACACCTGCAAGTACTTTAGTCTTTGTTTTCCGTACGAGTTAATTGAAAGCTAATTGGAAATCTCCCCGTAAAAGCCATTATTGTTCTGTATTTGGTAGAATCTAATTTCCAAAATGTCTTTTTAATCAAAAACCAATAACTTATTATTTTGTGCAGGTGTTAGCAATTTCCAATCGTCCACATATATACTCGGCGCATCGTTTTGCCGACCAGTTAAGTTTCGGTTAAGTTAGACTCCAGTTTCAGTAGTGTTTAAGTTGCGCTCTCATACTGCTATGAATAAGATGTTACGATTTAAATAAACTTAGAACTTTTATTCGGACTTCAGTTTATAGTTTTCAAAACGACTATGTAATACACAACGCGAACTACACCCCATAACCTGTAGGCTATAGGCTTACATTTCTGATTGGTGGAGACGCTGTTTGATAGAGTGTACCTCATAGTGAGTTCAATAATTGTATAATGTTAAAGTTTCGAAAAGACAAACAACCAAACAAATAGACAAAGGATGCAAAAACGAATTGGCTCCGATCTTCGAGACAAAACAAAAGGAAAAAAAAAACCCTTTAAATGTATGCTGATAATTCACTAACCTTGCATCTGATGAGCCGCCGGCCAAGTGGGATGTTTCCTTTGAACTTGTTTTATATAGGGGACCAATACGTATTTGGTCATCATATCAATATGTTGACAAGAATCCCATCCGTAGGTCGTACACTTCAATCCATGGGAACAAACCGGGCAGTAACGGACATCACACTAAAAGTTAAGAATTTACGTTAAATTCTGTAAATTCATAGTAGATCTAGTATAATTTCAGCCATCAAACAGGTCTGTTTTCTAAAAGACGTCCGGAGCTAAGTCTCAATACCCGGAGGGTGTTGCAAATTTCCAACAGGGGATGTTTTTCCCGATAGTGTCTCTATAGGGTTCGTTATAGTGTCATGTATACATAGTTAGCTAGTTTGTTAAGATTAAAAGCGATAAACCTGAAATACGATAAATGTTGCGATTTTCTATTATTACCTGGAGTACTCCATAAGCATGATGGTTGTCTCCCCATCCATTCGTTGAATGTAGCAGACGACCAGCATGGGATTCTCTACTGGCTAAAGCAGCTATCAATGCCGGATGGATACCTAGAGCAAAAGTAGTAAGACATTTTTCCTGATAGTTCTAAATACCTGACCAAAACCAGCCCTCTACAGTTATTTGGACGATTCAGATAACTGTAAAACTGTAAAGAGATGGTTTTGGTCAGGTATTTCGGACCATTTTCCTGATTACTTATATATGGTGTTTTTGTCGGCTTGTTGCATCTTCTCGAGACAGTGTGCGTACTATCTTGCGTACACTTGTCTCGAGAAGATTGGGTTGTTTGTTTGTTTTTGTTATTTGTTTTGTTTTTGTTTCGTTGCCAATAGCTGTTGTTTATTGATTACATTTCGTTCAAAAAGGATAGGGGCAAAAGTGACCATTTTTGGCCCTAAACAGAATTTTTGAAAAGGTTCTATTTTCTTATTCATTATGCTTCTTCTAAACAATAAAAAAAGACAAATTTTATGTGTTTTAACGATAGGGCAAAATGATTGACAACTGAGCCCTATCATAGTCTTCATGTTAGAAATTCAGATTTTGGCAAGAGGACAAACAACCTACAGTTGTAAGCCCAAGAGCAAGGGCATGTAACAAGTTCAAACTCATATGAGATATTGCTTTTTATATTCTGAATGCACATGGAAAGTATAACTTTGTTACATGCGCTTGCTAGATATATAATGAGTGGGCAATTTGGGCGGGAAATAAACCATTATCAATCGATAATATCTTTTTTTAGATTCATTTTCAATAAAAAACAATATACCTGCCCTTATTTGAAAGATAATAAACAGCAAGAAAACACTTTTTTGAAAATAGCGAAAAATGGAACCAAAAACGGCAGATTTTGCCCCTACCCCTATATATATAGAGGTAGATGGTAGTAATTTACATGTATTATGTCTTTTTATAAGAAGAAAAAGGCAGAGCGACTTCCATTGTGTAATGGAAGTAGTACGTAGAGTTGAGCATTGCTATAAAGATGTGATACACAATAAAAGCCAGCAAAGTATGTATAGATATTCATATTAACTTCAGGACGCGCGGGTCTCTGTATTGCTGAAGAAGGCAACGTTAAAACGAGAGATATTCCATGAGCTAGCTTCAACGGTGGCAATTTTATTTTCTTGGTTTGACGTGCACAACATTCTTCTTGTTGTCACCTCTCAAATTATTGATTACAACACTTTTTACGTACTACTCGAATACTTACAGTTGTTCCTGCCGGCAGTGACGTAGCAGCTTTTATGGGCGTTCAGGGTAGAAATGTCATATTTCACTTCGTTTTGCGATGCGGCGACTCCTGAAGATAGATACACATGAAATAGGATAAAAATTTCAAGGAAATACATGTGGAACCCCGCTTTTTTGGTGTTTGTCTTTAGAGAAATGCTTACAGACACCCCAATACCTATGTTTTTTTATAATATATCTCGTGTATTATCACAATTAATACTAAATCTAAAAAGGTTTAAACTTCAAGGTCAAAGTCAAAACGTAAAAATGGTACCACGGGAAATGTCGTGGCACAAGGAATACAAATGTAACAAAATGAATTAATGCCCTAATGCTTACCATAAGCTTGGTAAAACTTATGGTCATGGTTAAAGGTTTTTTTTAAAGTAGGTCAAACTCCTAGGTCAAGGCCACAAGGTAAAAATTTGGTATCCACTGAAAGGGTTGTCACAATGTGAAATATGACAGCCATATCACTTGCAATTCAAAAGATATGCCCAAGGTAATGAAAAATGATTTAAGAAGGTCAAACTACAAGGTTAAGGTCACAAGGTAAAAAAAAAGGTTTGGTATCCACGGAAAGGTTTTGTCACAAGGAATACACATGTATAATATGAAAGCCCCATCACTTACCATTCAAAAGTTATATCCAAAGTTAGTTTTTGTGACTGACTGGCATATGGACGAACCGCTTTTAATGCCCCACGCTTTCGCAAAAGCAGGGGACAACGCGAAAGCGGCGGACAATTACTATGTCCGATTCACATTTTGAATAATCAGTATATTATTCAGACGATATATGATTTTTGACTTGTTGAATATTTGAACAGGCCATTTTACGCTAATCTTACCTCCACTGTGACGTCCGGAGGGATGGAGGCTCGTGACATCTCCATAGCAATTATAACCTTATGAAATAGAAAAGAACATTTTAAAAGGGTCTAAGTTAGTGTGAATTTTTCAACATATATTATAAAATTGCTAATTATAGAATCTATAGAGGGGTCGCCAATCGTTCGACATCGCGCATGTTTGCGGATATATATTCTGACGTCGTAATGTAAAATTCCGCAAACTTGTACGATGTCATCGTCGGAAACCAAAAGTCTACAGCGTAGTACAGCAGAGAACGGGCCGTCGGTAACCGACGATGTTGCGATACGGACATTAATTTAGACGACGAGATGTAATATGTCATGCTTCTCTATATACCACTAGAACTAGATCCTGAGTGAGACCCGGAAGATGTGGAGGGGATACAACACCGTCTGTGAGCAGAACCGGAACACAGGTGGCTGTGGTAGCTACCGGAACAGGAACCATGGTCGTCCTGACAGTGGCCACCGGAGTTTGTGCACGGTGCGTCGCTGGCTGGAACAAGGTAGAAGTAAAGTTATATTTACTGAGAGTATATTAGTAGTAATAAATGGAAATTCGTACTTAGATTAAAACTATTTTCGTCTTTTTTTAATTTTGGACATTTTCAAGTGCATTGACTGGTTCCAGTATTCAGTAAAAGTAGAAAAGTACAAGTAACTTACCCAAAGAAATGCCCAACAAGGTAACAAAAAGCAGAATTGATAGCATCTTGGGAGTAAATTTATCCTCCCTATGAACTTGACCCGAATCAAGATATTCTCAGAACTACACTTGTGATCACTTTGACACCAAAAGTCAAGGCAATTGATAGGGGAATGTCGCCTAAACTAAAATCACGTAAGTGACCCTAGTCTTAGTACATATGGCAGTGTGCATGATTAATTTCGATAATTTTATCTGGAAATAGATAAGTTTTCCTGGGTTGGTCCTTTGTAACATAAGATCGAAATACTAAATACTAGTAAACTGTCAAATGATCTCAAAACTGCTGAAAATGATCTTAACTTGCACATGGTAATAAAACGGAATTTATACATTTTGTCTTCCTCGTGATATTGTAGCACATGAAATATGCATCACCCCTTTCCAAAACGCGTTTCCAATCCTTTGGAAGTTATTTGTCCCTCTGCTTTGGTGACATGACATAGGCGGATCTAGGAATTTTTCAAAGAGGGGGGGGGTTGACGATTTTGAAAGGAGGGGAATGTTGAATGCATACTATCAAAAGCTTTTGTTTACCAATAATACCTTAAAGGGTGCATTATTGACTACACAAAGATAATCTATATCTGTTTTATTATCGTTTAAAGCAACGGCGTTGCACTGCCTGAAAAAGCGGAGGGGCACAACATTCCAAAATGTCTAACAAGAAAAAAAAAAAAAAAAGGTGGGGGGGGGGGGGGGGGGAGGATTAAATTTTTAAAAATTTAACATTTCTGGCACAATTCTAAATTTTAAGTACATGAATAAATGTCTGGCGAGCGGTAGCGTGCAAGGAAATTTTTTTTAGCAAAATATTGACATATCAGAAAATACTTTCTATACCCTCTATCATTAACAAGTGCATATTGTCTTCATGTACGTTGAGGATGTATCAGAATAGCTAAATTATTCAGAAAGTCTATAACGAACTGACGAGCGGTAGCGAGCAAAAGAAAAATTTTGAAAATTGACCGAAAAATTGTAGATTTATGGTACGAAATGTTGCTATTTTAAACAATGTTAATGCATCATAAAATTTTGTGATTGAAAAATGGGGGGGGGGGGGGCATTTGCTGCCCCTCCCTTTCTCCTACGACTTTGTAAAGTAAACACAATTTCCTATTTATAACTAAACACGCTTCGGAGCAAATATTATTTTATAAGCCTCAAATCTTCAACAAAATAATATTCAGACTTCATGTCACAAATGTTGTACACCTTGGTGTTGAAAGCTGACAGAAATTAAGTTTTTTTTTAATATAAGCTCTCTCTCTCTCTCTTGGTTTTTTTTTTTTTTTTTTGGTCCAACCAAAGGGGGGGGGGGGGGTTGCAACCCCCCTATCCACCTCGCTAGATCCGCCAATGCATGATTAATAGAATAAGAAGGATCAAAGGTAGGTAAAACTTCGATCGAAATTATAAAATAAGACAATTAATCGCCTTCTGTATTGCAAATATGATCCTGATCGAAGTCAGAAAAGAAACCCGCATGATATTGGACCTAACTTCCATTTCAAAATTGCACACTGATTAACCAGAGGATATGGAATTCCATAACGGGTACTGTCCAAATCTGATCAGAAGGGAATTTTTTCAAACTGAAAGTTGATCGGACTTCTCGGTAGATTAATCATGAGCTCGCTTCAGCCAGCAGACTGACTTTCGTGTAACCATTTCTTTTGATATAAATTTACCTAGTTTTTATGTAACCTTATGGCACTGCGTTTAATGTCTTGTTTGTGATGTCACCTTACAGTGAAAAGACTTTTTTAAATAGTTCAGTCTAAGGTAGACTAAATGATCCACTCTCTCCCGCAGCCGCTACAAGAGACTCTTGTAGCGGCTGCGGGAGAGACTGGATCATTTAGTCCAAGTCTAAGGATACCTTTATGTAATCTTATCATTGAAAGGGTTCTTCGGAAGTAATCTAGATAATAAAACCATCTGATATGAATATAGTCAGTGTGGATGACCAAAACATTCGGTACTGGATACATATTGCCCCAAGCCTTTCTATGTGTTGTCTTTCTCATTTTAGCGTTGTTTCTATTAATCTATAATGAGCATAATGAGGGCGAATCTTCATTGTCTCTGTTGTCCATTGTTCGATGCTTTGAGTAGGAGTTGATAGTCACTAGTCCTCGATATAGTGCTCACTACACTGAGATTCTCTCATAAATTTGACAAATATATTCAAAAGTCAAATCAAGATGCAAAGCTGTGTATCCTTGACAGAATTCGAGGGCTGATTGATATGTTGTGAGCTTCGTATTTAAGGATTTGGATTTTATGAGACATTTTGCATTATGTTTCTACATAATCCCCAGTAGTATCTTTACTCTTTTGCCACCGGTGTTTAAGGGCCTCAATACCACTTTAAAAAAAAACTCCTTATCTTGACTGGTCAGAAAGCTGTCCATTGCAAGTATGACGTCATCATCGGACTGAAAGCGGGTGCCAGAAATAGCTGCTTTCAGTTTAAGGAATAGATGAAAGTCTGGTGAAGCAAGATCAAGTGAATAAGGCGGATGCTCAATCAAATTAAAGCCATAATATATCGGCAGAATACCTTCTGCAACCCAGAAAACCAAGGCTCACAACATATCAATCAGCCCTCGTACAAAATCTAAATTTGTTCTACGCAGTCAGAATATATTCTGTTTTAATTTACCATATACTCCTTGTGTTAACTTAATAATTATCAATTCCAATGATTCATACTTTTGCTAAGGTTGCACTAAAATATTATGGACATATGCATGTAAAAGGACAATAAGGTACTATATCAAATACATTACAGCTGAAGCATCTTGTTTGATAAACAATGCACAAAACAAACTCAATTCTGTAACTTTTATTGTGTAATAATACATAGTATCAGGATACGAATAATGGTGAGAGAGATTTCATGGGTATAAAGCAAAAGTGACTAACATGTACTGATAGACAGGACGGATTCCAAAAGCACCAAACAACTAAAATAAGGCAAGACAAGATGTATACATTATATTACACAAAACATAAATACAAATGTATTTATGATGCTGTCAACTCCCCCTTTAACTTGAATTACTGGTAGTGGACTTTATTGATAAGAGAGGAATTATTCTTACACATATTAATGCAGATTTACAACCATATCAATACAAAAAGAATTACTTTCATTATTAAACAATAAAAACTTTTGAAAATTAAAAAAAAATTATCAAACTCACATTTCAATTGACCAAAGATAGTTGTTTTTATGAATCATTGAAATGTAAATGGTTAAAGGCTTGATATCATTCACTATTTTAATTATTCTAAAAATTCATTCATGAATCTGCAGTTATTTTATACTTCTAAAAAGATAACTTCTATTAATTTCTGGCATGAGATAATTTTCTTTAATTGTCCTGAAAGTCGGTCAAACTTGTAACAAAAGATAACTTCGCAAAAATATTAATAATGGCTGCAGAAGACATACAGGGTGCTCACAGAGTCACTATGCAAAGATTTGCAGGGGACAAAAAGGGGGGGGGGGGGCAGGTCAGTATTCTTCGAATTAAAAGAATACTTGTATTTTGCTTTTCAAAATTATAGGCTGGATCCTTTTTTGATAATTTTCTAGATCTCCACAAGTATCCAATTCATAAAGTCTAAATGTATTGATTTAATCTATTAGAAGAGTCATGGGGGGGGGGGGGGGGGGATTGAAATCAGAGTTTTCAAGAAAGGTTTAACTGAAATGGGAAGCAACAAGGTATCTCCCCCAGCAAACTCATCTTGCAGTTAAATCTGACCTTGAATTCATGACCTTGACCTAATTAAATGTATTTTGGGGGTGGGGTGGATTGCAATGATTGTGGCGATATGTTCAAAGCTGTTACCCTGTCACTATACTTGTAATGGATAGGTCAATTACATTATACTGGTAGGTGACCATTGCAAAACAAGCAGTAGTTTTGTTTGTCATAGAGGGGCTTGGTGAGAACGAAAAAAGTGGGGTCAGAGCAATCAATATGGTCCGAAATGCATATATATATAACAAATCCTTGAGAGTATACATAGGTGATCTACATCTGATATTCATACCATACAGACGCTAATTCAACAATAGAATAATAAGGTCTTTTCATTAAACAGAGGTAACCATGTCCGATATCTGATGGAACGCTTATGAGTCTGAAACATAACATGGTGTAGGTCTATGATCAATTTCATAATGGCAGGGTAAGCACAGTGGAAAGCCCACTCGTTTCTGATCTCTAAGGTCCCGGGATCAAATCCTAGATACGGCAAAGGGTTCTGATGTGGGAGGATAAGGCGGTCGTCCATCCAAGAGGTCTCAGGAGGTAACCTCCTGCTCCAAAGAGCCCCTCGTGCCAACATCTGAACCAACATGAGACAGAAGCTTGTAACTTGTTTGTTCAACAGTGGAAAATTTTTATCGAAATGATATTTAACTGTATAATGAAAATCGTCTATATAAACTCTTATTTAAAGCTTTGATTGATTTCCTACATGGCACAGAATAAATGAAAGCTCCTGATCTAAAACAAACTAATCTACAATATCCTGTTTATATGTATAGAAAATTCTGAACTTTCTTTACAATAACTTCATGAAAACATCAATATAACAAAAATGTGGGTGAATGAGGTAAATACCACAAATGAGACAGAATATACACTGCCATCCATAAATAACTATACAAACAAGGAAATCATTCTAAATTCTTTATACGTTTATCCTAATTTTTCAATCCTGAACTTGAAAGAATCATAATAATTGGCTTCACATAATTCAAAATTATATATTGTGGTAAGGAAAATGTAAAAAGAAACTTTTCTCATGTGCACAATTTTTTTCCAAAAATTGTCATTTTTATATATAAAAAAAAAATTCAAAAACTTCAAATATTTGGGTCAAGTTTGTTACAAATGATTTCTACAAGGTTCATTATTAGAGTCATACAGCAATGAATTTGAAACTGTTCATTTTATAACAGAAGAATGAGTAGAAATAGTGTATACTAATTTATGGATGGCAGTGTATTATATCACAAACCATATACCGAAGCATGTTCTAAATAATTTTGTGATAAAAAAGACCATCTTTGTAAAACATCCCCTTCCCTTTCTTATTCGGCAACATAAAGTTTACACTGCAAAATTAAAATACGCCATGTCTTAATATTATAAACAGAACATCTTCATTGTTACAAGCCTATTAATCAGGCTTAATTTTTCGAAATAACATTAACTTGGCACAAGAAATAAAATTGAAATCTTTAAATATCTTTTCACAACCATGGATAAATTTCACATAAATAAATTTTTACTTACTAGAGAAAAATCATACGGATAAAGTTGATATGCAAAAGACACATCTCTTAAGACATTCATGTAAATATACTTACAGTAAATACTTTAATAATATGCATCTTTCTTTAGTAATATATATTGTGGACGGAACAAATGAATACATTTAGGAAATGTAAAAATAAATATCATTTCATCCTCTAATCATATTATAGGGGAAGAACAAGATCAATATTGTTTCATGTACATGAAAAAAATCTTCTTTCTTTCTTTTTTTTAACAAAACATTTGAACATGACAATAATTAATATGAGATCAAAATTATAATCAGAAAAAAAAAATTTAAACCTCCGCATAATAATTACTAGACAAAAACCGACAGAAAACAGTTTCTTTTCCTTTGAGGGATTATGGGCAATACATGTGCATTCTAGTGTTGCACGGATATGCTAATTTTTCAAATGGATTCCACAAATTTCAAGATCAGTAAATTTTCTGAAAATACTGAATTAAAAATTAATTAATTGAAAATTAATCAATGTATTCATGTCAAATTTTTCTGATGAAAATGAAAAGAAAGAGATTCCTTTTTTGAGCAAATTTTTCTCTCAAAGTGTATTGCAAGGTTAAACCTCAGTATATCACAGATTGTCATTTAATCAATCATTTTGAAATGCATGTCATGCATTAATTTCTGATAAATATTTCATAAAACAGTTTTACAGTGTCATTTATACAAATATACTTATTTTACTATTAATTCAAAAACTCAGAAATGTACAGCAATTAATAATAGTACAAAATAACAGAATAATATTGTAAATCAAATGTGGAATGACTCATTGTACAACCATCATAGTATAAAAAAAAAGCTAAGCGATGATTTAAATTCTGACGACAAAATTGTGAAATATATGGTACATAACAAAAGGTTGACAAAGCTAATAAATGATAGACTGATAAAGCAATAAATACTATATACACAAGCAAACTAAGCCACGAACAAATCGGAAATCAGGTAAATCCCATCCTCCTAATGCCACACTCACAACAAAATTTAGCATTGGCGACAGGATACTTTGTGCCGCATTCATGGCAAAATTTGGCTCCAGCACTGGCATGTGATGGAGGGCCAAAATGATCATGGTTCATGACAGATAAAGCATGTGCGTTGATATTATGATATTCGTTATCCGATCCCCCGCTATAATAGTCCGATTCATTGTCTCTCAGGTGCCCGCTGTACATCATGTTAGAGGATGGGCTCGTTTCTAGACCCTTAGTAACGCCCCTGTAACAAGAAAGAGAAGATACTCAAACTGTGTTTACATACTATGAAGGTACTTATAACATGAACATGCATGAATTTAGAAAGAATATTCAATTTGTCAAAAATAGTTACTTAGCACTATCCCATAATTTAATTGCATATCATAATCTCTCAAAATGACGGGCTACCTCCCCCATCCATTCTAGATATGTGTAGTAATCAAATATAAATTTCAGTATGTTTATTTCAAACTACAAGTATTTTAGACAAAGGAAAAAGTTGGGTATCTTATAACATTTTTATCTTAACTTTATGTATTATCAAGATTCATGCACTAGCTGTCTTTAACCCTTACAACCCAATAGAGATGTAATTGGAATTTTGTTCATTAGCTACTTTAAGTTTATTTACTTAAAGTTAATTTGAAAAATCTTTGTTAAAAAGAATTATTTTTATACTTTTTTATACTATGAATGAAGGTGTTATATGAAGGGTGAGGAAAGATAGCATGCAGAGAGTACATAAAACATATGCATTCCAAAAATTTGCCATTTGTCAATATATTTTCTTATTTATGAAACAAATTAATCAAGAACTTAATGAGGATTCGTCAAAAACCTTTAAAGAATTGTTAACTTGTTAACATCAGTCATATATGCTTTAATTAATTTGTCCGTGAATCATTTCTCCCCCTTATTAACATGCATGTAAATTATAACTGTATATGTAGAATTATTCCCGGTGTATTAACGCACTTTTGCGGTCAGATTCTTACCGCGAAAGTTTATATTGGTGAATTTGAATACCAAATGCATAACTCAATACAAGAAAATGCGAATCCGCAAATCATTGTCCATGCGAAAAGTTTTACTTTTATAAAAAAACGAAAGAAAGTACCAGCGAATTATTCTACTTATACAGTATTTACTAACAATTTGGATCATGCCGTAGATTTTATATGTAATACCACAATGAACATACTATACATCGTATAACTACAATAATAGGATTTTACGGGATTGTACATCTAATTATCATGCATAATTTATCATAATCACTTACGCTGATCTTACTATTCTTCGGCTAAAATAAAACATACGATAAAGAAATTAAAAGAATTATATCATTAATTTTATGATGATAAGATGTATAGAACACTGGATGGGTTACGTTGATTGCTTTCAATATCAAATTGCTGGACATTATCTTTTCTTAAACTTGATAGTATCGCTTTGAAGATCAGTTTAGGGTTATTTGAAAAGCCACCTGAATCAGTTTTTAACTTAAATTGACTCAAACCAGACTCTATTATATCTTAACATTACTTTTTTTTACACAATTTCATCTGAGTATTGGGTTTAAAAACTTTTCATTACTCTGTAAGTACCTCCATCCAGTACTTCCAACATTAAATTCAATTAAACAAAATGTTTTTCATAAAAAAACAGATGTCTCCCCCCTCCCTCTAAGTTACTTTGACCTTAGGCCAAAATGCAAAATGATGTGAAACCTTTGAGTCATGGGCAACATCATACTAAAACATGAAAGTGATTCATTACATTGTTTGAGGTAAAGGCCAAACATGATTGGCATATACAATTTCGTTATAAGCATATTTAAAGAAATTGACTTTGGTCACATGACCTTGGATATAGGTGATCTGAAACCTACACTCACTGACGAGGGTTAAGTACCCGAAACATCCATGTCTGGTCCATGCCGCAAACTTATCTGCTTTTAAATGATGCTATTGAATTTGAAGACGTTTAACATTGTATGGATCATGCACAACAAAAAACTGAATTAGTGATTGGATACACGGTTCAAAACATAAAGCCTAAACATTATTAGCATAGACAAGTTCAGCCTGGACATGCTTAGCATATACAATTTCATTACCAAAGTAAGAAGCTACCTTAACCATGTGACGTTGGGACAATGTGATAAGAAACATTTAGTCCTTAGAAACAACATACTAAAATATGAAAACAATTGTAAGAAGGGTTCAGGAGATATAACCCAGACAATATTAGTATGTACAATTTCATTAAAAAGAACTAAATGATCTTGACCTTGGGCACATGACCTTGGGTCAAGATGATAAGAAACCCTCCAATCCTGAGCAACAGCATACTATAGTATAAGAGTGATCCAGTATACGATTCCACAGATATAGCACAGACTCAATACTAGTAATAATAGTAGCATTTACAATTTCATTAAAAAATGTAATACTTGACCTTAGTCATATGACCTTTGATCAAGGAGGTGTGAAACCTTTGGGTCATCAGCACCATCATACTAAAATATGACATGATCTGATCACGGTTCAAAAGATTAAGCCTGGACATAATACATGTAACAAATACAATTTCATTTAAAATATACTAATTGACCTTGACTTTGGTCACATGACCTTGAGTCAACGTGATGTGAAACCTTTACCTGATAAGCAACAACATACTAAAATATGAAAGTGATCCGGCAAACGGTTCAAGAGATATAGCCTGGACAAGAATATCATTAAAAATGCACTAAGTGACCTTGACCTTGGTCACATGACCTTGGGTCAAGGTGATGTGAAACCTACGGGTCATAAGCAACAACATACTTAGATATGAAAGTGATCCAGCAAATGGTTCAAGAGGTATAGCCCGGACAGGAATGTATGCATAATTTCATTAAAAATGCACTAAGTGACCTTGACCTTGGTCACATGACCTTGGGTCAAGGTGATGTGAAACCTTCGGGTCATAAGCAACAACATACTAAAATATGAAAGTGATCGGGCAAACGGTTCAAGGGATATAGCACGGACTGGAATGTATGTACAGTTTCATTAAAAATGCACTAAGTGACCTTGGTCACATGACCTTGGGTCAAGGTGATGTGAAACCTTCGGGTCATAAGCAACAACACACTAAAATATGAAAGTGATCCGGCAAAGGTTTCAAGAGATAAAGCCCGGACAGGAATGTATGCATAATTTCATTAAAAATGCACTAAGTGACCTTGACCTTCGTCACATGACCTTGGGTCAAGGTGATGTGAAACCTTCGGGTCATAAGCAACAACATACTAAAATATGAAAGTGATCCGGCAAACGGTTCAAGAGATATAGCCCGGACAGGAATGTATGCATAATTTCATTAAAAATGCACTAAGTGACCTTGACCTTGGTCACATGACCTTGGGTCAAGGTGATGTGAAACCTTCGGGTCATAAGCAACAACATACTAAAATATGAAAGTGATCCGGCAAACGGTTCAAGAGATATAGCCCGGACAGGAATGTATGCATAATTTCATTAAAAATGCACTAAGTGACCTTGACCTTGGTCACATGACCTTGGGTCAAGGTGATGTGAAACCTTCGGGTCATAAGCAACAACATACTAAAATATGAAAGTGATCGGGCAAACGGTTCAGGAGATATAGCCCGGACACGATGTGTGACAGACGGACGGACGACGAAGGCAAAACCAATATGTCTCCTCCCCGTTGGGGGGGAGACATAATGATGAGAAGCATGAGCTAACTAAAAACATACACAAAAACATTACATTATCTATCACCAAAATGAGACAAAAAGAACAATTTACATGTTAGTTACAGATGAACAATTCTTGCTTCGTTAGTACACATGTAAGTTTAACTCTTTAAAAATAAATGTACTTTGATAACAATGCAGTTGTATCGCCATGACTTTTTTTTTTTTTACATTTTTCAATGTCTGTTAATATTAAGTAGTGCGATGATAATGATAATGATGATGTTAATCAAACTTCAGAATTATAGATATTACAAGGAATGTATAACAAGTAACAAATACAATGTCCTCCAGTATACCGTATCTGACCACAAAGTACGTAGATTCATTCAAGCATGCCAGAATGCAATGTAGGAAAGAATAACGTTCAGATTTCTATTCATATACGTGTTTCAGTGAAAGACGAGACATGTAATGCATAAGCAAACGTACAAACAAACAAAAACAAATTCAAATACTCCTGTTAATATATTCTGTGATATATAAAGTGTAACAATGTAAAAATGCAGGTTACTGGTAACTCCATAACAATAAAAAACAAACATATTACATGTATTATCAAAGGTGCGATACCTCATGTATAGACCCTTTTACATTATCTACCATACTGAATTTGAAGGCTAGTTCTGGAGGACAAGCAATAGATTGTGCATACACCAGTGATGTCATTTGATTGTCCTAGGATGTATAGCGTGGAATCGTGTTGTGTTTGTTCCGCAAAAAATGTTTTGTAACAATCGAATTACGTAACTTGTGCATGTGCAGTCTATTGTTTGTCCCCTGGAACTGCATGACCTTCAAATTCAGTACTGCAGATAATGTGAAAGGGTCTATTGTGACTTGAGAAATGCATGAACAAACAAAGAAACAGAAGAAATTTCAAATGCTCCCATCAATTAAAACGTGATATATAACAATGTAAAAATGCAGGTTACTTTAACACCGTAACAGTAAAAAATTAACACAATTATAATCAAAGGTGCGATACCTCATGTATTGTGACTTATTTTTCATTCCGTTTTTTATGTCTTTCTTAGCCTCATTATACGCACGCCCATCTCTTCCAGTGCGCAATATGATGCCTTGGCTACCCTCAAATCCTGGTGTGTCAAGGTCATCGCCATGGTCACTGGCCTAAATATGGAACATTGCCAATTTCAAAACGGCTTTGGTAAAAATTATGGAATTCATATTGTGCATATATTTGTCCCTCCTGATTTTTACAAAGGTTTAAAATCTAAAATTGTCTAAATTGTTTATATAAATCATAAAAATGAAGATCCAGTTTATAAGAGAAACTGCATGTTATGACTCGCGCGGATATCCTTTTATTGCAGAGCTGTTGACTATAATTTTTTGAATTACTTTTATAAAAACACATATGCAGATGCACTGTGAGCATAGCCTTCTTTAATGCAAATCATATAAAGTCTGTAAGTGTTTTTCACTCTTAATGAGGATAATTCCAAAATTATTAGTGTGTAAAACTTGAAAACAAAGTACATTGTATCTTCAATAGATCAGAACTATGAAATATATTTACATTAAACAACATAGAGAACAATGCGTGACTCTGTTTTTTTATGTTTTTTTTTTATCTAAAAACTTTCATTATATAGACAAGAAATTGCCAAATAAACACAATTATTTTGTGTCCATATATCAATACAACAGCATTTTAAAATACGAGGGTTGTTCGAAAAGTTCGTAGACAACCGCAATATTTCAGAAATGCATGACAGTAACTGTACAATTTTCTTATCAAATATTCATGAGGTTTATTGCAATCAATCTATACAATACCAAGGTAAATGAAATATTCTGTCATTTAAATAATTTCTTTAATAATGTGTCGTGACATTTAGCGGCACAATACGAAAATTGAGATATCTTAAATTTGTACACGCAGATGATTCCTTTATTATTTCTAAATTAGGACGCAGAAAAAGCCAATGTATATACTCTATTGTTTTACAATATTTGAAAGTTGTCATACTGAAATTTGAGCTTGTTACGATACACTGGTATTTAGATATCACTTTTACAAGAAGCGCCATATAGACTTAAGAGTGGTAAAAATGACGTTTTCCTACAATTTTTGAACGACATGGAATCATAGAACTATTATTCAAGCTAATACAAATTCCATAAAAGATCTTATACATTTTGTAGTTGGTACACATGGTTATGGACGGCAAGAAAAATGTTTCGAGCGCACGTCAGTATGCATACAATTTGCAACGAAGATGAGAAAGTGATAAAAATTCATTCAAAGAGTATGGTTTGAACATCCTGAAAGAACAAAATTGACCGATCCAAACGTTCTTCTATGAAGTTTTTGATGCATCGTCTGTGAACAGATAGAAAGAACCAGGAAATAATTCTAGTGCATTATTGCCTAATTTAATTTGTATGGTTTATTTTTTAACCGATTGAAGTAAAATAAACGAGCACCCCACCCCCCTAATTGATTTCAAATTTAAAGACAGAACAAAAGCAGAAAATTGCTTATTACTCCGTATTTTGCATAGTGTCGTTTTGGGCGTCATTTACTGCGCCGCTCTCCGAAGTGACTCCTATAGAAAAATACCGTATTTCTTTGCTTATGAACCAATTGCTTTGAATTTTACACAATAAGAATATGCAATCTTAAGGAATAAATTAGTATATAATCAAAACGTTTAACGATAACGATAAAATTTTTATTAAACTTGTCTACGTTTTTATCGAACAACCCTCGTATTAGAGTGGAATATATATTTTTATAAACAATGCACAGATTCATACATAAACACACAGAAAACAATTGCATTAAGGACTCACTCATAGATATAGAAGCAAACACAGCATTATCAATACATAATTCGCCTCCATCAAACGTAGCATTTTTAACAACACAGATAAACAATTATGAAATGTTAATGTATGTAATAGGTAGCACATTAAATATAAATTTTACTCTTAGAGTCTTAGAGAACAACAAACAGACAACATTTATGCCAGCAGTTTAAGTTTTATATGGCTTAGAAAATCCTTAAACAATAATACAGAAAAATTGGGTAGCATACACTATCCACCTTTAATAAGTACCCATCTAACAAGTTCCTCTATTTTTTTTCTAGACATCTCTATTTCAAATCATTAATTGTGTTGAAGAAGTTACATATATCTTACTATTGACTGAAAGCTAAAAATGATATCATATGAAAGTACAACTGATAATTATTATCTATATACAAGATGTTGATAATTAAGCCTCAGACTGAGAGAGATCTTGAATAAAATATAGCATAGTTGTAAATTTGTCACGTAGGTTTTCATTATGGATTCTTTGCCATATACGATAGCAGATTTAATTGCATAGATGTCTGTATGAGCAGAATTAATAATGATTTGTCTAATTCTGAATTGCGCATGTATGAATCTTTGTTTAAGCCTTTCATTAGAGCTGGCAAATCATATCACAGCAGGACAGCCTATTAACACAGTAAGCTTACTGCCTTTACATGTTTCTTCTCCGACCGTTTGTGGGCCACTGCCTTAGCCCATACGTAGCGTCCCTTCTCCTCTTCAAAGACCACAGAGAGATCCGTAGTACCATTGTGGTCTGATTTTAAACGACCCGGTGAAGGTGGTAATTCAGTCGTACGGGCATTAGCAGAGTCTTTGCTTATCCATCCAGACAATGGAAGGCGAGTTTTAGGTGCAGATGGCTTTCTATGGCTTGGATACAGCTCCTTTCCATTGATTACTTGGTCGTTCATTGCTGAATCCTCATTTTGTTTTTGGTGTTTGGAGGTGGGTGGGAGACCATTTGTGAATGATACATTTTTACAAGACGAAGGTCTATGAAATCCGTTGATAAGTTTTCCATCCTATTTTAAAAATTGAAAATCACTCCATACATCCTTGTTGCTTCCTATACATGCTGTTCTTAAATTCATTCATTAAGTTCATTCAAACTAAAATTCACCCAAGTCTTTAAATTCTAAATTCAAAATTCTTAAATCTTGAAGTACTTAGAATCTAAGACAAGTATTACACAAACAAAACCACAGTTCAGTGGTGGGTGTTTGCTTGTAAATAGCAATTTTAAAATAAGAAAAATGCTCAAAGTCAAGGTTAAAACCACCATGCAGTCATGGTATCAAATGAAAGCCCTTGTCATAAGAAATCTACTGAATAAAAATATCAAAGGCCTTCCCCTTATAGTTTATGAGGTGTAGCCAAAATTAAGTTTATTTTAGACCAGACACCGACGCTGATGCCAGGGGTACAACAATAGTTCTCCGGACATTTGTTATGGTGACCTTGTCACTGACCTGCTTACAAAGATCTTTTCATACTCAAAATATTTTGATCGGTAGAATTTCAGAATTTAACTTTTCTGTGCAATTAGTTTCTCCTTTGATTCATACAGAAATGACTCCAGTATTTGAAGTAATCCTTTGTACATTTTTTAATTCTAAATTTACCCATAATTACAGAACAAATGTTGAAATAAGAGAAAATATTACTTAGTTAACATACTCCCCCTCTAAATGCCATCTCTATATACCACTATTATCAATTACAATTCTTCTAAACCCTGTCTGATTAGGTTTTCTGTTCTAGTGTGTGATAATTCTTCTATTGTTTCCCGATGTTTTTAATGAATCTGCCCTTGACCTTTGACCTTCAGTTAAGAAAATAATAGATATTTGTGACAATCAATTCACAATATCTAAATCTAAAAGGGTTTTTTTTTTTTATTGACTCAATGCTCATACATAAATTCACACTATTTCCATACTTTATGCTGGTATCAGTGTAGAAACATATAAATATCTATACAAAATAAATTCATCTTTATTTATACGCAAGTACGCAACTACAGTGCAGCATGTCCGTTCTGATTTGCATTTAGTCACCCACCTAAACCATTGTTCAAAATTTGACACCTTTTCTGCCCAAGTAAATTGATTATGTCAAGACAATGGAGAACAATCAGACTAATTTTTGTTAGATGTATTTGTAATCTTCCGTATAACGTGACAATAATATGTTTGAGGGATATAAATGCTGCCCTACGTATCTTTGACCCTCAAAATATTACCTTGACCTTGAAGTTGACTTTCAACGTCACTAGGCAGTGTTTCTCATGGAATCTGACCTTTCTTTCAGATTTGATGAAAGAAATACAAGGTTTTATCCACTAATATGTAAGTGTAATGGAGAGACAGACATGCCGACAGACGCGCACAAAGTTATCCTTATAAGGTATGTAAGTCTGTTTTGCAGGCAAAATTATGAAAATAATATTTACAGACACTTTGGTCAAACGATACAAAACAAATTAATACATCTAGCAATCATCTATAGTAATCTAATTTCAAGTATTTCACTCATCTAATAGTATATGCACCTAATTCTAAGTTACTCAAAATGTTTCATTACAAAATAGCACAACAACCTTCAAAAAATTAAAAATCCTATGAGTCCATCTAAAGTTATTTTCCCACATTACGAATCCATCTAAAGTTATTTTCCCGTATAACAATGTTATTTGGCACACAATTTTATACTGTTGTTCTACATCAGTAGAAATTCACCGTCTCCTGAGTTAGGCAAACAATATCCCGTTCACCAAACATACCCTCCATATGTCTCCGGATACAAATACTAATAAACATATACAAAGTAACGTCAGAACGGGAGTTATCTTTTATATAGAAAGATAGGCTAGTCTGCAAACCAAACTCTGTCAAATTTAAACTTTTAAATGTATATTACCATGCGTCTATATTTGTAATTAGAAAACTCTATATATATAGCTATGAAAAGTAAAGGGTATCAAAAATAATATGCGGAATTTAATTCGCACTTTCAAGAGGTCTTTTTTAATTACGTTTTTCTTGTGATCAGAAGGGTTTTTTTATTTTTATTTTCTATTTTTTTATAATACAATATCCTACATTTCATTGTGTTAAGAACTTTTTGTTGTACTTATTTTTAATATTTCACTATAACATACTCATTATAAGAATGAAAAAATTCAAAAGATCAATCTATACACTGAAAGTATTTTTACTACAAAAAGAGTGCTATCATAATTATAAATAATGTGAGGTTTGATTATTACAAACATACATGTAGTATGACGTCACTATAATACCAGAAAGAATGGTGCATCTCTACGTAAATAAAATGTGAAAGTAGGTCAATTACGTCCGAGAGTTATGTCAAGTGATATATTATTTCTCCTTACCTGATATCCGGTGGTAGAACGCCCCCTGGTGGCAGGCTGTCTCCCATACCCGTTACTGGCACCTTGAGGGGTTCTACCAACTCCTATAAAGAAAACAAAAAGATAAAATTTAAATGATAAAATTCACTTGGAATGTTTCAATATCAAAACAAATCTTCATATTTCTGAGGATTTGTTTAAAATAAAATGAACTAATATATTAAAAACTTATTTTAAATGAAATTGTGACAGAATTTGTCCATTAGAAGAAGGACATATGATATTATATCAGTATGAATTAGATACTAAAGGGAAAAAAACACATTAATGTCAGGTTTTTTTTTTAAATCAGTCATTTATTCATAGAGCCACTGCTAAGTATTTATCTCAGAGATCTGCTACATGTATAGCTTTGATAACAACATTCACTTGATAAGTATAGTGTGTTTTAATTATTATTACATGTATTTCTACATTTATGGACATAACAAAATGTGGTATGTTAATAGGGGGAAAATAGCAAAATAATTATATCATTAAAGCAATGTACAAAATTCTAATCTTCACATGTACACAAATGAATAAGATGTCAACTTGAGCATATCTCCATTCAAAAGAAATTCATAGAAATTGGATGTATTGTATTTTTTATGAACAAATAATTCTCCTATCCCTCTGAAACATTCTACTGTTAAATTATTGGAGGAAATGCAAGGAGACCATAATATTATCAAGGACTGGAATAATAATATATGACTGGGTATGCTCGAATTCAGATGGGAAGGGTTGGGTGTGTTACCCACTCTACAGCAAGCTAGATAGTCTTGATGTTTAGCCTATTTTCTTGAGAATTGTAAAATATGCCTCAATAGACAGTTAGTATATCTCAACTCCCCTTATGTGATCTTTCTTATTAAGAAACTGATAGAAAGTGTATCCTTTTGAAAGATTCCGGTACACTTGTAGGTTAACAATCAATGGTCTACTTTAATCATAAACAAATTAACTCAAATGGTACAAGTGTGTATATGATTGAGAATCATTTACTATTAATTTCCTTCTCTCTACATTGTATATATCTGGTTATAATGAAAGGGTGTAAGTGATGAGGTCGTCAACATTGGCAATAATTGTTACAACACTTATGAAGATTTTCAAAACCAAAGTCATTTTTTTTTCTTTTGAATGAAATAAACCACATATTCCCTAAGGATTTTCTAAAACTGCAATCTAACAATGCTTGATTATTGGTTATTAAGACTAGCGTTAAATGAGAATTCAATGTGATGTTCACATGAATTGTTTTACTGTTATTTTACAAAACTGATTAAAATGTTAGACATTTCTAAAAAAAAAAAAAAAAAAAAAGTAATAATAAAATCACAAAAAGTAAGAAAAGTAAACCTTGTGATTTCAAGAACCATATCTAAGCATAATTGATTTATGCAGAGAAAAGTATATTGAAAAGAGATTACTTTTTATGTTATGTTGCTGTAACAATGTCCCATTGATTAATCACACTAATAGATATATACACAAAGCTACATACACTAATACTGGATTATGGGACACACTAATGAGTGAGCCACACACCAAAGGCTAACACTAGGTTAGCGATAGCTATATAGTCTATGCCAAACTTAAGATTTATGGAGCTAATGAAACTATTTTAAAATATGAAACTATCCATTACCTATTATTAACTATTATTAATTATAAATTTCGATCAATCTATGTTGTTTTTTTAAAATTTGGCCACAATTGCAAAGCAACTTCAAGAAGATTTTTGTTTGCAAAACACCATAATGCCCGTTGAAAAAATTTTTCATGGTGTGACATTTATGATTACATGTATATTCATTGTCAATGCCACAATGTTAAACAGTTTGCAAGATGTATGAAGTGGAAGTTGATGTATCAAGAGAACTATGTAGTATATGCAGTATATATCAAGTATATGCATTCAAAAATTCTATTAACTGTTACGAAATAGCATGCCTTGCATTCAGACAGGCAAAAACACTTTGATGCATATGGACCATTGATTTATTTTCCTTTTTAGTAAAATTGTGTTAGAAGTACCCATACATTTGCAAATATCATCTGTTTGATTAAATTGGTTTTGTAGATGTATTTATCATTACATTGCCTATACAACTAATATCATTACAAGTATGTTAACATATATATATATACTAATGATTTAAATCTGCCTGAATAGCCCCTTTCAAGAAATTGGTAGTGACCACTTTAAACTTAGATTTTACTGGTAAAGACATCTGGTATCACATCAAATGGCAAATACCTGATATGTTGTCAACTTTTGTATTGAGAGATTACAATGCAAGTACTGCCAAAATTTGTAATGTCTGGCATCTGATTGACTGAATTTGAATATAAACAATCGTTAACTGACCATTCTGGCAAAATTGTACAATCATATCATCATTCATAGCACTGCGTAGTACTCCACAACTTGCACCATCGGACATTGGAAATGAAAGACAAATTCAATACCCTTCTACTAGTTTACTCTTCCAAATTGTGCAGTAAAAAGATCTAAGTTTTACCATTGCATAGATGTGAGTATTGAATAATGATTGAGAGGTATATGTATATATTTTCTGAACTATATGTATGAATGAATTTGTTGACACATACATGTATATTTTCAAAGGGACCACAGTTGCTTTGCAATCAAGCTCAAAATCAATTACAGAAGATAAAAAATTGTGTGGTTAGGAAAACAAATTTTTAATGCTAGCTTCTAGATTTTTTTCAAATAATAAAGGAAATTGTATCAAAATAAAAGAGTCAACATTTTTATGGAAAATAATTTTTCCCAAGTTCAAATTTGATTTCTAGCGCCAACCTAGCGCAGCTATAATTATTGAAAAATGGAAAATCAGTAGGACAAAATACCTTGTCACAATAAAATGCAAGTAGAGGATTTTTCTGGCTCAGTCTTTTTCCCATATTTTTTTGTTGATTTTGGTATTTTAGATTTTTTCTCACCTGAATTTATGTTGTATAAAGTATGAACATTATGAAAAATTGTCATGAAAATTGTTTATTAGCAGTATTCTGTCTTTTCGATAAATATAGTTATTTACTATTTGGGACGGTACCTGACATAAATGCATTAATGACCTAATATTTACATTACTAGTATATTTCCCATGTTGAACGCCCATAAGCAACAAGAATTCTATTCTAATAAATCAGGTTGCCTATTGTGATGTCATGTCCAAGTTTTGAACGTAGGGAGAATTTACCAACGTTAGAATACTATTGATGCTGTAATTTGCTATATAAGTGATGTTCGTGCAAAAATAGGGTGTCTTATATTTAGCAAAAATGTAAATATAAGAAATGACCGTCTTACTTTTGGTGTTCATGGGTGTATGATTCTGGTTGGCGAGTCACTTTGTGATCTATGGAATATGCGCGTGACCAATCAGAATAATACCCAACAAAAGTAAGACAGTCATTTCTTAAATGAATTTCCTATAAAAACATCCTATTTGAAACATATTTTCCAAGAATTTTATGCTGGATTCCATAGAATTGATGATGTCACTATTAGTTTATGTAAGATACCATCCAAAATGGGAATTAACTCTTTCTATCAAAAAGACCGAATATAAGTTGTTTCGCATAAAATGTAATGAAGAAGATGCCTTGATGAGAAGCACCTATTTTGCCATTCAGTTTATTAAGCAGTTATTGATAGCCGTAGGAAATATGTACATATATGCAATGAAGCACAAATCAATTTTAAATAATAGTTCTCAAATACTGCATAAGTGAACATATGCTATCATATGGAAATGTGGAAGAAAAGTGTAGAATTGAAAACATGCATTTTTCTCCAAAATATTACAAGAAATTCTCTAAACTGCTCCTCTAAAACAATGCATAGTCATGCTAAAGGAGGAAGAACTTTCAGATTCTGTTTTCTCACCTGGTCTTGAGGCCGGTGTTTTTGAGGCAGCTGGGGTTCTAGATGGCGGTGTTCGTGAGGGAGGTGCTCTGGAGGTGCCACCTGCAGGGCTGTAACCAGGGGAGCCCATCATGTCAGTACCAGTAGCAGGGGACCTTGTCTTAGGTTTAGGAGGCTGGTACTAAAGTTAGTAATCAAACATGTAAGATTGTACTAAACATTTCAAATAAAAGTTTGTAAAAGAGGAGCTATAGGCTAGAACTGTAGAAAATATTAAAGATGTGAAAACTCATACATCTACTATGAATTTCAATTAAAGAAGATTTTACAGAAGAAGGAACATTAAAATTAACATATTCATGAATTTTTAACATTTGAAAGAAAATCAAAACGTTTCAACTTGGCTGCCAGAGAGAAACCTTCCTGCATAAATTGCCAAATATACTGCACCAGAAACGCATGTTTGGATTATCTAAGACTTCTTTTGAAAAACAACAGGATTCAAATCCCAGGGTGTTGATTTAAATGTGGCCTTTACCTGAAGTCTTGTTGCCATTTTATTGGCAGCTCTTGGATCACCTTTTGGTTTATTAGGTAGTCTGGATTGTTGTTCTTTACAGAAATTTATATGACGTTCTGCGGCCTTCTCATTAAATCGGCGAGAACAATAAGGACATTGCACATAATCTGGAATATAAGAACTAGATTGTAGCTCGAGACTACAAACATGACTTGATTATCTATAATGACGTTCTATCAGCGACAATGATAGGAAAATATACATACTGTAGTTATGAAGGAACTTGAACTATATAGCATTTGGGTCTTTAAAAGATTCAATTACATTGACCGTGGGCTTTGAAACAAGACAACAGATGAACAATGTATGACCATCATCTGCCAAATCAAATAATATTTTTTCATGTTTATAAGCAAAAGGGGTAGGGCCACAATGCCCCTAAAACAGCCCTGTAATTTCCCTTAAAATTAAAATTAATGAGAAATACTTGACATATTATGATATAATGAATGTTTCCTGCTTTTAATGAAAGGAACATCTCACCGATCGAAGCATTATTGCAAGTCTCATGACTTCATCAAGTGATGTCATTTCGGTGTTACTGACAAAATATGGTCAAAAATGCTCTAAAATGTGTCTTCAGTGGAGAATTTCGATGTGCCCACATGCGTCGAGAAACATAAAACTTTTATGACAAGAAGATATAATGATTATCTTTCATTTTTAATTTTTTCATGTTTCTCGATGCATGTGGCCAAAACTAATTTTTGAGAAACATGTAGGTTTTGCAGCAATTTCATGGAAAATTGCTGATTTTGGGGTTTTCAAAGAGCTTAGAGCTAGTGATAAATGTATTATTTACAAAATCTCAACACATAAAGATCTCCACAAAATATTAAATCACAACAATTTATTCAAAAGTTAACAGGGCCGATTTAGGGGCTTTGTGGCCCTACCCTTTCAATACATACTTCAAAGAAAATGTATGGACCAGCATAATTAAAGATCCATACTCGGAAAAATGAAGTTTTTCCCATGGACGCCTTGGTTTCTCTGAAGTATATTCACACTATTAAGTACCTGACCCCTTACCTGGGTTTATTGAGGGAGGTGGAGGAGGGGGTAATGGATCCCCTCTTTCCATGGCCCTAGTCACACCCCTGGCAGCTCGTACAGTGTTGATGAAGTCTGCATGCTTGGCTCTCCAGTTTGACTTGGGTGGTGCCACAGTCTGCAAAACAATATTATGCAAAAATCTTATCATCTTACAAAATGAGAAAAAGAATAACATTCACAAAGAGAGGCTGCCATTGTGAATTATTTTTTGCTATTTTTTTTTCATTGGGATCTCACAATGAGATCTCACAATGAAATTGTATCATCAACAGTGACATTGACAGCATGACCATGAAATTTCAGTTTGGGCATACGGTTACCAACATTGTTTTTAAAATGGAACGGAGGTCTGTCGTCCAATAGCAAATAATTTGTCCCTATTACTGAATGATTAATATTGCTTTTTTTCAATTAAAGTGTGAATATTATTACGGTACTCTGCTCAATTTATCAAGTAATACTGTGAAGAAAATGCAATTCAAATAAAATTTTAATGTCCCATCCTTGCAACTATTTTGGTTTGCATGGGAAATTAGTGGCATCATAAAAGTGTAACATGAGAAAATGCAGCACCATCTGACAAAAAAATACAAACTTGTCATGTGAAACCATATATCTGGTAATTTTGGTGTCGGGAAATTTTGGCGAATTTGGTCCAAAGTGGGTGTTGGAAATGGTGACACTTTTATAATTGGCGGATTTTTAAAAACACCTGTCAAAATTATATTGGTCAAATCCATGTCCGTATTGTAAATCAATCATGTTTCTTTACTGCATAAACAAAAATAAAATGATTAGAAATGTATGTAAAACATATTAGTTACCTTATTCATGTAAATGAAAGACAATGTTAAGAGTACATGTATATTGAAACTTTTCTAAGGGGTAAGCGCCTATCGTAAAGTTAAAGTTTCAGAATTTATTATTTTTTTTTTTTGTAAAAATGTTCAAATATGTACGGCCACAACGTACCTATTAAACGAGCCGCAAGCCTGAAGGTACACAAGTCCGAAGACCTGAATCACATTTTTCCACTCAATACATGGAGCCAGTGTATAATCCATCAAGATGAATGTTTAATAAAGAGTACGTACATGTTATCATTATTTGGAGAAGTTACGACAGTTTTAGTATTTATTGATAATTAGATAATTGGATTAACGCAGCTAGGGGTTGAGATGTTGTTTGCACACGGGTTATGTACCTGTAATTATGATATGGTCAGCATAGGTGAATATATAGAGCAATCGAAGCCATTACTCTGTAAAATGAAATATTTCAAACTGTGGCAGATTTCTAATTGAATGAATTCTCAAATGAATGGAAAATTTAGCACTTTTTAAATTGGTGATTTTATTGCATTCGCCAACAAAGTCAAAATTTCCATCGCGCCAAAATTACCCGATATACGGAATGTAATTCATATCAGTCATTCATAGCTCAATTTCATGGGTCCGTTCTGTTATAAATACATAGGAATTGAGAGAAGTTACAAGCAATATAGAAATTATGCATGCAAGAAAACAAGGAATGTGATCTTTAAGTGTACGTGTACAAATCTTGATTTCTTCATAATGGGTTATCAGATTCCCTTCTGTACAAAACTATTTTTTGAAGTCGAAAAGTATGTGTGCAGCAAATTCTTTTTATATCTATTCTCATCGTGGTAATTAAATAAAGCAATTTGGTAACATAAATCTACATACATCAATGTACATGTATATTCAACTTTCTTAAAACATCTTAGAAATATACCAGTACATAGTAAAAAAAAAAAAAAATCAAATTTGATCATCAACAACTTGAACAAGGTTTTCTGTGCATTAATATATTTATATAATTTTTTTTTTTTGCTAGCTTGCTTCTATTCAAATATTTTATTTTTAGTTAAGGGTTAAAAGGGAATATAACTTGATACATACCTCATTAGAATACTACAACCAAAGCACACAAAGTATTACAATTTTACATCTATCCCTATTAGCCATTGGATATCTACATAGCTACAGGCTAACTACATGTTAGTAATAATATATCCATGTTAATGTAAGCTAGTAAAAGCTACTAAGCTACTATGGTTGCAGCCCTGTCACACCTACACTCCTTGTATGAAGTTTGTACTGATACGACCCACAAAAAGACATAAATTTATGCAATAGGGGCAATATAGTAACTCAAATTTCACCAGCAATGATGCCTTTATCAGTAATGAAGACTTGTACATCTTAGTCAGATTTATGGAAATTCTTTTAAAAGACTCTTTTTGACTTGAGGCAATAGACATGTAGAGAAACTTATCACACATGTATGATTATACATTTACGTTCAGGTATAAAGGCTTGTTAAATATACCTAATATCTACACATGTAATGTGTATGTAGACAATGAACATGCCAATGCAGTGGTAGTAATAGGACATCTTTTTTTCAATAATCTTCAAAGCATTATGCATCCATCCCAAAACTAACTTCTCTGAAAACTTACCTTTTTCTGAGCAGCTTTTATTTGTCTATAACTGACATCTGACCCCTCTCCTCCCCTCTGTTTGGCTGAATCAAATTGCTTCTTCTTTTTGTCATATTTGTTTAACTTGGAACATGCCTGTTCATGCCTAGCCTGATAGAAAAGTCAATTAATGTATTATAATATAGCAAAATACATGAAAAACAAGCAAGACACCAAATCAAGTAATTTATATCTAATGAATCTTTCGATATACATGTACAGAGTTGCAGACAACAGGCTGAAAGTAGCCAATTTTGTATAGGACCTTGAGTACCTGCTTTCTGAAACATTTCATGAAATTTTACGCAGCAAATACAATGGAGATTTCGAAAATGCGTCAGCTGATCAAAGCCCTTTTGCAGCAATATTTGTGGACCAATTGGAACGAAAAAAAAAAACCACCAACTTGGTAGAGGACCTTTACCTCCTGTAAAGTCTCAGGAAATTCTGTGCAGCAGTTCTTTGAAGTTATGTTTTTTCACGCTGATTGGTCAACAGATATGGCTGTCAAGGGCTGACACATTTTCAACATCTCCTCTGCAAACCACAGCACAGAATTTCACAAAATGTTACAGGAAGCAAGTAGTCAACATCCCCTACCATGTTTGTGATTTTTGTGCCAATCGGTCAACAAATATGGCTGCCAAGTGCTCTGTTTGCTCTGATTGATCTCCTACGCAGGACCTTGAGTACTTGCTTCCTATAAAGTTTTGTTAAATTCTGTGCATTGGTTGCAGTCTGAGGAGATGTTGAAAAAGTGTACAACTGATGAAGGATGCTCAGGTGAGCTAAAAATAATCTTGTATTTAGTCCTCACCACTTAGCTGAAGACTACAGGTACAATACTTTGGATATGCTTGAACCCAGCATGAATATTTAAAATTAGTCATTATTACTTTTTGTTCATTAATTTGATTTGCGATAATGAGTTGTCCAAGGCACTTTTGCATTGTAGTTAATTTAACTTCACAGCTCTCATTACTTGCTTCCTGTAAGGTTTCATGAAGTCTTTGCAGCAGTTGCTGTCGAAATTTCGAAAATGTGTCAGCCAATAAGATTCCTTGGCAGCTATATTTGTAGTGATAAAATTATGATCAGTTCTACACACTGTTAAATATGACTCATTCAACAGAAAAAGAAGTGTCTGTACTCTACTGCACAGCCTAATAGATTATTCCAAGAAATAAATAAATTTGTTTGACCCTTAAAATACATACAACATTACACTGCACATGTCAAGGTCAAAAGTAAATCATCATAGATATACATTTATACATTTCAAATTTTGCAAGAAAGACTTGACCATATTAGCTTGATTCTTGGCAAGTTTGAACAATTAGCCCTTATCTAGTTCATTTTCCCGTACATCATGCCAACGTTCGTCTAGAACAAATGTGGTGTCTTGACATTCACGGACGTTCCCCTTTCTTGTCATTTATTTAATAAGGATAGTTTAAATTGTGTTTAAGTTTTGTATTAACTTTTTGTTCTGTCTATCCATGAGTGTCCACCGATGTCCCAGCAGAATTGTCACATTCATACTTGGATAAATTTTAATTAAATATTTCAATCGGATATCCATGTATAATTGAATTTGACTTGGAATGTTATAGAAAGACTGTCATTTACCTGTATCTGCACATGTTCATTATATCATTTAGACATTTTCAGATTTTTAATAAAACTTCAAAAGCAAAAATGCAATACTCAGCCCTAGTAGTACAATGTTCCAAATCAGGGCCAATATTGGGCTTCGTGACCCTACCCCTTTAGAATTTCACAAGAAATATTCATGTACAATACTCATTTAAATAATTAAATATCAAAAAGAATACAAACTAGCGATTCTGGAACAAACTGCCGACCACATAATCTGCATGGCTTCCTGCTCACTCTTTCATAAGCTACAAATAAAAATATTCGAAGAAAGTTATTAAAGATTATTGCAGAATGTCATAAAATATTATTGCAATAAAAGAAAGAATTTTGACAGAATTGTACAAATCTTTATTTTTGTCACACTGCAAATGAACCATAGGATTTATTAGAGTCTGTGTTGCCCAAGTGAACAAAAACCTTTGTGACATCATAAAAACCCATTTCTTGATGTACATGTAATAGCGAGGAATCTTCTTTCCATACAAATAGAAAAGTAAACAGTGCAGGTGTCAGGCAGCTTTACCATTGATTTTAAAGGTTTTTTTCCAATAATTATCCTATCTTTAAATGGAAAACTATGACATCAGTCTCAAATAACAATGCACACCCTTAACACTGTATCAAATGAAAATAAACCCTAAACTGCTAAAGGCAGTATGGCCAGATTGCAAAGCGCAGGGTTCTCACTAGGAATCTGAGATGGTGAGTCCCAGGAAATTTTGGTTAGTCCCATTGAAATTTTGGTGAGTCCCACTATATCGATATGTAGTACTGATTGATTAATGATTTTGAAAATGGTGAGTCCCAAGAAATTTTGGTGAGTCCCGATTAATAAGTTGTACATGTACCAGTACTTATTTGGCCTTCATTGAACAACACCATCCTTTGAACAGTTTCTTGATCACTGCATGTCATTGAATAAAGTTGAGTAATAAATATCAATCAAACGCACAAGGGAGGGCATCAAGGGTGCAAGGGAGGGCATCAAGGGCGCAAGGAAGGGCATCAAGAGGGTCCTAATCCCACCCTCAACCCTCTAGATTCCAGAGGGTCCTAATCCCACCCTCAACCCTCTAGATTCCAGAGGGTCCTAATCCCACCCTCAACCCTCTAGATTCGTGGTTGTTGGGTTGTAGTAAAATGAAAATAAGGAAATTCAAAGGCTGCTGATAAGTCCTGGACGCACAAGTCTTGGAAAAACTGGGGCCCAAGCATATTTTGGTGCGTCCGCAGTATATCTGGGCGTGCATGTTACCAAGAACACTACTATAAGTGAAATATTAAAGCCCTTCATTTTATAGTTCAAGAGATGTAGCCAATTTTAATTTCTTTGAAATGTAGGTGAAAGTTCAAGGTCATGGTCACAGTCTCAAAGGAAAGGTCTTTTCATAAGGAATATGAAAGCTAATACAAGTACATGTACTCCTTATGGTTCTAAAGATATACTTTTAATCAAGTTTGAGGTTTCCAAAAAAGTATACCATACTCCAAGGTTCAAGTCACTAGGTAAAAGGTCAAGGTTTCATAAAAAGGTCTTTTCATTGGAATCTACAAATGAAATATAGAAGCTGTACCATTGAAGTTAAAAAAATTATAGAGAAGTGACTGTTTTTGGAAAGTAAGTCAAACTTCAAAGTCAAGGTCAAAAGTCATGGTATCAAATTTTAGGTCTTATAACAAAGAATTCACATGTAAGATATAAAATTTCTGCCCCTTGAGATTCAAAAGATAGGTGAAGGTTAATGTTTTTTTGAAAAGTAGATCATACTTCAAGGTCAAGGTCACCAGGTTAAAAAGTCAAGGTCTCAGAGGATCTTATCACTGTCCATCCTCATGTAAAATTTCTTGCCAACCCTGCACAAAGTTTTGTCTTAAACATAAATTCTAAATGTTCTATCTCAAGGTCAAAGGTCAAAATTTGTTGCTGCTTTTAAAATTTGGCTCAACATCAAGAACAAGGTCTATCACAATGTAAAGTTTCAAACTGCTGCTCCAAACTGAGTTTTCTCAAGAAAGATTTAAAGTTTTAAATGCAAAACTTAAGATTCAACCAAAATTTTGACACAGACAGAAGGACAGACTGACAGAGGGACTTTCTTCAAACATAAACAGAAACACCAACAGAATGGAATGTGAGATATACATGTTTATGCAAAATGACTGCATACTATTTATAGTACATGTACCGGTAGAATATGCCTTGCTATGCACTATAAAAGTTTCCAGTAGGGCTGGGACGATACGGGTCTCAAGCGTATCGATACGTATCACGATATAGTGCCTACGATACGATATGTATCACGATATTTCTGATGTATATTGCTATAACGAAGATCCAGGCTGTACAGAAAGAATTAAAATATTTTGATAAAGACTATATATTTCTAGATCCTGGAATAATCAAGATTTAACAAGAGCCCCAGGGGGCACAACGCTCACCTGATACCCATGCACGCTCTAATTGACATACTGCTATTGAATACTGATAGTGCCAGTACCGGGATTTTAGCCCACAACCTTTCTAAAAAGATTTTTGCCGGATGCAGAGAAGTTTTTTTTTTTTTTCAGACAACCTTTAAAAGTACAAACAAGAAAAAATAGTCACATTTCAAAACAATAACTTTTTTTAAGTCATATGCCCAACTAGTATAGTTCAATTATGCAACATCAAAAATAAAATCATATTGTAAAATCCCACTTTAATGCGCAGCAGAAAAAGAATAAAACAATGAAATGATTTCATAAATTAAGTTTATTTAAAACTGAACGACCATACCTTTCATTATTGATAGCTAGCATGCCAGAAATTATAAAGCCTGACAGGCTGTGTTTGTGAAACGAGAATGCCCCCGGCGGCATCTTTGTTAGTATAAACGCCATTTTCTGTTAAGTATGTGAGAGGTCAGGGTCAGAGTAATATTGGTATCTATGGAAATATCTTGTCACAAGGAATACACATGTAAAATATGAAAGCCCTATCACTAACCAATCAAAAGTTATGCGCAATGTTTAAGTTTTTGAAAAGTACGTCAAAGGTCAAGGTTATGGTCACGAGGTCAAAATTTTGGTATCAATGGAAAGGTATTGTCACAAGGAATACACATGTGAAATATGAAACCTCTATCACCAGCTTCCATTCAAAAGTTATGCCCAATGTTAAAGTTTTTCGGAAAACAGACAGACAAACAGACAGACGGACAGGCCAAAAACTATATGCTCCCGAATCTTTTATTCCAGGGGCATAAAAAACAAAGATTTTTCGGTTTTGCCTTTATTCATATTAAAGTATACTGAAATCTAAGAATGCTTTTGAATAGTATTGATTTCATCTCAAATACATGAAACGTACAGTTAAAATCGTTTTAATCCAATATTTATCAATTCAAGTGAATTGTGCAGAAATTGGGCCAATTTGTTTTCCAAAAAGCAGTGTACGGTGTATCAAACCTCATGATCCAGAGGAAGAGATTACTCATTCGACGTTTCTTCAAGAAATCAGTCCATAAATTACTTCATCTAAGAGAGTCTAAGACAGAGGAAATTCGAGCAAACTTTATACATGATAACAAGTATATGCAAGTGTTCCAAGTACACGAATGATAACCATTATGAAAGTGTTCCAAGTATAATGCACATTAAATAAAAATCTATTCCGTTTGCACTGTATCTCCTGAAATGTATCGCAGTACTAAAGGATTGTGGAGGAATCTAAAGTACAGCGACTTTGTTTACAGTTACAGATATAGATCAGAGACCACTAAAAGGCCGGCTCTGATTGGAGAAAAACCTGTAGGGTGAGGGGGCCTGTTATTTTAAATGTGATAGAAGATGTGATTGGCTATCAATTCTATTTTCTTTTGGTATATTGTTTGAATATGATATATATAGGTAAAAAATAAGTGCAATTAAAATGTCGATACCCGGATATTTCCCTAGCTCCCGATCCGCTAAAGGGGACGGGCGCGGGAAAATTTGAAAATTCTCTGCGGGGTACCTTGTGACGCAAATAGTGCGAAAAAGAGCAGGTCATGCTATATTTTTTAATTTAGTTTCGTATAAAGCTTGAATCAATGAACAAATCGGTATATAACATGCATGGCCAGCAATGTTAGTATAGACGTTATAAGGCATTTCGTTAACATTACGGCCTATGGAAAATGATTTGGTTGTCTCTGACCTAGAAGGTGTAACTACAGTTAATCATTTTAGCAGGGAATCCCTTCCCTTTTGACTGGTGAACCGGGCTGAATAAAAGGTGTCACCTCATTGGTCATAACTATTGAAAATTTAAAAATAGCACATTAAATCAATGTATGATTCCCTGCTGTCTGTAGAAATTGAGTTCTGAACATGATTTTGCCTTTTATGTAATCAATAGATCGATTTGAAAATATATAAAAATTAGCAAATTTTCAATTCGGAAGGAGGGGTCATTAAAAAAGTGAATTTTGCAGAAAAAGTATGCATGACCGCCTTTTTTCTTTCGTTTTTATGCGTGCCAAAGATGTCCTAGGCCAAAAGTATTCCTTAAAAATCTAAAAGTGGATATCTTGACAAAATTCTTTCACTTGTAGGGTACCATGCATGAGTACCTCATATCTACAAAATGTCATGACAATCTGAAGAGTGGTTATAGAAAAGAAGCAGAAAATGTATGAAAATCACCCCCCCCCCTTCCTTTTTACATAAGAAAAAAATTCATAAAAAATCAAAAAAATAAAATTTAAGCCTAAAATACATATCAAAGCATTAAGTAAGTTAAATATGATAAATATGCAGTAAATGAGTGTGTAAAATCATACACTTATTGAGTTATTTAAAGAAATAGTGCAAAAATGTGCATTTCTGACTAAGTCCGAAAAGACGTCAAAAACGCGTCAAAAATTTGACTTCGAAAAAAGAACCAAAAATAACAACACTTCTTAAGACATCTCTCTAGATCATCCTGATGCTTTCGGTTTGTCGATACATGCTTCGGTTCTGAAGAAGAAGTTTGTCATAGGAGGGTACCCCCCGTGACCTACTATTGGCTGTGGTGGCGCCACCTGTTGATGGATCCGGACGAAAAACAACAACACTTGTAGGGGACCATGAGTACTTCATACCTACCAAGTTTCATCAAAATCCGTTCAGCCATTCTGGAGAAGAAGTTTAAAATGTGAACAGTTTACGACGACGACGGACGATGACGACGACGACGGACGACGGACGACAGACGCAACACTATGACAATAGCTCACTTGAGCCGTTGGCTCAGGTGAGCTAAAAAGTCCCAAGCAATTAAATAAACTTTTCAAACTTTGAACAATAACATCAAAAGTTATTACTGATAGACAGAGGCTAGTTAGCTACAAGTAAAGCTACAAGAACAAATCTGTACCCTTTGCTATTATGTTTTCAACTTTTCACCTTAACATGTATTTATACTCTTTTTTGTCTGTTCATTTTCTCAGTAACTGCATCAACAAGACAAGTCATGAATTGGTAAATAAGAGGGCCTCGTGCTCTCCTCAGTTTGAAAATGGAAAGTTCATGAATTTATGTAACCACCCCCCTTCCTTTTATATCTCTCTTTTCAGTTCCCCTTCCTATTTGAATAATCCTAGACTTATTTTTTTCATGAGGAAATCTTATTAAAAACAACCATAACAATCGTAACAAATGCTCCTTTCTCTACAATATTGAAAGGATTACCGCATAATGGTGTTTGATTTTATTCGATGGGTACATCTTGCACTTTGATTTTTTTTAGGACAAACGGTTTTCCGTCTCTGTACGTTTTATTTTATGTACATGTATTAGCAAAATTTTGGGAGAGAGAGAGAGAGAGCATGTGCGTTAACCACGTTGACGTAATCTACTCATCTTTAATGATTTTATTCTTGAGTTAAAGTTGTCGCTGACGTGAATAGAAAATATAATAGATATATAAAGATCGTAGTAGACAGACATTTCTTCTTTAAAAGGCTGTTTCCGACAGAATATCCAAGTGCCATTGGTCGTTTCCGCGGCTAGATTCCCACAAACCACAGGCTGGATATGCGTATGCATTTCTAAAAAAAAATTAGAAGCGCATATGCATATCCAGGCGATCTTTCCGCCTGTACCGCAAAATATATGCATGTAAAATTGACTACTGCATACTATCTGGAGCAAACATAGGAATATTAGTCAAGAATAAAGCCTGTGTTTGTGAAACACGAATGCCCCCGGTGGCATCTTTGTTAGTATGAACACTACTTTCTGTTAAGTACATGTATGTGAGGTCACTGGGTTAAAAGGTCAAAGGTCAAGGTCACGAGGTCAAAATTTTTGGTATCAATGGAAAGGTCTTGTCACAAGGAATACATATGTGAAATATGAAAGCCCTATGACTTACCATTCAAAAGTTATGCCAAATGTTAAAGTTTTTGAAAAGTAGGTCAAAGGTCAAGGTCAAGGTCACGAGGTCAAAAATTTTGTTATCAATGGAAAGGTCTTGTCACAAGGAATACACATGTGAAATATGAAAGCCCTATCACTTCCCATTCAAAAGTTATGCCCAATGTTAAAGTTTTTGAAAAGTAGGTCAAAGGTCAAGGTCAAGGTCACGAGGTCAAAAATTTTGTTATCAATGGAAAGGTCTTGTCACAAGGAATACACATGTGAAATATGAAAGCCCTATCACTTCCCATTCAAAAGTTATGCCCAATGTTAAAGTTTTTGAAAAGTAGGTCAAAGGTCAAGGTCAAGGTCACGAGGTCAAAAATTTTGATATCAATGGAAAGGTCTTGTCACAAGGAATACACATGTGAAATATGAAAGCCCTATCACTTCCCATTCAAAAGTTATGCCCAATGTTAAAGTTTTTGAAAAGTAGGTCAAAGGTCAAGGTCAAGAGGTCAAAAATTTTGATATCAATGGAAAGGTCTTGTCACAAGGAATACACATGTGAAATATGAAAGCCCTATTACTTCCCATTCAAAAGTTATGCCCAATGTTAAAGTTTTTGAAAAGTAGGTCAAAGGTCAAGGTCAAGGTCACGAGGTCAAAAATTTTGATATCAATGGAAAGGTCTTGTCACAAGGAATACACATGTGAAATATGAAAGCCCTATTACTTCCCATTCAAAAGTTATGCCCAATGTTAAAGTTTTTGAAAAGTAGGTCAAAGGTCAAGGTCAAGGTCATGAAGTCAAAAATTTTGGTATCAATGGAAAGGTCTTGTCACAAGGAATACACATGTGAAATATGAAAGCCCTATCACTTCCCATTCAAAAGTTATGCCAAATGTTAAAGTTTTTGAAAAGCAGGTCAAAAGTCAAGGTCAAGGTCACGAGGTCAAAAATTTTGATATCAATGGAAAGGTCTTGTCACAAGGAATACACATGTGAAATATGAAAGCCCTATCACTTCCCATTCAAAAGTTATTCCCAATGTTAAAGTTTTTGAAAAGTAGGTCAAAGGTCAAGGTCAAGGTCACGAGGTCAAAAATTTTGGTATCAATGGAAAGGTCTTGTCACAAGGAATACACATGTGAAATATGAAAGCCCTATCACTTCCCATTCAAAAGTTATGTCCAATGTTAAAGTTTTTCGGACAAACAGACAAACAGACAAACAGATAAACAGACAAACAGATAAACAGACAAACAGACGGACAGGCCAAAAACTATATGCCCCCGAATCTTTGATTCCGGGGGCATAAAAACATCTTTACCCTTTAAGTCAGTAAGTCACACGTTTCAGTTAGCCCGAAGCTTTCAATCGACGAAGTTAACGAGCGTGTTCATGCCTTTGAACGGAGTTTAAAATGGGTCCGGATATCGCGATATAGCTCCAACGTATCGATATGCGTATCGTGGAACACCGCGATTTATCGATATATCGATGTATCGTCCCAGCCCTAGTTTCCAACTAAAAACTGTCTCCCGCAAAGAGAGACAACTCATACGTTTATTAGTCTTCTCTCAACAAAATTGAAAAATCATAAGCTTGAATACTCCAATAAAATGAAGAGATTGGATTATTGCAAGATAGAAATTATTAAAATGGGATAATTTCCATTGAAATAAAAATTCTCAACATTTTACAAATGTATTACACAGTTTTAGCCTAAAAAACGTCAGTTTCCTGCCAGCATTTGTATTTAAAGCAGTTGACACCATCGTTTCCATTTCTGACACCTGATGAAAAAACAAGATCCGTTGATGTCTCAAGGTCACTTATGATTTTTTTCATCGTCATCAAAAAATAAAAAAAAAAGAACAAACTCAAAAAAATTAATTTATGACACAATGCAGATGGTTTTTATGCAGCTAAAATGTCACTTCCTGTCTGTAAATTTGCATTAAAATGAATTTACGTTGATCGTTTCAAAGGAAGTATTCTTTTTGCAATCAACAGGAAGAGTCATTTTATATTACACGTCTCACTGATAAAAATAAATCTTTCTGTTCCATGCATCTCTTGCATCTTCTTTAGTCAAGTGGAAAGTACACCAAAGATATTTACAGGGACCCTGTGGGGCCCCTGCTGAAGCTCGGGAAACCCTGAACATTCGGAATTCGAGGAGACGGTAAATAAATTGATAGTGCTATCCGACAAAATGAGGTTTTTTTTGGCCATGACTCATTCAAATTTTAACCAATCTTTATGAAATTTTATATGTGAATAGAAAACATATAGCTTAACATATACTGATGTAACTTCAGTACTTTTATATTGGTAATGTCATGTCATCAGGTTGGGGAAAGGTACCGATCGAGCTAATATACCTCGATTGAGCTAATATACCTCGATTTGGCTAATCAATCTGAATATTTTCTGTAGTAAAAAATCCAAACATTCTCAAAATTATTTTTTTGTGCAAAATCGCATTAGTTCCTTAGAAATTAAGTAATGTTTACATAAGAAACATACCTGAAAAGTGAATGGTTACTGAGAAAATATACCTCCATTTTCCTGAACATACTGGGTGAGATTTCTCTAAATCTAGAAAGTTTTCAGGCATAGTTGCTTTTTAAATATTGCTTCTTGATATAAAAGCTTGTGCGATTTTGCACTCAAATATAATTTGGAGGAAAAAAGTTTATTTTCTGAATAAAAAAGCCAGATTGATTAGCCCAATCGAGGTACATTAGCCCGATCGAGGTATATTAGCTCGATCGGTACCTTTCCCCAACCTGGTCATTCCTCTCTGTCAATAAATTTGGTGATCCCACATGTACACATACGGCAAAGCGTTTTTTTACTGAGCCCACCTATCGCGGCTGGCTTATTTAAGGTGGAATTCCACCTCAGCATCGCCGCTGACCCCCGCAAATCACTTCATCGCGGTGCCAAGATCGCCGGGAGTTGCGGTGGCGTTGCGGTTGATTGCCGCGCTGACAATTACCTGTCCAGGTGTTACCTGACCAGGTGCTATTTCTTACGGATGAATAGAAACTTGTTTTTAAGCATGACATGTATAAATAAAATGATGATTTAAACATTAGGAAATGAAACATAAGTACATTTTGTAAATTGAGCCTAAATTATATAAAATGTTTCGGATAACCTGACTCGACGCCAACGATCCACAAGAATATCCGCCTCTACTTTCCTTATATATATTGACTATAGAGAGACGTGAAGGGGCGGGTGTCATTGAGGGTTGTTGGCATCGAGCTCCTGTGGATCTACCTTATTTTCATCCCGACTCTTTTTTATATCGGATAAGCAGGTCAAAATAATGAATATTTACATCTTCTGGCGTCAAGTCCAGATGAAGCGGAATCTATTCACATTAAAATTGAAGCATGATCAAATTATGTCTGTAGGCTCTTTACACGGGTACTTATAATAGGCATGTGAAAGATGCAATGAATCGTCGGTCCTTGTTCACTTCTTATTATTAAAAACATATTAAACTAGCGTTGATAAAATAAATGCTATATGAAAGATTACTCCAGATGAAATGCAAAATCCCGAGTTGTGTATCACGTTACGCATAACTCCGTTTGTAGAGACCAGACAATCAAATTTCCAAACAAATTAATTAGTGCTTATACAGGTGACAGGTATATTGCTGGACAAACAAAGCCATTAGAGCGGCGATCTCTACGCTGTCATGGGTACTCGTCTGACCCCGGGGACGTAATAGTGTGGATCCGCTCACCATAATGGTCCTTTTCTATTATGATGCAATATTGATTTTTCTCCGACATTCTTTTTTATCCTCGTTCTGCGTCTGAGATTTAAATGTCCAACGTCCACTTAAGTTTCTTATCTACGTAAAGGTACTTGTGTATGCGTTCGTCCGTAAAATTATCATGTCATTTTAAGTGGTCAGTCAATGGGTACAAGTTGAAGTAATCAAATTTGAAGAGTGAGTTGTGATATCGACATATAGATATGTACAAGGGAGCTCGACCGGGGAGTTTGGAATTATATAACCCTCCCTTTCCCCTGGCTTTTTACTGTAAAATTTTAGAAATAGCAAGAGGGAGCTACGTGAACATGCATTTGCGGCATCTAATATTTCTGCAATAACATATTTTCTTCAGTCGCTGCAAATTAAAATAAAATACATAATTTTACGCCAGCACTTCGGGCTGGTAAGATTTATTTCTCGATATTATTTTTTTTTTTTTTTACAAAGTCTCAATTCTTTTTTTTTTTTATACAAAGTCGCATTCCACCCCCCCCCCTTCAGATTTCCAAAACGGTAAATCAAACGGCAATTGGAGGTAGATGATACGTCCTGCGCAGTCAGCCGATAAGGTGTGAAAACACGTCAATTAGTAATCCCCACTGCCAGACCTGAACCAGATGGAAGACCCAACCTGTCAAATGCGATTGCATTAACGGCTTATAGTGAATAAAGAATCTGAATCACTCCCCCTCCCCCCCCCCCCCCTTTCTTTTTTCAATTCTTTATAAGCACCCGTCTTTAAACGGGTATAGCTTTGAATAGTATGTCAACACGCGGATTTAGAGATAGGAGGTCATGATCCAGTCCCCACCTCCTGGAATTTGCCATTATAGTAAAGCTGATTTTCATAGCCCCCCCCCCCCCCCCCCCCCCCGTGAGTTAGATCTGCCCATTGATTGTAAAAGTATCGCTCCTTAGAAATAATTCAATTCACGATGATTGGACTTTCAGAGAAAACCAATTGAAGACCATACGATAATGCAATTAAAAAAAAAAGGAAAGAAAAGAAAAAAGTGCGTGCTCCTTGTTCTGGTCAAACAAGTCCGAAAAAAAAAAAATAAAACATCGATTGATGAAGAACGTGTATCCAGACAAAGATGAATCATGTAAATAAAGTAAAAAAAAAAAAAAAAAAGAAGACCGGCATACAAAGAAAAGCAAAAAAAAAAAAAAAAAATGAGGATAGCCTAATAATAAAACAGATGTAATACAATAACCAACCCCCCCCCCTTTTTTTCGCACTGAATTCCAAAAGTTAACCGGTGAACGCCAAACCAAAACTAAATCAACAAACGATGCCTCACAAGTTGTTCACACCTTTTCAGTTACCCTGCGCTTCTACCTGTATAACAATCATCCCCTGTACGGGAAGAGGCGATGTCTTCACACCTTGTAAGACCAGACATATAGGCACGCCCATATATAACCCTTCCCTAATCAATATTGACAGCTACGTACACGCGACACGTCGTCACTCAAGCAGAACTAAGGAGGGTTTTTGTGGTCACATGTACATGGAAATATCGACGTTAGCGACTTTTCCAGAATGTATGCAATTTCATAATAATTATTTACTTCAAGTAAGAAAATAATAAGCAAACATTGTACCAACATGACTAAGCCGTAGATAATAAATAAATTTTACATAGTATTCACCTGGATTTTTTGCGAAGAATTGAATTTAAACTTTGCATGTTCCTTATCTTTATGAAATTGAGATTTAATTAGGCATTTGTGACAGAAAGAAAATAAAATTACGCTCAAAGTTTAATAAGGTTTCCTGTATATAATGTTTACGTACGATATAGTTCTTTTTTTTTCTCGAGAAAGAAATAAAATAGTGTTTACATATATTTTTTACGGAAGTCGAAGAGACAAGAAGACACCCAGATTATTTCGATCCACACAAACATCGTCTACCCCTGTATTAATCTAATGATCTAATTAGTAATTTTGGCTTCACGCCTTTTTGAATCGTGAAGGGGTGGGGGGAGTCGCGATTTCACACTTAGCATGGACAGAGGGGGGGGTTGCATTACAGCGCAAAATGCTTTTAAAGATGAAAATAGTATGTATAAAATCAATAAACGGACAGGCTAGAAAATTTATTCTACCATTTTATCGGAAAATTAACCCCCCCTCCCCTTCTCCCGGACGGCCGCTGGTGATTAATCTACCTCTGACTCCTGCGTCCCTGGCGCATAAAAACGGAGCTTTTTTGTCTATGAAAAGATATATATGCATTGTGGAATGGGAGTTTAACTTCTAGATACATGTTATCTATAAAAAATCTTCTATAATTGTAAACTTTGCAGGACGTTGTGAATTATCTATTGAAATCGTTTCACACCTAATTACCACCTTCGTAATTTCGTATATATATATACATTTCTAATTGGTTTGTTTGGATAACGTTTTACTATACATCGCCTCACTTGCGCAAACAAAACAACCAAATAAACAATAAATTACCAAATAAGGCTATATTTGACTAATTGGGAGATAGACGCTTTTCAAAATTTTAACATACGAACTAGCGAACATAAAACACCGCTATTCTAACTAGTAATCTCAAACGGAAGAATCTACAAAAAAAAACCGGTCTGCAGTGCTTTGGACTTGAACAGTAAAGATATACAAAAAAATGTCGTAAAGCCTCGGCTCCAGTCGATGTATCTCTCAAAGTCGAAAGACGGAGACTTTAAACCAATTTTTGCCATTTTTTACCGCTCCCGTAGACTGCCCATTGTTCTCTAATCCTTAGATAAACACAGCTGGACATTATAACTAGTTCTATCATTCAGTCACACGGTTCTCTTTTCTTATGTACAACGTAACGCTTTTAAAGGACATTTTTATGTCACCAATGATAACAATACATCAAAATAAAGGACGTAAATTTTAAAAGAATAAGTAAAATATAAAAGAATGGTTATAGTACTGTTACAGGTAAATAACAAGTTATTAATTGCCGCTGAGAACTAAGGCGATTGCGGTGAATTGCCAGGATCGATGTCCGCGTTGAGTCAACTCCATTGTTAATCCATGACCGCGGGGATTTAAAACCCTGGGTCAAAAAAGATTGCGGGGATGATTTGACAGGGTAAAAACACGCGATGCCGATAGTGTATCATATACATGTATTATCTGTGAACAGTATAAACATTTATCAGGATTTTTAAAATCAATATCATTCATAAAGCGCATATGATAATAATAACTCCACTTGTTATTTTCTTTCTGGTAACAGCTGTACTGTAGCTGTACTCTGTAGTCAAGTGATGACAGGTTCCCCGATGATGAATCACATCATAGGAATTTAGACATAGAAATTCTTCATTTAAACACGATTTAGCATTAGAAATAAAAGTGATTCATTAAAAGTTCATCTTATCATTGAAAACACTCATTTAATTGGGTAAATAAAGAAAAACAATGTGTAGTCAACGAGTTGTTTACCTCCGTCCTCCATCTTCTTTTTTTTTTTCAGTTGATTGGCGGCGATCATAGGTTTGTATTCGACCGTTGATTAGTTCGTAATTAATCGAAATCCAAAATCTTCGTCTTTGACCACAAAATATGGTGCAGTATATCAAACCGAAAGTACTTATAAACACATGGTAAATTAGGGACCGGTATTAAATTACTCCCTCATGCAGTCAGCATCCCTCAGTCGGGTGGGGGAGGAGGATGTATGTTTAATTGTCTCTGGTGGTTTTGTGTGTGACTGTATAAAAATTCTGCTGTTATCTGACAGTTTATTTTTCAAGTTTTGGGAAGGTACCAGTTGTTAGACCACAGCTGTCTCCTAATTAGGACATAGTTCAGCTCATTTCAGTTGGCTGTCTCCCAAATAGGAGATTCTACTCGAGCTCTTAGTTTAGATTTTAGCAAATAGATCTACCTGATTAGGCCCAGACTAAGTCATAATAATTACGAGATAGCTAAGTCCCAATTAGGAGTTAGTATTCCCTTATTCAGACTGTGGCATTTGGGTGTTTCTGTAACAAGGAAAGAGAAAACTGAGATTGAAACACTTAATTGGATAAAGTCATTTCTCACAGATAGGACACAAACAGTTGTAATTAATGGCACACAATCTACTTCAGTTCCGTACTAACTTCTGGAGTGCCCCAGGGCACAGTCCTGGGGACAATACTTTTCTTAATATACATAAATGACTCTTTGCCGACGACAGCATACATGAACAAGATGACTGTGACAAACTACGTACAACATGACCTTGATGCAGCTGCAAAATGGGAATCAGATTGGCTTATGGCCTTCCATCCCGACAAGGGCACAAAGCTCACAATATCACACAAAAATACACTCACCAGAGTCACTACTTAACATACTACACAACCATATATTAGAATCAGTTGACCATGCAAAATACTTAGGCGTAACACTACAATCAGACCTCAAATGGAATACACACTATGACAATTATTATCTCAAATGCAAACAAAACACTTTAAGCTTTTCTTAAAAGAAACTTACAAACATCAAACACTGAAATAAAATCAAGAGCATATCAGGCACTAATCCGACCAAAACTAGAATACAGTTGTACAGTTTGGGACCCACACACATCACTAGTACAAACAAAAAATTGAAATGACACGTTACGAAGATCAGCACGATATGTATACAACAACTACCACAACACAAGCAGCGTAACAAACATGATTAACATACTTCACTGGCCTATACTTGTAGAGAGATGACTTAAAACCTGACTCATTATGTTTTATAAGATTGTTCATTGTTTATAGTAGCTATTCCATCCGACATCCTCATCCAGTAACAGACACTAGAACTCGACAACACCACACATAGACACATAAGAGCAAATAAAGAAACATACAAATGGTCCTTTTTTCCACACACTACCATACAATGGAATCTTTTACCAAATGTTTACTTCAGTAGATTCCTTCAGAGAGCAGCTTACACCTGCTGTTCTCTGTAATATTATGTAGTAAAATTTCAAGTCTAAATTCTTTTTTATCCATTTTAATCACATTTTTGCACCAAATATACTTTGTTAAATAGGTTACGCATGCGCACAGTATGTAATCTTCAATGAATTGAAGTTTTGTGTCATTCAGAAGAAGAAGAAGGCGAAATGTTCGTGTGATTAACTAGATTACGTCTAATGTTCGATCGATACATCTTCCTTCTCTGCTTCAGCGACTCAGATTTTCATGTTATTGAAATTGAGGCAATGCTACAGGCGTAAAAAATCACATCATCATCATTCAACTAATTGGCTTTGAAAGTGTTGGGAAGATTTCTCAATGTTATACCTGGAGGTCAGAGGACATTCGGTCTATCATTCTTTTATGACCTGTTTCTGACATAATTTCAATAGAAACTGAGGAGCTTCTTTACTTTTTGTCTAAGCGCAACCTCAGTTTCAAATGCGTACCTCATAAAGTGTGTGGGGAAAATCGGCAATCAGAGCTTGTTGCATGTGTATCTTAATTTTAATTCTGTGATGCTTCGGGTATCATGCCCGGTTAGCTCAGTCGGTAAGAGCGTCTGCCCTGTAAAATTGGGGGTTGGGGGTGGAGTGTGACGGTTTGGATATCGTGCAAGGTTAGTTAAATCGGTAAGAGCATCTGCCCTGTAAGCAGAAGGTCTCGGGTTCGATTCCCGGACCAGCCACATTTTCCATTCCGCCTGTCACGTTTCGATTATCGGTGTATTTTCCACTGCCTGTCTAAAAATAATGCATGTACATTGAAATGAAATGAAACATGCATTTGTTGAATCCTACCAGAAAATGTGAAAAATAATCCATTTTAACCATATTTCTGCTGTTTTATCTACCAGCTGTAATCTTTGCAGCATCCGCCATGATTCTACTATATTTGTTTCAAACATTGTTTAAATGGATTTATTTTCACATTTTCAAAAACAGTATGTAGAGTTTTTGGTCTCCCATGAGGGAGAAATTCAAATGCGGGAGATAAAGTTCAAACGCGGGAATCTCCCGCAAAATGCGGGAGAGTTGACAGGTATGATCTCAGAGTGCAGATACTTGCATCTGACCTACATTTCACTCTTGAGCGACTCCATTTCCAACTTACTTTTTACAAGTCCTAGATCAACCAAGCTTGAATCTATGGTGCATCTGGGGATACGTGTACATTGTGCTAAAAAGCTTACATGTAGTACAGATGCTGCGTCAAATCTATATTTCACATTTGAATAATCAGACAAGGTAAATTCGACATCTTCATTCCCAGGGTACATGTATGTTACAGGTAAGTAGGGATTTCAGTCACGTGATCTTTCAAGCTGACAAATCGATCTATCGGTTACCGCACTAAACTTACCTCACGATTTCTACAAGGATTTTTGACAAAAACACATGATTCTCTCTTTAAACTTTAAAGTGATATTTATTCTTTATATATATATTGTATTTTTATGAATATATGAACAGAAGTGGTGAAATTATCGAGTTTATGGACGACAACGCACGAATTTGTACACCTCTCGCTGCAAATATCTATGGCACGAGGAACGGCTCATGGTGAATTTGAGGGTCGTCCTGTTTGGCGGCTATTTCAGCTTATTTATAAATATTTATACCATGAAACTCATGTATGGTTAAATAGATTGGACTCTCTGGTTGATAACCGAAGTTGCGCAAAAGTTTAACTCCAAATGTAACGAAAGTTGTCATATTTTTCAGTTTTCAGGGGAATATTGATTACTTTTGATGTCAACCTTTCTATTTTGCGCACTTAAATATTAAAAGTTTGAACATTTCCGATTATTTTGATATAAAGAACACCAAATTTTAATATGATTTACCTAGCTGCATTCCGATTTTCCCGCCTCAACCCCCTTGATTATTTACTGCGTGATAATGTCTTCCATACCGATTTCACGCAAGTTATCAAGAAAGTGTTCGATTTCTTTTATATTTACTTTAAATAAGTGTAAAAAGGAACAGGGAAATATATATACATTAAACTTTTGTTTACGATAATATGAAAAGATCAACATTTTTTTTCAGAACTATCGTACGTACTCTAAAGGATTTGCTCGTGTGTTCTCCTTGTGTTTTTTTAGGGGGGGGGGAGGGGGGCTTATTTACGCAAAAGCTCTGTTGCTAGTAGACTCGTTAGATGTTGGTTTTTTTTTTCTTCCTCCTTTATATTTTTTTCAAAGTAGGCTTAATTTCACCAAAAAGAACAAACTTTAGGTATATCTTGATCGACATTTAGATACATGAAAAATCATTTATTTTTTGCCATGGCAACCGAAATGAAGTGCTTTAAAGGCAATAATCACACATTTTTGGGATTTCTTTAAGCCGAAGTCTTAAAATATTATTTCGATTATCTTTCAAGTCAACACGTGAAAATTATGTTTATAAATTTAAGATTTTGAAAATTAGTATATTAAAATCAATGTTGGTCATTTTGTTTTAAAATGGTTACCATGGCAACGCAACTAAATTACCATTGTAATATAAAACGAATAGCCGAAGTCTTTACAAACAAAATTATGTACAGATCATTCAAATAGCAGTAAGATTATTCAAGTTATAGCTATTTCAGTACGCTAACTGACCACTTCACGTTAAATTTGAATGGTGCCACATCATGAGAAGTTTTATATTGAATACTATAGTAAATTGTGTCACAAAAATGACTCCAATCATCAAGCTTTCAACCTAATTATCTCTGTACTCGATCAACCGATTTTGATAATTTTTTCTGTAGACTGTTTCTACATGTATTACACAGAGCAATATAATGATCTAATAATACATGGATCTTAATAATTAATGAATTTTATGGTAAAATCCCTATGTTAAGTCCTTCATCAATCAAACTTGTTTGTCCCATCGTTTGATACTGATACTCCTGATAGTAAAACGTATTCATGGTACAGATGCTGGTCAGTTAATGTTAACGTCAAGTCTTCCTCAATGGAAATGGAGCTCAAAACCTTTCAATCTTGTGAAGATATTTAGTCCCCTACCGGCAATGCCGAAGGGGACTCTTAGTTTCCTCTCGGTCTGTCTGTCCGTCTGTCCGTCTGTCCCTCCGTCTGTCCGTCTGTCCGAATATCAGTTTTCCGGACTTTTTTCTGCAACGGATGGAGATATCAAGATGAAATTTGATACACAGCTTGGTCTTGGATAGTTACAGAGCAAGTTCGACTTTCGTCACGCTTGACCCATTTTTCGAGGAGTTATGCCCCTTGATGACTTGGGAAATTCACTTTTTGTCAGTTTTCCGGACTTTTTTCTGCAACGGATGGAGATATCAAGATGAAATTTGATACACAGCTTGGTCTTGGATAGTTACAGAGCAAGTTTCACTTTTGTCACGCTTGACCTATTTTTCGAGGAGTTATGCCCCTTGATGACTTGGGAAATTCACTTTTTGTCAGTTTTCCGGACTTTTTTCTGCAACAGGTGGAGATATTCAGATGAAATTTGATACACAGCTTTATCTTGGATAGTTACAGAGCAAGTTTGACCTTCGTCACGCTTGACCTATTTTTCGAGGAGTTATGCCCCTTGATGACTTGGAAATTTCACTTTTTGTCAGTTTTCCGGACTTTTTTCTGCAACAGATGAAGATATTAAGATGAAATTTGATACACAGCTTGGTCTTGGATAGTTACAGAGCAAGTTTCACTTTTGTCACGCTTGACCTTTTTTTCGAGGAGTTATGCCCCTTTATTTATGACTTGGAAAATTCAGTTTTTGTCAGTTTTCCGGACTTTTTTCTGCAGCAAATAGAGATATTCAAGTGAAATTTGATTCACAGCTTGGTCTTGTATAGTTACAGAGCAAGTTTTGTTTTCGTCACGCTTGACCCATTTTTAGAGGAGTTATGCCCCTTGATGACTTGCACAATTCAGTTTTTGTCTGTTTTCCAGTTCTTTCTGCAACAAATAGAGATACTGTATTCAGGTAAAATGTGATACTCAGCTTAGTCTTGTATAGTTACAGAGCAAGTTCGACTTTTGTCATGCTTGACCTATTTTTCAAGGAGTTATGCCCCTTGATGACTTGCACAATTCAGTTTTTGTCAGTTTTCCACACTTTTTTCTGCAACAAATAGAGATATTCAGGTGAAATTTGATACTCAGCTTAGTCTTGGATAGTTACAGAGCAAGTTCAACTTTCGTCACGCTTGACCTCTTTTTCGAATCGATAAAGCTAAAGCAGATAATACCTCAGAACTGAGCTGCACAGACAGTAAGTTTAATTAAAACTCATACATGTTTAATTGAAGTGTAATTCATAGGCAGAGTTGCAGGACATAAATATATGCCGCCGGTAGGGGACTATATCGCTCAGCGATCATAACATTTTCTTACATAATATAGTAATTGTAAATATTGGATTATTTCAGATTGAAAAAATAGATATCAAGTCATAGTGAGGGAGCATGGAGTTTGCGGAATTCATTAACACTCCAAAAGTGGACAATGTGATGCTGTTTCAGCTCTTTAAGAATCCTCAGCAGGGAACCCTTTGCATAACGGGTCATCATTTGATTTTTTCTACACGGAGGCTGGATAATACTGAGGAATTATGGGTAATGAAAATGAGAAACTTTTCAAATTTCTTATTCATAAGATGTAATGAATGCACATAATAAAATCCTTTTCCTATTGATAATATTTTCTTACCATAATTTTGTATATAAAGCACTTTTGACAAGTTTTTGTATGTGTCTTCAGAATATCCTTTTTTTTTATTTAGGAAAACAAGTAATCATATAATTGTATTTTGTCTCTCTCTATTTTAGTACAATGTACATGTAATCCTGAATTTTTACAACTGTACCTCATGACCTAATGACTTTTAAAATTTGACCATTTCTTTGAAAACTGTAATATTGACCTTAACTTTTGATAGGAGGGTCATAGGAATATAAACGCATGTTTTTCTCATATGGCAAGACATTTAAAATTGAATTTATTTTGACCCTGTTTGATAATTTTAATATTGGGCCTAATTAACTTGATTGGTAAATGTCGACAGGATTTTTTTTTATACACAAATATTCTGTGCAGGTATGTGTAATATTTGTGGCAAGGCCTTGCCAATGGTAGCAAAAGTTTTGAACTTGACCTACATGCAGGAGTTTGATAGTTTGACAAGGTTTAGTTTCATGGGTATCTCTTGAGATCAGCCTTAAGGAGTACCAATCTTTCATGTAGCTGACAATAACTCTGAAGTGTTTCTTTTATTTCAAGTCATTCAAGGTCACTGGTTCATTTATTCTGTGACAAATTGACCCTTCCGAACGCAGAATTTTTTTTTAGAAATTCCATGTCGTCACAATGCTATTTCAATGTTTGACCGAGTTTCGAAGCTTGTTTGTCTGAGGTAAATGCATTGTGATGTCATGAAATTTTGCCGAGTTTTCCCGCAATCGGAAGGGTCAATAGGATGAATTTATCTTATTTATCGTCTTCTAATTCTGTATTTAGAACTGAACGACGATTATACATGTCATATGTTACCTGTCAAAAAGTACATTAAATGATCTAATCTTTAACCTTTCATACATGTATGTTGTTAAAACAATATTTCAACCTTCTAACCTTGACCTTAGATTTTAATTTATTTGACCTTGTTTCAGCTTCTTCACAGCAATGTAGACATGGTAGAGAAAAAAAGTTCTCCAGCTTCTCTGAAATTTGTGATGATCCTGAAGTGTAAGAATTATACGATGCTGCAAATAGATTTCCAGAATGCAGAGGACTTAAACAGCGTTGCTATGTCCATAGAGAACTTGTCAAACATAGGTATCCTTAACGATTCATACATGTATATGCAAAAATTTTGCGTAAAGGTTGCTGACATTTTTTCTGATAGAAATGGAATAGTAATTAACCAAAATTAAAAAAAAACTTACTAATTAATGATTATTAAAGCAAGTTTTATTATTAACTAAACAAAGAATAAAAAAAAAAATTGAAATAATTCTATTTTTTTTTTTTTTTTATTTAATTGATTTAATAAATCAGAGCACATAATTATTGAAAAGTAGGTTTACAATGATAGCGAAATAATCTTTAATGGTTTTCATTTCAGATGATGTAACTCTCAAGTATCCGTTTTTTTACCGTGCAATGTTTGAACCACTGGAGGATGGTTGGCAGGCATTTTTACCCGAGAATGAGTACACAAGATTCAAAGAATGTTCTGAAGACTGGCGCTTGTCTTATGTCAACAAAGATTATTCGGTATATTTTGTCAACATGTAAAGAATTGTACTTGTTATGGAAATTTACAATCATACCCCCAAATATGGAATTACCCTGTCCATCTATTTGTCCATCTGGAAGTTATGAATGCAGTATAAGGGAGGAATTTCATATTTCTTTCGCACATATTTTTAAAAGAAGAATTTTAATGCATAGAAGTAATTTTGATAAACATCTAACAATATATAATTTTTTTCTTGATGAAAATAATATGAAAATTTTCTCTTATATTCAAATTCAGTTATCTGTTTGAGTAAATCCACTAAGTCGTCCAGAGGCAAAAATCTAAGTACACTGACTTTTTTTTAAAATGTTGAGTTTATGTTCTCAAACATATTTTCTGCAAGTAATGAATCAGACAGCTTTAGTAAATGACTGTTTTACAATACAGATTGTCTTTATGAACACAGGTATGTCCATCCTATCCCCATGCTGTGATTGTACCTAAGTCTATAGATGACGACACTGTAGCCAAGGCTGCTGCATTCCGACAGTATGGCAGGTTCCCCGTTCTGAGTTACTACCACAGACAAACAAAGGTAAACATACAGGAAAGCTGCTAACTGGTTGAACAATGTAAAGCTGTAATGTATAGACAGACCAAATAATAAACATGTAAATGGATAACATGAGAGTTTGAATGCTTATTTTTATTTAATCCCTGGTCACAACCTGCCGTTTGTACATTTTGGCTGTGCGTGTTTTTTGGGATGATTTTTGAAAACGTAGGGTAGGAATAGGCAAGAGTATAGGAGAGTGCCAAGGCAGGTTGCACACACTGTTATATAAATGGTTGCATGCATCATGTGTTGTGTACGTGGTAAGGGAGTTGTACGAGCTTACAAAGTGTATGCAGCTTACTTACAACACTTGATCTCTGTACGACTTTCATGTTATCATAAGGATGTCCAACTTACACATGCTTTAATCACTCAGGGTCTTCATACATGTACAGTGTAAGTGCATTGAATGTACATGTACTTGCACTGTACTTGAAAAGAAAAGTGCATGCTGTACTTCAGGATGATTCCATAGACCTTATGCAGACCTATCACAGTGAAAGTTCCGCATACTACAGTGTGTCGCTGTGCTTCCAGATCTGTATAGAGATCATATAGACCACATACTGATTGTGCACCGACAGCGTACAGAATCGGAAAGTTTGCCCACATTTTTGCACGTAGACAGCACATACTTGCATATACCGCAGGATATGACTAGAGCTTTAGGGAAATCCTAAATGATATTTGGATTTCCATGCCTACTGCATTGAAAACAATGCTTTGACCTGCCATTTAGATATGATGCCATAGTTTAAAAAAAGAAAAAAGAGATTAATTTACAATGAATAGAAAATGAAGTAAAAGTGAAAATGAATTTGAAAACGCAAAAGATGCAAGAAATGCAAAAACAAAAGTCATCCTTCCAGAGATAAAACAAAACATTTTCAGCGTAAGGGTATGTACAAAAACAATGATGACTGGTATTATAAATTCCTGATCACTACTTTACTCAGGTGATCAAACTTGTAAATTTAGATTCTTACGTGTACTTTACCAGGCAGTGGTGATGAGGAGTAGTCAGCCGTTGACAGGTACCAATAACAAACGATGTAAGGAGGACGAGAAGTTGCTGAATGCCGTACTAGGCATAGGAAAGAGGGGATTTATAGTAGATACACGATCATCTAATGCTGCCAAGGCTGCACAGAACAAAGGTATGATGGTTTTACATAACCAAAACTTGTAATGATGAATCTTATAGCAGCTAAAAGCTGAAGCATAGCTGTTTTAAAGTCAAAAACATCAATGCACATGCTCTGATGAAGATTACACTTTCTGTAAAGGAATGTTATTGGACAAAAATTGTTCAGAAAAAGCTCATTTGAGGTTTCTTTATTATTCATAAGCTTTGTATTTCAATCCTGAGAACGATAAATATCATTTGCATCCAGGAAGAGGTTTTTAACAGGGCCACTTACTTGTGCATCAAATACATGTATGTATGTTGGAATATGTATATTCCATGAGACTATCTTTATATTTTGTGAAAATCTTTATATTGGCAAAAAACTGTAACCATAGTAACATGTTTTTGAGATTTTTGGTAAACCGTTACATGTACCATTCGCTGATACTTTCTTCTGCAGTTTTATAAAAGTGAACCTTTTTACATGTGATTTGAAGATTTATCTCGGGTACCTTTGAGTTATTTCTATGGTTATTACATTCAATGAGACAAACTTTTGCAATGAGAGGCTGACTGCAAAAGTAGCGAAGGTTTATTCACAGCAAATGATTCTACATATACTGTATATTGGACTATTTTTTATTAGCTCACCTCGACGAAGTTGAGATGAGCTTATGCTATAACCCCGGCGTCCGCGTCCGCGTCCCCGTCCGCGTCCGCGTCCGCGTCCACGTCCGGTTAAAGTTTTTGGGGTAACTCAGTATCTGACAAAGTACTGATGGTACAGTAACCAAACTTGCACCAGTGATTCATCTTGGGATGCTGAGGTGAACCCATGCATCAGATGCAGCATCTGACCTACATTTTCCGGTTGAATGACTTTGTTAATGTCTGGTTAAAGTTTTTGGGGTAACTCAGTATCTGACAAAGTACTGATGCTACAGTAACCAAACTTGCACAAGTGATTCATCTTGGGATGCTGAGGTGAACCCATGCATCAGATGCAGCATCTGACCTACATTTTCCGGTTGAATGACTTTGTCATATCTGGTTAAAGTTTTTGGGGTAGTTCAGTATCTGACAAAGTACTGATGCTACAGTAACCAAACTTGCACAAGTGATTCATCTTGGGATGCTGAGGTGAACCCATGCATCGGATGCAGCATCTGACCTACTTTTTTCCGCTTAAGTGATTTTGCCTTATAAGGCCAATATTGAGCAAATATAAGTGCTACATGTACCAAACTTGCATATTGGATGTATCTTTGATCAAACTTTCATAAAATGACCTTGACCTACTTTTTCCGCTTGAGTGATTTTGCCTTTAAAGGCCAATATTGAGCAAAGTATAAGTACTACATGTACCAAACTTGCATATTGGATTTATCTTTGATCAAACTTTCATAAAATGACCTTGACCTACTTTTTCCACTTGAGTGATTTTGCCTTTAAAGGCTAATATTGTGCAAAGTTAAAGTGCTACATGTACCAAACTTGCATATTGGATGTATCTTTGATCAAACTTTCATAAAATGACCTTGACCTACTTTTTCCGCTTGAGTGATTTTGCCTTTAAAGGCCAATATTGAGCAAAGTATAAGTACTACATGTACCAAACTTGCATATTGGATTTATCTTTGATCAAACTTTCATAAAATGACCTTGACCTACTTTTTCCACTTGAGTGATTTTGCCTTTAAAGGCTAATATTGTGCAAAGTTAAAGTGCTACATGTACCAAACTTGCATATTAGATGTATATTTGATCAAATTTTCATAAAATGACCTTGACCTACTTTTTCCGCTTGAGTGATTTTGCCTTTAAAGGCCAATATTGAGCAAAGTATAAGTGCTACATGTACCAAACTTGCATATTGGATATATCTTTAATCAAATTTTCATAAAATGACCTTGACCTACTTTTTCCACTTGAGTGATTTTGCCTTTAAAGGCTAATATTGTGCAAAGTTAAAGTGCTACATGTACCAAAAACTTGCATATTGGATGTATATTTGATCAAATTTTCATAAAATGACCTTGACCTACTTTTTCCGCTTGAGTGATTTTGCCTTAAAAGGCCAATATTGAGCAAAGTATAAGTGCTACATGTACCAAACTTGCATATTGGTTGTATCTTTAATCAAATTTTCATAAAATGACCTTGACCTACTTTTTCTGCTTGAGTGATTTTGCCTTTGAAGGCCAATATTGAGCAAAGAATAAGTGCTACATGTACCAAACTTGCATATTGGATGTATCTTTGATCAAACTTTCATAAAATGACCTTGACATACTTTTTTCCACTTGAGTGATTTTCTCATGTACTTAGAGATATGTTTAAATTGAACTTTGCTGCCGCGAGGTGAGCTTCGTAATCTTTGATTACACTATGTTTTATTTTGAGTATATCGTTATATGTATTTAAGGTGGAGGATATGAGCCAGAGATGCATTATTCCCACTGGAAGAGGATCCATCAACCTGTAGAGAGAAGACAGGCATTCAATGATTCATTGATAAGACTTATGGAAGGTATATTCACTATGTATTTGTTTGATCCTAACACAAGACCAATCTTGAATATGCCCAGTTTGTGAGTCCTTGTAGTAATGTTTCTTTTACAAATGATTCTGCTTCCTTGGTAATTTTTCTCATGTAATGATCGGCAACAAGTGGTGTGGATTTTTTCTTCAATCTTTGAATAAGGTGTCTGAATTATTTTCTTTTAATGTGAATTCTTGGGATTGAAATGAAAAATTGAATCATTTCAGAGTAACGAATTATTCCATGTTGAAATATCAGTAGATCATATATTCTAGAAATAAACTTTTACGTAAATCATTGGCTTATACCAAACATAATTTAAACTGAATCCAACAGAATGGTTTATCTACTAAATCTGCACAAATTTGTACATGTATTTTTGAATTTTAATTATTTCCTATTATTTACAGCTTGCTGTGATTATGGAATAAGTATGGACAAATGGTTGTCTAAGTTAGAATCAAGTAACTGGCTGACCCATATTAAGGACATCCTGACATGTGCTTGTACTGTGGCCCAGGTCATAGATTCTGAAGGTAAGTTATTGGCTGACCCATATTAAGGACATACTTTTGTGTGCTTGTACTGTGGCCCAGATCATAGATTCTGCAGGTAAGTGTTTGGCTGCCCCATATTAAGGACATACTGACATGTGCTTGTACTGTGGCCCAGGTCATAGATTCTGAAGGTAATTGATTGACTGACCCATATTGAGGAAGTACTGACGTATGCTTGCACTTTGGCCCAGGTCAAACATGTAGATATGGAAGGTAAGTGATTGTTTGACCCATATTAAGGACAAATGTGTACTAATGTCTGCTTGCACTGTGGCCCAGGACATAGATTCTGAAGGTAAGTGATTGGCTGACCCATATAAATTACATACAATACTGACATGAGCTTGTACTGAGGCCCAGGTCATAGATTCTGAAGATGAGTGATTGGATAAGCCATATTGAGGACAAACTAACGTGTGCTTGTACAGTGGCCCAGCTCGTAGATTCTGAAGGTAAGTGATTGGCTGACCTGTATTAAGGACATGCTAACGTGAGCTTGTACAGTGGCCCAGGTCATAGATTCTGAAGGTAAGTGATTGGCTGACCTGTATTAAGGACATGCTAACGTGAGCTTGTACAGTGGCCCAGGTCATAGATTCTGAAGGTACATGTAAGTAATTGGCTGACCCATATTAAGAGCCAATCCGGCATAAAACCATGCAAAATCGTAAAAATCGTCCAAAAGGGTGGTCAAAGTTTTACATTTTTATGTATATTTCTGTATTCTATGATGAAAAACATTCGAGAAAAAAATTATTTTAAAATTCATATATGTCCCGTTTTATAGTAATGGGCCAATTTTGTTTGTATGGCATAACGCCATTAACAGGGCTCAAAAACAACACTAAAATAGCCCTATTTTCATCGTTGAATAAGATTTGATTTTGATATGCAGTAATTCTTTTCATGATAAAATCAGATACTTACTCAATTCATCTTCATTATAGTACTCGCAAAGTTAAGATATACGAATTGACTTGCCACCAGGGGGCGCTCTAATACGACTTATATTGGAATTTGACAAAAGCGTCCCTATTTCGAACATGAATAACATCTATAAGAGAGAAAATTTTCCCACAAAATTTCAGTATAATAAAGTAAACGTATCATACTTTAATATATAAAAAAACTGTCGCTGCCAAATGTATCTAAGATATGCAAATTTTATCAAGAATATTCATTATTTTGCGGAATATGATTAAAAAATTTAATGGAAAAATGTTCAAAAGATAAGCATCTTTGATCATAATCTAGAAAAAAATTTAAGATATTAACAAAATATGTTCTAAAAATGATGGAAATCGTTTCAGATCTTTTTCAATTTCCCTTATATAAGCCCCATCATTAATCTAGACGATTTTCGAGATAGCCCGGAACGACGCCACCGAGTCAGACTTTTAGTGATGACGTCACGTGGTTAGGTTCCCTGGTAGCATGTAAACAATGACGATAAAATAAGAACTTGACACGGATAAACTATCGCATTAGATTATAACATTGATAGAGTTTAGCTCAAGATTGCATAGCAAATCTCGTTCCCTCGTTTCTAGATGTGATTAGATGTACCCATCCCAAATCTTTTGAAATAATCTTCACAGATGTAAAAGAACGAGTCTCTAAAATAGTCGGTGCTACTACCAGTAAGTCTAAAATAGTCGGTGCTACTACCAGTAAGTACTGGTTAGAGCGTCGAACCAATTACGGAAAGGTTCCTGGTTCGAGTCTCCCTGGAGCAGGGGCACTTACTCTTACTTCTATTGAATTTGAAGACGTTTAACTTCTGAAAGCTCATCATAAAAGGATCACTATGCCACTGCTAGTTTCGTGTCATCAGATTTGTTACATGTAGATCTATTGTCCTATAGACAACGGGTCGTTCGATGTACTCTTCTATGATCTCTCATTCTCTGTTCTATGAACAAATTGTCCTGTCTGTGTATTGTTGACATGACTGTGGTATTTTCTTTAAAAAATGTTGAAAATCGGAAAGAAAAGTTTTCTTTACAGTCTACTCGCTGCTCTTTTCATCGATTTTCCAAATTCATTGTTTCATAGGAAATTGTGTTTAAAAAGTTCTTTCCTTTTGAAAACGATCTGTTGAATTGATAAAATAAACGTGTTTTTTTTTCTTAAAATGTTAGGTTGATCTTTCCTATAAACATAACAATTTATTCGTATTTCAGAGAAAAAATAGACAGGTTGCACGAATTATCCTCACTTAAAGTAAATCAATGAATTAACTATATATCCAGTCCTTATTTTTTTTTTCGAGAAAACCTCGATCATTCTGTTATTTTCGTGCATAAAACAAGAAAAAAAAATTGTTTGATATGACTGTCTCTTTCTTGATTTCAACTCAACTATATATCCAGTCCTTATTTTTTTTTTCGAGAAAACCTCGATCATTCTGTAATTTTCGTGCATAAAACAAGAAAAAAAATTGTTTGATATGACTGTCTCTTTCTTGATTTCAACTCAACGTCAAATAGCGCTTTCAACCAAATCGGTCATCTATGGTTATGATGAGAAAAGTCTTTGTTTATTCAAGGTCAAAATAATTTGGGGCAAATTTCAGGGGCCCTGACAACCTCTCCGTCATATTTCTTAACCTCCACCTGCCCCCGCCCCCCCCCCCCCCCCCTCCCGCATTAAAAAAGAAAATCGTACTAGAAAAAGCACTCTTTTCCCCGGAACCCCCCCCCCCCCATCGCTCTAAATCCTTGCGTTTGTATAAGCTGTTTTGCTCCGTATTCATCCGCTCCGGTCCGTATGCGCATAAATTATGAGAGTAATCACTTTCTTTTATAAAATCTCAATTCTTTCATAAAAGTTTATCTCCTTCATATCCTTAATTCAAGGTATTTCTCCTTCGAAGTATTGATATTATCTTGTACTACAGCAGAGCGGTCTTCGTTCTATAAAAAAGTACTTTTATTGGAAAGAAAAAAAAAAGAGTTCATGGTACTCCATCTTTCAAAAAAAAAACAAACAATATTGAAAAACAAAACAAAACACGAAACGAAACGAAACGAAACGAAAAAAAAAAAAAAAACCGACACCTTCCCCTCCGAAAAAAAACAAAACAAAAACAAAAACAAAATTATACAGAAAAGAAAGAGAAAAACTCCTGGGCTAACCTAAGGGCGTAGATCTACATGTATACATTATACGCCTTTCAAACATCAAAGAGATATATAATTTCATTTTATATATAACTTCTTTTCTGCAAAAGCGTAATTCTGACATTGTTAGTTCGTGTACTGAATATGAAAAGAAACGAAGAAATGATGTGAAGAAACAAAATACGGAATGATACGGAGAAGCGAAAAAGAGATAATTTCTTCGCTTCTTCGCATCATTTCCTCACTTCAATTTTAAAGGGACGGTGTCCCTGAAAATTAATTAATTTTACAATATTTTGGAATGCAAAATTTTTCTTTTCAAATGAAAATATACATTCTCATTTGTATAAATTCAAATTTTCAGGCGAATCTAACGCATACATTCGCAGTTATATAAACCTTTAAAAACGTGATTTTGAATTTGGGGTGCGCAGCTCTAATAAATTTCACAGGCGCCACCTACAATGTATTGAGTTTTTACAATAGAAGTATACGGAGATTTATTTATTAAAGAATCGACAATATTAGGGTCGTTACTGCATATTTTCAAATAAAACTTTTTATGGCTCCTTTTTTCCTCTTTCTAGACCCTTTGGAATATATTTTACGTTTTCGATAAAATTTATTTTTATTCCCAACTATCGATTGCACAATTTTGAACAAAGAGTTTGACCTGTACCTGCATGTGAAAAGACATGATCAAATCAGCTGTGGTCACAACTCGCCGCACATGTATGCGTATTTCTACGTGTGCAATGATTGAATTTTTTGGATTCCGTATTTTTCGTTCGCATTTTTACACCGCAAAAATTCACTTTGATGCAAATTTTAACTGTCTATATCTCAATACGTAATTATTTGGCATTGGTGGATTTTTGAGATATTTATAAGATCAAAGCAAAGAGTTAAAAGATGAAATTTGAAAAAAAATCAAACTTCTCTTACAAAAGATATTGGTGCGTGAAAAACGTATAAAACGTCATTTTCTCGTTAAGCTGATTTTTAATGCATATTTTAACTGTCTATATCTCGATACGTAATTATTTGGCATCGGTAGATTTTTGATATATTTAAAAGATTAAAGCAAAGAGTTGAAAGATGAAATTTGAAAAAAAAATCAAATTTCTCTTACAGAAGATATTGTTGCTTGAAAAACGTCTAAAACGTCGTTTTTTCGTTAAGCTGATCTTTTATACATATTTTAACTGTCTACATCTAAATACGTAATCATTTGGCAGCGGTGGATTTTTGATATATTTATGAGATTAAAGCAAAGAGTTAAAAGATGAAATTTGATAAAAATCAAACTTCTCTTACAGAAGATATTGGTGCGTGAAAAACGTATAAAACGTCGTTTTCTCACTTAGCCGATTTTTGCCTCTTTTCAAGTTACGTTGTGGCTGTCTTTGGAAAAAAAATTTTCATACATAATATTATCCTAAGATAGAATAAAATGTTATATTTCAATATATCAATAACAATATTTACTCCAATTCAATTTATACTTAAAATTTTAGAGAAGTACATCAGCGAAAATAGGGATATTTCTACGTCCTTTTTGTAAATTTGGCGGGAAAAATGATGGGGTGGTATATCTCTGTAACCATGGATATTTGAACAAAAATATTTGACAGAATTATTCCTAGTCATGTATCTATTAAAATAACTTAAAATCATTAAATTTGGTTACTAGGTCATTTGGACCAATTTGCATGGTTTTATGCCGGATTGGCTCTTAAGGACGTACTAATTAGTGCTTGTACTGTGGCCTCATAGATTCTGAAGATGAGTGATTGGCTGACCCATATTTAGGACATACTTGTACTTTTGTACATGTCTAGATTCTGAAGTTCAATATTTCATTGACCTACATTGTATAGCATGGACCCCACTGATACACTCATATCATTTTACGTCTTGAATACAATTTCATATTTTTTTCATTTTTGGAAGAAGGTTTTCAATGATATCTTTAAAAAGGTAAAAATAGATAGTTTGTTTTATGTTCTTCTACCCTTTATCTCTGTTGATACACATGTAATTACATATACGTTCTCATTCACTGAAATGTGCTATACAGTAGTTGGAATTTATGTACATGTATTTGAATACAGTTTCTTATTTATAATATGTTTTACAGGAGCTAACATATTGGTTCATGGTTCAGAGGGCTATGACACCACACTACAGATAACATCTCTGGTACAACTGGTTTTGGACCATGACTGCAGAACCATTAATGGGTATAGTAAAACTACCGTTCTAATATGGCTTCAGATTTTCTCCCTATATGTGTTATAGAGCTCACCCATGGTCTATTCTCCAACATACTCATGGTCAGATAAACCACGCCTTCTCATGCACATACTCTCACGCGCTCATTTTCTGAAAACTACATACACAATGTACATTACAGCATCACTACATGTGGTCTGTTATAATTAAAATATACATGTATTAGAATAGAAATAACAACTAGCTAGCAGTGGTTTATTGTCCAGTAATTCCCCTCGTTGCATTAACCAACCAAATTATCATTAATTTATCATTATAATTTGATTGCTTCATGCAACTCGGGGAATTACTGGACAATAAACCACGGCTAGCTAGTTGTTATTTCTTAATTCTAATATGGCTTGAGATGTTTTCCCTACATGTGCTGTAGAGCTTGCCTGTTGTCTATTTTACAACACATTCATGGTCACATAAGCCATGCCTTCTCACACACACACTCTGCAATTGATTCTTTAAAGGCCTATCATCTTCTGAAAACTACTGCAGCAATACTACTTGTCATCTGCAATAATCAGAATGAATTAAAATAGAAGTAACAACTACCTAGCCTTTGTTTATTGTCCAGTAATTCCACTTGACATGGCTTGGTGATCATTCGATTGGTACAAGCAACTGATGAAATCACTGGATAATAAACCAAGTTAAGAAGTTGTTATTTGTTAAGTAAACATAAATGTACTTATTATAGCATAATCAAAATTTGAGCAGAAACATGGAAAAAAAAGACAATTTGACTTGACCTATATTTTCATTTATTAATCTATATGATGTATAAGGTTTACATGATTAAGCATAGTTCCATAAGTTTCAAATCTGAAATTCAATAAGCGCAGTGTTACTTGTGCTAACTCCGCTAAAGTACAAAAACAGTACGTTATGTTAGGAATACTGGAAAAATTCCATTCTGATTTATACTTCCTTTCAACCGTCTTGAGGATGAAAATGAAATAAACATCAGTTGAGTAAATTCATACATTTACTCTGAAATATTGCATTCTATAAATCACATTACATTTCAGTGTTCGTTTGTTTGTAAGTTTGAAATCAAACATTTTTATCCGTTGTAGGTTTGAGGCTCTGATAGAGAGAGAATGGTTACAGGCAGGACACCCATTCAATGACAGATGTTCTAAGTCAGCGTATGCCGTATCTAAATCCAGGAACGAGGCTCCAGTATTCTTACTATTCCTGGATTGTGTGTGGCAGGTAATTACATTATATCATTAATAATTAATAAATTCATAATTATATTTCTGTGCAAAGAAAAATATGCATTTTGGGAAAAAGTCAACAGCATGTCATTGCTGTATTGTCAACAGTTAAATACACACATGTTGATGACAAACAAACCATTCAAGACACCTTCGAAGGCAATCAGAGTCAAATGAAAAACAAACAACTCATTCAAGATACCATGAAAGGCAATCAGAGTCAAATGTAAAACAAACAACCCATTCAAGATACCATGAAAGGCAATCAGAGTCAAATGTAAAACAAACAACCCATTCAAGATACCATGAAAGGCAATCAGAGTCAAATGTACTAGAAAGATACAGACTGCAAAGAGAGAAAACTCAGCACAGAACAACCAAAAAATAGGACCAGCAAGGAGTACTTTTGCATTGAAACATGAAACTTACATGAACATCACATAAACCAAAGATGCTGTCATGCAAATATTGTCAACTTTGGATTGCCACTTGTGGCAAAATTACCAAATGGTATGGTTATCTGCATTACCCACGCAACCCTCCTTTCTACCATTGCTCAAACATACACCAACTTATCTTGGTGCACAGAGGTCTCCTTAGATGTATAGTTGTTCTATAAACAAAAGGATCACTTTGTAAGACCTGTCTGTCTGTCTGTCTGGTACATGTAAGTATCATACTTTTGTTAATGGCTGAATCTTTGTTATCTGAAATCATGCATGGATCGAAATGGTTGAAAATGCTCTTCACTCTGAGATTACCAAGGTCACTTTCAAGGTCAAGGTTACACTAGTAGGATCCGGCTCATTGAAGATGGTATTTTGTCTGAAACTGATATTTTGATCCAACACAAGTAAGAGAAGACGTCAAAGTTATCTTTTGTAATTTTCCAATCTTTTACAACAGGAAGAAAATTTGTATGAATTTGAAATGGAGCAGTGTGTTACATCAAAAACATATGGACAGGCAATAATTTATGTTAATGAGATACCCGAATCGCATCTGTTTTAAGCTATCATTTTAAAAATACAAATGTAGATTAAAACGAGCCAGTCAGATAGAGATGTTAACCCTATAGCAGTCAGTGAGGAAATAAAAGAAAATCTACCTGTCCCCTTGTATAGTACCCTTTAAGAGTAAAGTAATAACATTTGTTTACTGATTTCAGATCTGGAAGCAGTTCCCATGCTCCTTCGAGTTCAATGAAGAATTTCTCATCTTAATTTTTGAACATGCATATTCGTCCCAGTTTGGTAAGTTACATACTAACTGTTACCAGTTTAACTGAGAGAAGAGGTCATATATGAAATATTAGCAAGTTTGAAAATTTCAAATTGCAAATGCAAACAACAAAATCACCACTGACTGTGCATACATGTATATTGCATGTATAATATCATTGTATCAGCTAGTGTTGTAACATAAAATGGTTGAAAGTTTGAAAATTTGAAATACTTCAATTATCGATCAAAAGTACTCCCCAATTGTGTCAGATAATCAATAATGAATTTTATAAGGTTTTTCAACCTCAGTGTCAGCATTAGAAATATTACACATCTGCACATGCAGCTCTGGCTAATAAGGGTCATGTGCCCTGCACTGTCATGTATTGAGCCACACAAAGTCACATTTCAAGCTTCCTAGATATACATGTAATCTATGTAAAGCAATATTTATGTACATTTCCATTTGTGAGAGCAAAAATGAAATTTGATTTTTCAAGTGATTTATCTATATTAATTCTATTCAGGAACCTTTCTGTGCAATAGTGAAAAAGAAAGAAAAGAATATGGCCTATCAAAGAAAACAGTCTCTCTGTGGTATGCTTATTTCAATTTACTTAAAATTAAAAACAATAAACATTCCTGTTAATATCTCTGTATCAAATAAAATATGTATAAGATTATTGATTCATAGAGCATTGATTTGAGGAATTTAGCAATTTTACTTCTACAAGCATTGACAAAGAGATTTATATAACACATGGATTTCATCTATTATGTATGAATTAGAGAATCATTCTAAAGACTCTTTTAAAAAAGTGAAAAAGTATAAAAATTGACAGATTTTTATACCCCCCGCAAACAAAGTTTGGGGGGTACTGTAAAATCATAAATTTTCGTTGGGGATTTAATTTCGTTATTTTCGTGGGTGGTTAAAAATAAGGAAATTAAATCCATGACGAAAATTTACTTTGACTTTGATAGGTATAAATACATGTATGTCATTGAGATTTTATTTTATTGACAAACGTTGATGATACATGTACATGTTTCTCTCTTTCATTGTCTGTATAAAATGTTATCCCTTTTTCAAAATGTTCCATTTTTATAAATTTATTTACCCTTAGAAATCTTGAATGCGTAGAATAAACAGCTGGAGATATCGGTCCAGGTAGCGATCTTTTAATAAAAGTCTGGATACTTATATTCAGAATCAGAAATCATGATTTCTGACTTAAATTGCATGGACCTGGTATTAGAATCGTTACAAATAACAATTAACTTAAATCCGTTATTGTCCATTAGCTATGAAGCCAGACTTTCTAATCACAGTCAAAGCCAAACAAACAATTAAAAGGCCAAACAAGGGATTGATTGTTAACACCCGCAATAAATGAACATTGCATATCATCCGACAGTGCTCAGACAAGCTATCAAATTAAAAAGGAATGAATAAAGCCAGATTGTTTGAGAGGGATAAAGCTCGGGGTACCAAGCGAGTTTTATCCATTCTTACACAAAACAAATCGTTTTCAGATTAGATCTCAACTTTCCGGAAATATATTTTATCTCTGCTACGTATTCTATTATGAGAACGCAAATTCGGCAAAGAAACATTTTGATACAGATTATTTTCTGCAGATATTTCAATTAACATTTTGAGTAATCGGTCGGTTATTACCATCAACAATAGTAAGGAACGCATTGTCTGAGTAAAAGCAAAAATAAAAGCCACTATTCGACGTTTATACTTGCAATACGCACATCTACCGTTACATTTAAGTTTTACAGATATACAACGTTTGATTTCTTTCATCATTTTCTTTTATTTAATGAAAAAAAAAATTTGGAAAGTCAGAAAGCGCAACGAAATAATATGTCAATGAAAACAGTTTCAGCCCCAAAACAACGAAATTTTAAACCCACAAAAATAAATGATTTTACAGTATATAGGAATCATCCCGTCTGTCAGTCAGTCTGCCCGTCTGTCCATCACACCTTGTCCGGAGCATAACTCCTTCCCCTGGGAATGGAATTCAATAATATTTCACAGAAACGCTCTTAGTCCTAAGGGTTTGTCATGAGCTTGAACCAAGGTCAAAGGTCAAGGTCACAATAGACATCATCAGTAAAGCCTTGTCCATAGCATAACTCCTTCCCATGAGAATGGATTTCAATAATATTTCACAGAAATGTTCCTTAGGACCTAAAGATGCGTCAGGGGTCAAGGGCACAATAGACATCATTAGTAAAACCTTGTACAGAACATAAGTCCTCCCCCTGTGGATGGATTTCAGTAATATTTCACAGAAATGTTCCTTGGGACCTAAGAGTGTGTCATGACCTTGAACCAAGGTCATAGGTCATGGGTCAAGGTCACAAGATACATAATCAGTAAAACCTTGTCCAGAGCATAGCTCCTTTCCCTGTGAATGGATTTCAATAATATTTCACAGAAATGTTCCTTAGGACCTAAGGGTGTGTCATGACCTTGAGCCTAGGTCAAGGGTCAAGGTCACAATAGATGTCATTAGTAAAACCTTGTCCTGAGCAAAACTCCTTCCCCTGTGAATGGATTTCAAATATATTTCACAGACTTTGAACCAAGGTCATAGGTCAAAGGTTAAGGTCACAATTGATGCTTGACCCTAATCCCATTATAACTTTTCAAAAAATATTGCTGCAGGGGGTATTTTCGTCCGGTTAGGGGCAAATTTTCATTAATTCAGCCAATAATTCAGTTTTAGTAGTGACATTATTGTAAATTTTGCCTGACCTAAGTATGAATTATGATACATATAAATGTTCATCACTATTTTTAAAATCAGATGTGATAAACTCTTAAAATGGAGAAGATAGTGGACTGATCTTTATTTATTACAGGACATACTTGGCTCGACCAGAGATACTAGAGAAGTACCTTAATCCTATGTATGATCCCAACCCAAGGGTTATATGGCCGTCCGTGGCCCCACAAAGTCTAGTTAGTATATTCAAAACCAGATACAATCTGAAAATTCAAACCAAACTGTAGAACAAGAATTATGCTTGACAATGTGCAAATTTATGAGTAGAAAATGTCTAAACTGATTTATTCACAAATAAAACAAATAGTTTTTAAGTAGTAACATATGTTTTCTATGTTGCTGTAATATTTTAGATGTATATAAGGAGCAGCAACAGTGGTGCTACATAGTAGAGAAATCTTAAAAATGACCAGAAATGATGTCTTAGCTTACTTCCATGACAAATTGAAATATATTTCTTAATGAAGAAGTCATAGTTTCTAGCAATGTAGCTGCCACTGTTTCAGAAATTACTATAAATCAACTGTTTATAGAAATTTATTTCTTCTACAAATCCATAGACCTTTTCATCACTTTAATGTTCTTTCGGATCTCTTTTATCTTTTCATATGATTATTTTGCCCACCAGTGCAATACAATGACATCATCCCCTACAGTATTTGCTACAATTTTGAGCAGTATGACATCATTTTATTGTTATGGCAGGCAAAAATGTCAAGTGTAAAGACGAAAATGATGGGAATGAACATAAGCTTGAAAGTGTCTATTGTTATGATAAGTTTACATGACATTGTATATAACTTAGATTTATACTTATTACTTCCCAAACAGACAATATGGAATGCTGTTTACCTACGTGCAATGTTAAAACAAACCAAACAGAAAGAAGCCTGGGAGGAGATTAAAAAGATTCAGGACCATGACAAGGAGCTAAGGTCCAAGGTAGCAAGGCTTAGAAGGTAAATAAGATTATGTACATGTAGTAATAGGATAAAGAAAAGGAGCTGACCTTGAACTTTGGCTGACTTTATACAGAATAACTTTTAGAAAAATATCTCCTAAACTATAAGGTACATGTATATGGCTTTGATTTTTCACATCTAGGTTCCTTATGATCTGGATTTTCATTTTGAGCTTTTGACCTTGACTTTGGATTACACCTACTTTTTAAAAACTTTAGCTGTGGTCATATCATTTATTTACTCTAATACTTTAGAGGGTAAATAGTATATTATAGTGATAGGATCATGATCCTACCTAAGAACCAAGGTAGAAAAACATAAAGGGAAAGTAGGAGTAAAATGGCTCATGTAGAAAGTGATAGGATCATGACAAGGAGCTGTGATTATTGGTAGCAAGGCTTAGAGGGTGAATGTGTGAGGTAATAGGATGATAGAAAAGAATAGCTGAGGTCTAAGGTAGAGAAGCAACAATATACCGAAATACCATACGTCGCGATATTTACCTTATGGTTCGATACACGATACGCTCATTTTCGTCTATGGTATTCAAAATAAGTTAATATAATCAATTAGCGAAGTAGTCTAAACGCTTTTATGAATTGCCGTAAATGGTAAACTTCAAAACAACTTTGATTGTAAACAACATGGCAGCACCCGCAAAGGGTGGTCAAGTTTAATTAAAAAATTTGACTATATTTAGGATACGAATCAGACCAAGATGATGCATAAACGACAATATGCAAGCATTTTATACAATTTACAAGCACTGTATTTTCTATACTTTTCGTAGATATACTTTATACGTGCACAACTTATGAGGAATCTTCACATCAAACGTCGATATTTCCAATGTCTATGCACATCTAATTCATTCAAGGGGGAAACGATACATGCATCACTTATACTGTTATATACATGTACAGGTTAGACCTTGGCCATGGATTGATTCTATATCAAAGGTACATGTATTTTCAACATTGTAAATTGTCACTGCTCACATATGAGATCCTAAGTTGACCCTTATGATGTGGATAATAATTTGACATCATGCATCACATTCAAAGTAAGATAAAATTGAAGGCTATAAAACCATATTGTGAAATTGCTCTTTTTCTTCGATCGAAATGTACAAGAAGTATTTTCTTTGAGTCATTTTGGTATCATCAAACTTAAGTATCGCAATACGTATCGTATCATGAATGATGTATCTTGATACATATCATATTGTCAGATTGTGTATCGTTGCATCTCTAGTATAAGGTAGCCTTGTATAGAGGGTAAACAGGATTAAAATGATTTATTAAAAAATAATAGGATTATCATGGTATCTGAGATCAAAGGTAGCAAGATTTGTAAATAGGATTACAATAGTTTATGTAGAAAGTGACAGGATCATATCAAGAATCTGATGGCAAAGCTACTAAGACTAAGATGATAAATATGGTTGAATAGTTCATAAATGAGATACATGTAAATAGGGTAATTAGACTGTTCACAAATAGATGACCCTTGACCCTCATTTGTTATTGTATATACTGTAAACGTGGTTATTTCGCTGGGGGAAAATTTCGGAATAATAACATCAATACATCACAGATGGGGGAAATATTCGCGATAAAATTGTCTTTCCCATTGTAAGAATGCAGTGGGGATATTTTTGCATGGGGGAATTTTTCGCGATATCTATCGATTTGTGAAAAACGCGAAAATTACCCCCACGCAAAAATTTCTATGTTTACAGTAACGCGAAAATTACCCCCACGCAAAAATTTCTATGTTTACAGTATCCATATGACCATCCATATAAGTTTGAATGTAGTATAGTGCAATTCAAGGAACTTATCAAATACAAATAATATGACTGCCAGACATCAGACAAATTTATTTCTTATGCTAAGCAGGCAAGATAAAAATTAAATGTGTAAATTTGTAATATGATAAGATTATCAACAAGTCCTCAGATCAAATGCATATACATGACCTTGCTTCTACTTGGTCTACACATGGAATATTTAAGCTGGTTTTGATATAATGTATTGTAAACACATCATGATTTTCTTATAGCTGTCTAATCATGACTAAGATTTACTTGATTTTTTTCTTGGAATGTATTCAACAATATGATTTAAACATGGAATATCACTATTTACAGACAACTAGCGTTACTGGAGAGAGAAGCTGTTGGTGCCGGTGTGATGATGCCAGCTGGACTGGAAGATGAAATTATACCGGAGTAGCTATTAATAGAAATGATGTAACACATGGGACATGTGCAATAGATGTGATAGATTCAACTTGTGATAGTTTCTGTACTTGTATCATAGATGTAATTATATGAACAGTTTTAATATTCAGATTATAAAATTAGGACTTAAATATTCTGTGAAGACATGTTTAAAGAATAAACTCATGCATTGTGCAATATTAGTGATAATATTGAAAAAATCGGGATAAAATTATCTGTTGTTTTGTACTACATGTATATTTGTTGTTGAGCTTAACTGAACATTGCATAGTAAACATTCCAAATTTTGAACAGCTCTCTGGTATTTACATCAACATTCAGAATTCAAAGCATAATCTATTATCTGTACATTTATTTGGTTCCCTGTTAATTTGACAACCTTTTTTCTGTGTGTAAATATTGATATCTGGACACTTGGCTTTTCTGAGCCCAAAATTGAGAGCAATACCTTTCACTCTTTGCATGGTCATTTCTTATGGCAAGTGGAATAATCATATTGATTTTATAGGTCAAAGGTCATGGTCAAAGATTGGAAATGGCTAAAATTCTTGTATCGTCTAAAGGACTCATTTTTTATCAGATCTTGACAAACTTTATACACTTATTTTTTATGGCAAGAGGAAGAACCCTATTGATTTTCAAGGTCAAAGGTCAAGGTCACAGATTGGAAATGGCTAAAATTCTTATATACAGCTTAGAGGGCACAGTTTTGATCGGATCTTGACCAAACTTTATACACTTATTAATTATGGCAAGAGGAAGAACCTTATTGATTTTCAAGGTCAAAGGTCAAGGTCACAGATTGGAAATGGCTAAAATTCTTGTATACAGTCGAAAGGGCACAGTTTTGATCGGATCTTGACCAAACTTTATACACTTATTAATTATAGCAAGAGGAAGAACCTTATTGATTTTCAAGGTCATGGGTCAATGTCATGGATTGGAAATGGCTAAAATCCTTGTATACAGGCACAGTTTTGATTGGATCTTGACCAAACTTCATACATGTGGAAAAACCCTATTGATTTTCAAAGTCAAGGTCAGGTTGGAAATAGTTAAAATCATAGGTCAAGGTCTTAGATTGGAAATAGTTAAATCCTTGTTTAAATAGGTAAAATCCTTGTATACAGCCTAGAGGGTGCTGTTTTGATTGGATCTTTTCCATACTTCATATGTGTCTTGCTCATGACAGGAGGAACAACACTATTGATTTTCAAGGTCAAAGGTCAAGGTCACATTTCTAGGTCGGACAAAAAGGTGTCCGATGATGATTAGGCATCAGTGATCAACATGAGGCATCGCTTGACCATTCATTGATGCGAACATCTCAAATACATAACATTGCATGAAATAGTCCCATATATGCTTAGTACAATTTCAAATTAAGTCTTTTTTAACGACTTTGAAATAAGAAAAGATTAAATTCAACATGTGTAGAGTTATGAATTACATACAGTGTATACGCGCATGCAAAGAGGTAGCTGTATGAGGGGTTTTCATATACCAGCAATGTTTGAGATGGTACAAAGCATGTGAAGAGGAGATATCATGCAGTTGTATGTCTTTGAAGTGTTCGGACCTATAAACGATCAAGCAGTAACCAAATTTTGACTATACTGCTTGATTATCACCGGACACCTTTTTGTCCGACCTAGAAATGCGGCGCTCGTAAGAGAGCGGTATTGGGCATATCTCGGCTTGTAAGGGAGGTACTGATTTCAAATTTCGTATGAAGATTCAGTATGAATTAATCTATCGAAATATACCACAGAAAATAGGTTTTGACATTGATTAGCCTATTTCTGAAGACTTAACGATGACTTGTCCACTTTTCGTTAAACGCCGAGTTAGATCCCTTTAACAAATATATAGTAAATAGAGCAACCTGTATTAGCGTGATAAATCCCTTTGATCCAAAGGGATCCTCATTCCCTTGTGAGAAATATTTGTATGAAGTTTCCTCATTGTAGGTGAATAACTAATCAAGTAATGATATGGAAAAGCTGTTCTTCAGCTATTTGTATTCTATGTGTGGACTTCCATCACAGTAGGTCAAGAATTACTGCTCATATCGAGGTATTGAACAACACCAAATTCAATATTCTTGAAATTATCTCCTTTTTACATGTACAATCTGTGTGTAATTTCATCAATGTAGGTCAATAATTACTCGAGTAATGATGCTGAAACAAGGTGTGTCTATGGACAGACTGAGGAACGTACACACGAAAGGAAACCAGAACTTTGCAGGGGGTATAATAAAGTTATGTTTGTTCAACACCAATCACTATCCAAGAGGTCTGAGCAGCCTGCAAATTTTCTGACCTTTTTTCCACGTTAACTTCAATATAGAATTTTCTGCCTTGGCTCTACAGATAACTTGAATGACCAAACCATTAGTGAAATATTTGACAGGCTGATTAGCTGTTTGGATTTCCACTTCTAAGCTGCTGCATGGAACACTTGAGTTTTACAGAATGTCATAGTTTATCAAGATTGATCCAATTTCACCATTTCATGCAATGGGAAAATCAGAGATAAAATGATAGTTTACATCTTTATTCCCAAAAAACAGTAAATTATTTCAAAAATTCATTAGATTTGCAATAAGACTGTAACACTATCTATTTAACAATTCAAACACAGTTGTGGACTAGATGGAAACATAAACAAGTTTATATGTATAAATCTGGTAAGCATTGTCCGTTAACACTAGTTAGCACTTGTATAACGATATAAAAAAAAATTTGCACTTCTATGAAATGTTTGCTTAGTAACTGACAGTAAACACAGACATACAACACCTTTCACAATCATACATGGAATTCTATTACAAATTGGCTTATAAATTCATTGTTATCACTCACTCTATGACTAATTACAGATTTACCATACAAAAAATTGCACACTTCATACCAAACAAATTCTGCACAAATCCTATCATCGATTATTAGTTTTAGTATGCAAGATTTCTTCAGTTACCGGTAATTTTCAAATTTTGAATTACTGCTTTGGCATTTTCATTCACCATATTCTTTCATATTTCAATCTTTCAAGAGTGTATTGGACTTCAAATTGAAAGAAACTTACAAAAGCACATCATAACCACCAAAAAGGTTTAACAAATCGCCTTGTAAAATGCAACAAAAAAGTACCATGTGTAGAACATCATGAAGTTCATGGATGGTGATAATCTATATCATATATTGCATCTGTAATAGGGGTTAGAAATCGAAAAACGGACTTAACAAAAAATGAAAAACTTCTAAAAAAGTCTGGCTGAATTTGAAAAAGTTTTTGTGACACATGCCTAGAATGACACAATCATCTAGAACTTGGAAATTTGCCTCTTGCAACAGTGATCCATGAAATTATATGTGACCTTGACCTTTGACCTCTAAAGCAGCAAGTATCTAAATCTTGACTCCCTATTAAGTTTCCATTTGTTAAAGGTTTAGAAAACAAGAGGCCCAAGGGGGCCACATCGCTCACCTGAGGACACTGTATGTATGTTTTCAGTCAAAGTCAAGACCTGAAGGAAATCGCTTTTAGTGAAACTTTGAGAAGGACAGGTGAGCTAAAAACAACAATACTTGTAGGGGACCATGATTTCTTCATTCCTACCAAGCTTAGTTTAACGAAAATCTGTTCAGTGGTTCTGGAGAAGAAGTTGAAAATGTATGAAAATCATCCACTCCTTCTTCTTGAGTAATCTAAGTAACCGAGAGAGATAGTTATACAGAAGCTAAAACAAAATAACAGTCCCCCTCCCCATCCTTTCACTGTGTTATTGATAACATTGATCTGTTCTTACATTAATATATTGAGCTGCTCTCAATATTGTAATTTCAAAGTTGTATATCTAAGTCTTCACAAGATAAATTTGAAAATACTTATTCATCTTTATAAAATTATTTAGTTTCCTTTTCCATACTTATTCAATAATTTAAAATATATAACATTCAAATGAATCGATAATCCAAAAACTTAAACCTCAAAAACATATATCAATATTAAAGAAAGACAACTCTTGCATACATGAACATGTACCAACTTATACGAAACTAAAGTTAACAGGGTACCAGAACTTGAACTTACAAGCCTTGGGTCCATGTTCACAGTAAACATATCTATTCATGATTGAAAAAATACTCATAAAAATCTGTTCAGCAGTTCTGGAGAAGAAATTGAATATGTATGAAAATCACCCCCCCCCCCCCCCTTTCCTTTTCATATAAGAAAATAATTCATAAAAAATCAAAAAATTAAAATTTCAGTATAAAATACATATCAAAGCATTTATGAACTTAAATGTGATAAATGTGAAGTAAATGAATGTGTAAAATCATACACATATAGAATTAATTAAAGACATAGTGCAAAAATGTGCATTTCTGACAAAGTCCGAAAAGACGTCAAAAACGCGTCAAAAATTTGACTTCTGAGTGGAACCAAAAATAACAACACTTCTTAAGACATCTCTCTAGATCATCCTGATGCTTTCGGTTTGTCGATACCTGCTTCCATTCTGAAGAAGAAGTTTGTCAAAGGAGGGTACCCCCTGTAACCTACTTTTGCCTTTGGTGGCGCCACCTGTTGATGGATCTAGACGAAAAACAACAACACTTGTAGGGGACAATGAGTACTTCATTCCTACCAAGTTTCATGAAAATCTGTTCAGTGGTTCTGGAGAAGAAGTTGAATATGTATGAAAATCACCCCCCCCCCCCTTTCCTTTTCACATAAGAAAAAAATTAATAAAAAATCAAAAAAATTAAATTTTAGAATAAAATACTTATCAAAGCATTTAGTAACTTAAATATGATAAATATGCAGTAAATGAATGTGTAAAATCATACAATTATTGAGTTATTTAAAGAAATAGTGCAAAAATGTGCATTTCTGACAAAGTCCGAAAAGACGTCAAAAACGCGTCAAAAATTTGACTTCCAAGTGGAACCAAAAATAACAACACTTTTTAAGACATCTCTCTAGATCATCCTGATGCTTTCGGTTTGTCGATACGTGCTTCCGTTCTGAAGAAGAAGTTTGTCAAAGGAGGGTACCCCCTGTGACCTACTTTTGCCTCTGGTGGCGCCACCTGTTGATGGATCCGGACGAAAAACAACAACACTTGTAGGGGACCATGAGTACTTCATTCCTACCAAGTTTCATGAAAATCTTTTCAGTGGTTCTGGAGAAGAAGTCGAAAATGTTGAAAAGTTTACCACGGACGACGGACAGACGACAGACGACGGAAGACGGACGCCGGACGGTGCGCTATGACAATAGCTCACTTGAGCTTTGCTCAGGTGAGCTAAAAAGCTTAGGATAATATAGGAGCAGGGGGTCATTCATAATCATCTTGGTCTTGGATTAAAATTGTAATTCATATTATAGGAGTTTGAAACTTAACATACTGTGAAATTCTGGAGAGTGGGCAGGCATGATGACAATTTTCATACACATGTAAAGTATCCTCACTATGAAATGAAAATATGGTAATCACAATAGTGAACCAATTAAACTAGACAAACACAGTATTTCAATATTCTCTGAGCCACAGGCACAGACGAAAAATTCTTATACACACTTGTAACTTTTGTGACAAACTTGCAAAAAAACTATGAAGTCAACTTGCAAAAAAACTATGAAGTCAATTTGAAAATCCTTTAAAAACACTCAACTCTTAACAAAACCTATAAACAATGTAAGGTTAAATGTACAATCCCCTTGCATAACATCAAACCTATAATGACCTCTCACGGATCTTAAAAATCAAGCATCTTAGAAAATATGAACGATAGGTACCAATATTGATAAATATTAGAATGTGACTCGTTGCTCTGAACGTGGAAATTTTCGTGTTCGGTTAATTTTCGGGCTGTTCGCGTTTGTATTATTATCGCAAAAATAACCCCTGCATAAAAAATTCAACCAGTATAAAAGACTTGGGGGAATACTCCGATCTCGTCCAAATTATCCCCCGAGCATCATGTTGTTGAAATGGTCATTTCGCGAAAATTTCTCCCAGCGAAAATAACCACGTTCACAGTACTTGCAAAAGTATTACATTTGTTATACCTTAGACCCACAATTTCTATGATTACTAGAAACATGACTGACCTGTACTGGCTCCTTAAATATTTCACTTATACCTTTATTTGTGGGGGAAATCATTGTAACTATACTTAAATTCATACATTTCTTATCGATTGTCAAGCATGAATTTTCAAACTTTCTCTATGACCTTGAAACATCATATTGTATTTGTACCAGGTTTAATTAAAATCTGCTAAGAATTTTCATTTTGAGAAAAGGTTGCATATACATGTTGTAAGTAGATCGTATAAAATAAATTGCACAATATTCTACAGGTAATCTTGACCTTTGCTTAGTAAATTAAATACTGTACTGATGTTCCATATTATACATTTCAGCATAAAATATCAAAGTTTGGGGGAGGAGGGGGGCATAATAGCCAAATTATAAATAACTCAAACAGAATATCTTTTACATGCACCAGAACTCTTCATGAAGATAGAAAACAGCTGTAGAAGGTGCTAAAATATGAAAACCACAAAAACAACATATTTTTACAGACTTCTAGAATAAAATACATGAAATGTTTGATAATCCTTCTAATGTATCCAGAACACCCATAATGACCTTGAACTCTGACCTTGACTTCATTGTCTCTTTCTTCACAACAGGATACCAGACACACTAAAAACACACAAACACAGCAGTGTTACTATATATCCTCTTCAAAATTATATGTGCAGGGATACCCAAGATTTAAGTTTTTCATCCTATCTACAATTATAGAACCATTTAGTTCCTTCCTCACCATAACATTACAAGAAGCTATAAAACACTAGTTTTCATGAACATTCTTCAATCTTTTCTTCCTTAACAGTAATTTTACTTAAAATAGGTACATCACATGTTTTAGTTTGTTGCCTACATCCAGTTGCAGCATCATTGTTTGAACTAGTAGGAACATTACTAACTTCCGCACTACCTTCATGTAATTCCATAGCCGAGGAAGATGTGCCGTCTAAACTCTTTGACATCACATCATCAGCGTCTGGCTTCTCTTCCTTCTTTACTGGTGAACTAAGACGGCGCAAATTACTTCTACCTTTCTTTGTAAATCTAACTCTCTTTGCCCATTCCAAGACGGAGGCCATTGTGGCCACATTGGGTTCAAGTTTTTGTACTGGGGACGTTGAACTATTTTGGTCATTTTCGGTATCAGAGGTACTAGTTAGTTCATCACATAAATCATGTATCTCGTTTTTACTAAGTGGTCTATTCGTGCAAGCCTCGTCATAACTTGCCGACCTTTTACGAGGAGATTCCGACTGACCCGCGTCAAATCTAGCTTTCCTTTCTCCTTGTCCCTCCTCATCATCCAAACTACGTTTCCGCTTCCGATTCCTTCCTGTATTTCTTCCTGAAGAATTTTTTGACGGAGTGTTTGATTGTGGCATATCATCATCAGATTTCACATTAGACTCAGACGGTGTCTTTTTCTTCCCCTTCTTTATCGGAGATTTTTTGGAATTATCATTTTTCTGCTGAGCTCCGCATCTAAGATTAATTTTTCTCTTAGTCTGATCTTCCTCTTCCTCTCCAGATTGCAGATTTTTCTGTAACGTCTGCTGTTTTTTCTGAGTCCTTGCTTTTGATGCTTCCTTATTCAAATCTATAATATATGAACTAACAGAGGTCGTTATGCACTTTTCAGCATGAGCTCGCAGGAGATGTGTACTGCACTCGGACCTATTATAGCTTGTAAATTTACATAACTTACACTTGTAACGCTTCCATCCTAGATGTCGAACAACATGACGGCGCAAATTTCCATATGATGCAAATGTTGTGCAGCAATGTTTGCATTTTAACGAGTTCGAGTCTATAAGCGATTCAATATGTTTACTATCTAAGCACTTTGGCTTCGTCTCTCCTGTTGAATCCAAATCAATTACGTACATTTTCTTCGCTGCAGGTTTTGTCGGCTTTTCCACAACAATAGTTTCTGGCTGCGGAACCTCTTTCCCGTCTTGTACCACTATTGTATTTGTTTTCACTTTCTCAAGAGGTTCTCCATGTTTTTTGTCAACCCATATTTCTTCTATACACACCACATTCTTATTCTGAGTGACATCTTTAACGGAGCAATTCGCCAATAAATTCTGCCTTTCGTTCAATATTTGTCCTCTTGTAGGTCTGATGGAAGCGTCCATCAACTTTTTGTTGAACAGTTCCTCAAGGTTCTTATTTTGAACACTCTTCATGTGAAGATTCGTAAGATTAGGTACCAATCTTGCACCTGCTATGCTAACTTGTTCTACATTTCCAAGTGGCACACTGTACGTCTCTAAACTCCGGTGTCTAATCCTTGTTGTCCCTGCTACATCTGAATCATGGGTAATATCATCCACAATATCATTTTGCCCAGTAGATGTAGATGGATAAGGCACAAGCTTCAATGCCTTCGAGGATAATTGGACGGACTGATGGATAACATTATCTTTTGAATCAACGTTACCAGCATTCAATGATTCAGAACCTTCGTTTTGAGTTTTGGTAGCACCTGTTTTGTCCTCCATATTACTACTCGGTGATTGTTCAGTCTTACTAGAGTTTTTTGTTTGAGTTTGATTGGTATCAGAATTTGAATCATCTGAGTTTCTGGATTTCAGTTTCCTTTCTCTTGAAGTGTATATGATATTATCAAGAGAAATTTTTCCTGTATCATCAAAATTCCTGGATCTCCTTGTCTCTACTGGGGACTTTTCTTTGCTTGCGGACGATTTTGATTTTTTCTCGTCTGTAATTTTGCCAGTACTTTTCCTACTCCCGGATTTACTTTTCGTACTTTTTTCATCAAAAGAAGACCCATCCACCTCATCTATTTCTCGTACGACCATTTTTTGTTTTCGCCTACTTCTACTTTCCTGAACTTCTTGTACTTGATTGGGACTTTCACATTTTGTAGTATCAACATCTTCTTTATTTTCATCTTCCTCTTTTTCGGAGCTTCCACTTTCATCATCAGAATTCCCATTCTCCAGATCAGATTCATCTGCAGAAATTTTCCCTTGTAATGCAAAGATGTGTTTTGAGCGTTTACCTCTAGATGCAACTCTTTTTGTCTTAGCGTCCCTCACAGATGTAACTATTACTCTACTAGGTCCGTCATAATCTGAAACTTCTGATTCACTCCCCAAATCTTGCTCTTTCAGTCTAGTAGCAGATGATAATGATGCACTATCTGAGGGTGTTTCTTGCTTTTCTTCATCTGCAGACTTTAACCGTGAATTTGATTCTAAGCAGGAAGAAATGATTGATCCTTTATTGGATGTAGCTTTTTGTGTCTTACTCTCTGATAACGGTGTAGATGACCTCGAAACATCTGATTTTTTATCGGTGATAGAATCAAAGGAAGACAGCCTGGATCTTGTTTCCATCGGTGTTGCTTTTGAAGGTGAATACTTTGAAGTTCTTCTCTCAGAATCCCGTGATGATGATCGCTTTTGAGTCCCAGATCTACTATCTATACTCGTATCACGTGAAGACTTTTGATCACTAGAGATACTTCCTTCTCTTTGAGTCTCTCTTATCTGTCGTACACGATTGCGTCCTCTATCTCCATCCTGTGATGGTGCCCTTGATTCATCGCTTACTTTATTGAAAAGATTAAACAGATTTCTGTCGGCTGACGAATTTCTATCCTGCTGATCAGAAGAGTTACTTTTCTTTGGCGACATTGTTTTCTCTGGTGTCCCCGATTTTGATGTAGATGCTTCTTTCTTAGATACATTTCTAGCAGACGCTGATCTAGATGTTTTGATGGCGTTTTGTTTAACGATTGCTCTGCGTTTATCTAGAAATCTTGTTTTCATATACTGAGCGGCAGCTGATCTTCTCGTCTGAATAACTCTTTCTTTTATCGGTGAAGTATCTTTATCCTCTTTTGATTTCTTAGGACTCTCTTTCACTGGAATGTTTCTTTGCTCCAAAGTTTCACCCTCCTCAGAAATGCACATAGATTCTTCCTCTGAACCAGAAGATTGCTGTTCCTCACATTCCTTCTGCTGCAGCTTATTTTTTGGACGCTTTTTTTCAGCAAATTTGGCAGAAAGAAGTGGAAAATTCACAGCTTGACAAATTCGCACATGCTCTGAACAAGAAGCTCTTTTCAAGAAAGTTTTTTCACAGCCTGTACATTTGTAAAGAGCCATAGCCTTCGAAGGTGATGATGATTTAGAAAGTTGAGGAACTACAATTATCTTCTTCTGCCTCTCAAATCTCAAACTCGATTTATAATATTTCTTCACTGTCTTCACTTTCACTTCCTCTTCATCTGGAGCTGCCTTAGCCTTAGCAGACGTCTGAATCATTTTACCTTTTGCTGCTTTCACAGATTGATTTCGAGCATTCAACTGTGTGTTCTCATATGCAACTTCCTTCAGTTTTGGAGTCATTTTGATAATATCCTGATGACTCTGGTTATGGTATTTCTGTAAGTGTCTCGTGACACCAAAGAATCTATTGTACTTTTTGGAACATAGTAAACAGGGATAGATGAACATTTTTTCCGAATGAGTATAACTCATATGATTTGACAAGGACTTTTTACTCGCAAAAACACTTCCGCATATAAGACATTGCAGTCTGGATATATGAACAAAACCTTGTTTACTGAGCTTGGTTAAATTTGAGCGGTGCTCACTCCCAAGGTTGCTCTGCACTGGCCTCAATGAAACCTTTCCAAGTAGTGGTGGTTCCTTTGATTTCTCCAGATTTGTATCTCTTGTCCCTTTATCGGATGTTTTAGCTACAGAACTGATTCCTTTAACAGGTGATTTAGGTACAGAACTGATCTCTTTAACCGGCGATTTAGGTGTAGACTTTGTACTCCCTTCTCCTCTTACAGGGGTTTTTGTGCTAGACACTGATCCAGAATTAACTTCTTCTCTCTTTTTTCTTGGAGACCTTGTCAAAGCAATCGAGGTTTTTTCAGGAGTCTTATCCTCCACTGTGATCTTATTTAAAGTTTTCGGTTCATCTCGTCTTTCCAGTATTCTCCTTAGCATACTGTCACCAAGAGCAGATGTAGTAGCCGATTGTGAAGGATCAGATGTTACACTTTTCGGTGTAAGCTGAGATGTTACACTTTTCAGCGTAGGCTGAGATGTTGCACTTTTCGTCATAGGCTCGGAAGTTGCACTTTTTGGTGGAGGCTCAACAGATGTACTTTTCGGAATGTTTAAATCTTTTGTACTACTGATATCCGACTTTTCTGTACCTGACTTTTCAGCATTTGAACTACTACCACTAGACACAGAGACAAACATTGCATTTGGATTGGTAGATATTGGAGTGAGAACCACTTTTGATACTTTAGTTTTTATTTTCTCTGCTTCAACTTTCTCTGATGCCTTGGAGTAAACCTTATACGCACTTGACTTTCCATTGAATGAATTTTTCTTCAGTTCTTCTACAACATTAGTGGGCTTCTGTTTTTTCTTCAGTTCTTCTACAACACTAGCGGGCTTCTGTTTCTGAGATTTCTTGCTTTCAGTTGATGGTGACGGTGACGTAGGCTGGACCACCACTGTTTCCTCACTGGTCCTTTGTGAACTTAAAGATGATATTGGATTAAACAGTCTACTGGCATAGATTTCTGTACAATATACCCTCTTATGAGCAACAAAGTTTGGGAAAGATCTGAATAAATTGCGACAGATTTTACATTCCATGATAAAGTCACATTCATTACGTAGTAGATTCCTGACTTCAGCCGACCCATAATGAATGCCGTTTATAATCTGTTCCACCATGGTCCCTCCTATTTCTACGGAGTTACTTATCACTGAGAAGTCAATGTTGTCGGTATCATCCTCCTCCGAATCTGACATCTTGAATATCTGAAAATAGAAATAAAAATTATAAATAAAATTGAAAATTTTGACAATTCTTAAACTCAATAATTGCTAGAAAAATTTACATTCCCTTTCATTGTTCATCCAAGTCATAAAGCATTTTTAATCATTAACTTATATGCATTTGGCGCATGTATATTCAAATCTGATTTTATTTCAGTTCAATTAATGTCTATTATTGCAAACACCCCTATTTTAACCTTTATTTGAATCTAAAGAATTGTCCAATACATACTGACAGCATTTGGTAAATAGTCCAACCTCCCAACCCCTTTATCCTTTTATCAATGCATTGTTCTCTGATTGGGGATCACTCATAACCATCAGATTTCAATACATCCTCAAAGGGGTCAAAAGGTCAAACTAATTTTAGTCTACATGACTGTGAGGTTAATAGAATCTTAGTCACCCCTTTGCACAGGAATAAGGACATCTTAGCTGAGTATCAAAGATTTGCAGCCCAGGACAAAGGCTTGCCCAAATCAATACTTGATACTGAGATTGAATTTCCCTGTCCCTATACAACGTGGCAATTATTTTACTCTTTTACAAAATTCATTTACAAATATTGCAACTATTTGTGTGTTTAATTTATTACTTTTGTATGAACATTACATAAACAATGCATATTAAAAGGTCTACAACATCTCAACGAAGGAGTTGTCTCTAACACAGCGAACAGGTAAATCTGTCTAGACTATGTCTGGGATGAGAGAAATATTACCCCGTATTTACAAATCTCCATTGCGAGTGGATGAGGACTTTGGGCCATTTATAAATGTATACAGTAATTTTAAGGCCTATGTAACTGATAAGACTTGCATAACTTATTCACAAAGAGGCTAATTTTGCACTGTAAAAAATCTAAAAGAATGATTATAAAAAAGCTCAAATATTGCTGCAAAAAATATCACAAATCACTGGTTTTTAATTTTTTCTGTATTGCCCTTTATTTTCCTGTATATCCCCTCTGATTGGGGATCACTAATAACCATTAGAGTACATTCAGTACAATACATCCTCAAAGGAGTCAAAAGGTCAAACTAATTTTAATCTACATGACTGTGAGATTAATAGAATCTTAGTCACCCCTTTGCACAGGAATAAGGACATCCTAGCTGAGTATCAAAGATTTGCAGCCCAGGATAAACGCTTGCCCAATCGTGGACGTTGCAAATATTTGATACTGAGCTTGGACTTCCCTGTACAGTCCCTATACAATTACAAAGGGGCAAATTTATTTTATTTTCATTACACTATTTTACAATACATACTCATTTGCTTATACAAAGTTCTTAAAATATGCAAAATATTTGCCTTAAATTTAAGAAGATATATTTGCACTAGAAATTCAAAGGAGCTGTTAAGATAAGGGCCTGATTTAACCTTGAAATCACTCAATTATTTCTCATGCGCTGTCCTTTCGATTTAGATAAAAGTTGGTCAGGATAAAAATATAAAGTATTATAAGATTCATAGTAGGTATTTTATTTTGAAAAACTCGGTGAAAGATTTTATAATTACAGGTTGAAGAGGTAGGGGTACAGATGACGGAAACCGTTGAATATTGATTGAAAATGCACAAAAAAATGCATTATTTTACACATTTTTACTTTTATTATGCTTCTGTTACCTTTTCATTTCAAAACTGGATAGCAAAATTAACTTTGAGGTTATTATATCAATATAATTGGCAAACTCTGCAATCCGGAAACTGAAAAACGGTTTTATATAGTTCTTCTCAGCCACTTATGTAGCTTTCTGGTGCGAAATACACACAGTGTAGAAATAGACAACTTTCTCGTTTATTTCCTTCCAAACGGTTAAATAGATTGTTCCGAGCTATAAAATGAAAAAGATGGCAATATTACCTACTTTATCGCTCTAGAGGCAAATTTAAAAATAGTCATCCATTCCCCCTTTTTCGTTTTTCGCCTCTGGGACATTGTTTCCCCCCCCCCCCTCTCGCTTCAGAATCTCACTTGTCCAGAACATCTGTTTTATTGATATACACCTTTGGTGAAAGTGGCATTGTATAGCGAGGGGGGGAACAATGTTGTATAAAAACTTTTCCGTTTTCCATTGATTTCTGTGTAAAAAAGGCATATTTAGACCCAAATATCGGTCTTATTTTGCATAAATTATCCCATCTGACAGCAGATTCATATGTGGACCAAGTTACTTGAAATTTCTACCGAGAAAAATCTCAAATTTGGCATTTTGAAATTTCGACTTTTCAGGGCAGATTTTACGCCTTATCTTAACAGCTCCTTTTGAATGCAGGAATTGATTGCAATAAATAGGAAATATATTTCTGATGTCATCTTTATATGGAACCTTTAATTAACTGCATGTTAGTATTTCTAGGCACAAGTATTATATGAATAGGGTATGTTTTTACACTGATATATGAATGGGTACAGGAAGTCAGGATTAGGATTGCACACTATAGCAACAGTTTCATGGCCAAGTTGCCCTTTTACTGGAACACTTATTTTGAAAGTGATGAAACAAAGGGTAATGGTCTGTTTTATAACCTGATGCAAGCACAATTAACAACTTTTAATTTTTATTTAAGACCAGAAAAATTTATTTTCACACTTTTTCACACTTCCATACCTCTAAATTTAATCTCTGTTGAGCAACAAGCTAAAACAGAACAAAACATAGGGTAATCAAAGATTACATAGCTCGCCTATACAGGTTTTTGTCAGAAACCAAGTTAAAGTTTTTGAAAAGTAGGTCAAAGTCCAAGGTCACTAGGTCAAAGGTCATTGAAAATGAAAAATGAAAATGAAAGGTCTCGTCACAAGGTATCTACATGTGAAATATCAAAGCCCTACCCCTTATAGTTCAAGAGATATAGCCCAGGTTAAAGTTTTGTCTACGGACGACGACAACGATAACAAGGCCGAGGGTATGGCATTAGCTCTCCAGACTTTTTCGTCCCGTTGGGCTAAAAAGAGACATGTCTGTGTATAGATTTTTTCTCACCCGGACAGACTTTTCTCTCACCGCGGACAGAGATATCTACAGATTTACCCGTTCTGAGACAACTCTGTCTCACACCCCTGGATGTTTGTCTCAAACCTCCTATTGTGTCGTCATAGACGTTTACGTAGGTTTAGCAGTGTTTGACGTCACATGGAGCAACATTAAACACAAAACAAGCAATGTTTATTCATGAATTATGTGAAAATATCAAGGTGAAAGAAAAATAATCAATCACCCCTTGCTACAGGGACAGGGAAATCCCGCCCTCGTATCAAAGATTTGCAAAGTCCACAACTCGACAAGCCTCGTTGTGGACTGCAAATCTTAGATATTTGCGTGGACCATAAGGACTAAAATGTTAAATGGCTGTGCTTGACGTCACAGTAAGATCAACATTTAACATGCAACTAATTGCAATGTTTATTTATGAGTTTATGTAAAAATTGATGGGTGATCGAGAGAAAAATAATCAATCTTTTGTACAGGGACAGGGAAATCTCACTTTCGTATCAAAGATTATCTGCAAATATTTTATTATTGGGTGGGATTTCCCTGTCCCTGTACAAAGGGTTCTAATATTCTACCACTCTACCATTATACTGTGAAATCACTTATTTTCGTGGGGCCCAATTTACATGAATTCGCAGGGATTTTTTAGGGTCTGTAGGGGGCCGAAATTCTGCCCTATTCCCAACGTCAAAAAGAGGTACTTTTTCCCAATTTTAGACCTAAAAATTCCAAATTCAATCTATTCTCCAAAACGAGAAATTCATTTCCAATTTACGCACCATTAACTGAAAGGAAAGCGAAAGTAGAACAAACATGTTGTGTTCGTTAACTCTAGGAGGGATTCAAAATATAGACAACTGATATGATAAGGGATAATTTGCATGAATATATCTTTTTGTTGTTTGAAATTTATTCCCAATTTAGGTTAAAATGTTGCAAAATTCCCAATTTCATCGGCCCAGGCCCTTGACATCAGGGGCTAGAAAAAACCCTGATTCGTTAGATTCAGTATTTTCGTGGGGAGTCGGACATATTTTTTGTAGATTTGTGAGATTCAGTATTTTCATAGAGACGTTATTTCCTGGGTGTTGCCCCTTCATAGAAAGATAACTCTAACAGAAAAAATCAAGTCTTGATAGCGAGTTACAGTAGCTTTCACGAATGGTACTCAGCCCAGGTAGTTGAAGGGCTTGAAAAGTCTGAAGGTGGCAATCAGATTACGTTAACGTCTATCTTAAAACATCCACTCGAGCTTTTTTAAGCCCCTCCATGCAAACTGGATTAATGGCCACACACGCACAGATGTTGCTATATTTTGACTTAATTTAAAAAGCTGGTTTCGAAAGGTTGGCTTGTGACAAACAGAAAAATAGTGTTGACAAACAATGCAATACGCGTGTTAAATTTCGAGATCCTGTTACAGACCGGAATTTTTCAACTTTTACGTGCGCCATTGACAAAAGGTGGGACACCTGTCGATAGTGCGTAATGTAATATCTAAGGAATTTCACAAATAGTGCAAAATCGTGTGATACCAACAGTAGAAATGATATTTAGATATCAGACTAAAAGAATTCTACAGCATAAGAAGATCCTTTTATGATAAATAATCGCCGAAATTAGGATTTTAACATGGGAAAATTGACCTTAATCAAGTACTGCTCACTTTGAATCACTTGATATCAATCTAGAAGTTAAAATTAATGCTTATGAAGTGTCAATCCATACTAATTTTGTAACATTCAGAAAGGCAGCAAGCTTGTCCGAGTCAAGTTGTCCCGGAAGCTCATATATTTTTACTCCTAAATTTATTACAATTCAAAACAGGCCGCCCTTCAACTTGCCATACTGCGAAGTGCAAACAGTCCCATTTTTGTACCACGTGACCTGAAATCCGTGTTTAAAAACCAAATAGTTGCGATCAGTATTCAGGATCTCAAAACCAACGTATTATAGCATATATATTAATTAATATATGTGTCCATGTTATTGGAAGGTGTTTATACATCAATTGCCTGTAAAATATGCATGCTTGATTTGTCATTTCTTGCTTTCTGTACAATTATTCATTGGTGACCTAAATTCGTGGATACCAAGTCTAAATTACCACAACAACCACAAAAATTGAGCCCCCACAAAATATAATGATTTCACAGAAGTATTCATTTATAAGAATATGACACTTTTGACACCTTACATTGCGTCAAGATCAATAATTGTATCGAGTTTTCCAATGATGACCTAAGCCTACTGACCAAGCTGTACAGTACTGCCATGCCACTGTGTGCCTTTCATGTGGAAAAATGAAATCTTTTTTTAAAAAAACTTAAATCTAAGGTTTGATCTTACATCCTAACACATACTTCAAAAAAGGAATATTTATCTCTTTCAAATACAGCTAATGAATAATCATAGAGTGGTATCTCCGTGCTCTATGAAGCCTCAATGTCAGTTTAGTACGAGCTGGAACGCCATGAAATCAGGGAGATGTCGGCGGAATTTACAAATGTTTACATCGTGATTTTTCGTAATTTACGCTTTCATAAAAGGTATACTCATATTTTTCAATCCTAGAAATGCATAGGGAATTGATTTAAGCTACCTTTTTGTACTATTATTCAGAATTGACTGAAATATCTAGAAAATAGGCTTCCTCCTCTTAGGCTCAATATCGCCTTCACCTTTCCACGCAGTGCGCGCGCGCTGAATTGTGGGAACATCCGGGGAGTCACCCTAGAAGTGGTGGTAGCATCCGTAAACAAACTGACTAACACCTGTAAAAACGGTCTGTTCCAGGTATTAAAAAATCATAGTAAAGCATCAGGTATAATTTTTAAAGCAGTCCCTAACAAAGACAAATGTTCGAGTACGCATACCAGTACCTTTCAAACAAACCGGCGTGCGATAGATAATTTCTACTTTCACTTTGATCACAAGCTTTTCTTTAGATAACTATGCATTTATTTTTTATGTGGTCTCCTCTTTATTCTTGTCAATCAGGCTTTTACAACTATTCAAATAAAAATGATAAATCATGTAGAAATTTATCTAGTGCTTGCATGTACTTTACCACATCATCATGTGTACACATGCACCATGCAGCGACATAATTTGATTGTTATATATAGTGATCGGGAAGGTCATGTGCCCTGCGATATAGTTGTATTCAGTTAAAGAATGGGGCATTACACTTTTACGTTAGTGCACTGTGGTGCGTATGAAATATTCAGCCATATATAACCTCTAGTACGTGATACGTAAACATGGTAAAGTGACGTGAATCTTTGTATTAAATGGAAATTAAAAGTTAGTGTTGTAACGAATGTTGCCACTATCGTTGCTGAAACTTGAAAGTTGCTGAAAATCGATCATGATTTTGAAAATCGATTGTCGCTGTTGAAGTAATTTGACGCGAAATGATCTCAGTGCGAAACGTCTTCGAAATAATTCTGAACAAAACTAGACGCACTCGCTATGGCTGAGTATGGTGGCATACATCTTAGGGCTGTCATGATTCAACGCCGTTCTCGAATCAATGCGGTCCTTGACGACGGTTCGACACACAATACAAGAAGAATTTAGCCGTATCGTTGATTTATGGTTTGTTTTCAGCATTAACTTGATTAAGTTTTATCTTTAAAAAATCAACATGGTGACGCTCGACGCCAAGTCGTCAAAGATAACTTTAAAAAACGCTCCTGTTGCATTTATCATTATATCGTTATTCAGTAAATGGGAAGGCCACGCGCCCTCCGACATAGTCCCATTCTGATAAAAAATGGCCAATAATCACAGGAGCTCGATGCCAACAACCCTCAATGACATCCGCCCCTTCCTATCTCTCTCTAGTCAAAGTTCAAGGAAAATCATGATTCATTTTGGAAATACAGTGGCCAACTTGATCGATATGATTACACAAAATAAATAAACTTTGCAAAAGAAATCATATTTGCTATATCCTTTCTTATCTTTAAAATTTCCAAAAATGTATAAAACTTCCTAATATTCCATTGCAAACCATCGTATCCAAGCCATTAGATGTGATCGATTGACAGAATGAACTCATCTTCTTCATGAGCAATGTCAAAGTAGACTGGAAATACGTAATGTAACTAGGAAAGCTTTTCTCCGATTGGTCAAGTATATTTAGGATTTAGGATTTAGGATTTTTTTTACAATTCCTAAACAAAGAATATGGACCTTATCATAGAAAAGAATATATAACAAAAACATATTCGATTCATGATAGGGAAATCTCCTCTCTGTATCTATTTCTAAACTTCCAGTCTACTTTGACATTGCAGAGAAGAAAATGGCCTGTTTTACAGTTTTAGGGTGTATTGTGTTGATATATTTAAAAGTTTTATAACTTTTCAGGTAGTTTTAACATAAGAAACACTACATACACAAATTTATTTGCTAAATAGATTTATTATGAGAAATTCGATGTTCAAGCGAGGCTGTTAGATTTCATTCAACATGGACAGTGAATGTCCTTTATATATAAGGAAAGTAGGGGCGGATATTCTTGTGGATCGTTGGCATCGAGCTCCTGTGCTCATTATATTGACAACTCGCTCTGGATGAGTCTGATGCGCTACAATATCCATGTTTGGTTTCCAAATCTATCTAAAAGTTCTGTACTCGTATTTACGTTTTAATGTGGATCTACACCAGTAGCGGTAACATGTAGATCACAGCTTACTCTCAGAAGCACAAATTCCTCTAATTATGATAGAATATTGATTTTTCTCTGACATTCTTTTTCATTCTCGTTTTGCGCCTGAGATTTAAATCTCCAACATCCACTTACGTATCTTATCGACGTAAAGGTACTTAATTGTGTATGTGTTCATCCGTAAAATTACTGTCATTTTAAGTTGTCAGTCAATGGGTTCAAATTGAAGTAATAAAATTTTGTCAATTGTAGTCAACCCCCCTTCCCCTCTTCTCTAATATCAACAAAGCTGAACATAAAGATGCCCATACATGGACACGAAAAATACAGGATAGATGGCTGAAAGTTTGATCTTGGCTGTAATCTGTGATATGTCTGTAAATTATTCATTGGAAATGGTTAAAATGGGAATTTCGCAACTAAAAATGTGCTAACATCTAATGTATTATACATACATTGTAAGCAAAGCTTTTTGAAAATTGATTAATATTTTTGGAATGGCCCTTTTGTGAAGAAAGATGGCCCATTGCTTTTGAGAATGGCCCATTGAAGTCCAAGTGGATGGGGCCATAGTCCAATTGAGCAAGTTTGCCTTCCCGATCACTGCTGATATTGTCATATATTGCTGAGTTTTTTTTTTACCTTTTTCCCAGTTTTCTAGTCAATACAGTATTTCTCAAAGCATTCAAGTTATGAATGATCTTAATTTGTTATTGTTAAACTTGTTTTAATTAAGAAATGAATCTCATGTTTTTTATGTTGATGCAGGTATCACCCGAAAAATTGGACAGAAAACTGCATCATTTTAATGATTTAAATTCATTCCTTCTTCAGTTCAAGCAAATCAATGGATAATTAGCAGTATTGATCAATGATACTTTAGGGTTAAACTTTGGCGAGAATTTGTATAAAATTTATAATTTACCTCTGCACTTGTTATCTTTGTACATTACAGTACTTGTAAATCCATATACTAGTATATAATTATGTTCTTGTCCACTTGTCTATAGACTTGTAACTATATTTCAGATAGAGATGAGACTGAGGAAACGCTGATCAGTTACAATATGGCTAATCTAAGCAATGGTAGGACGGATTCCTTAGTGGATTGGGAGGTGTACTGCCCTATAGGTCCTCAGCTAGCCTTCCATGTGGGCTGTGTCATGGGTAATATATATTATTATACAGTTAAAGTATACCATTGAGGGAGTTAGCATGATTCTGGTTTCCCGAGACTAGACCTATTAACTGTTTTATTATACCATTATGCGCTGTAGCTCCTCCCCATTTCGACGTCACGCTAGTTTTAATGAGTATCTTTTTATATAGGAAAAAACAAGTAGAGGTATAATAATATTAATTAACATCAAGTTCAATTCTTCTCAAGTCTTGAGGCTCATAAGGCCGTTGCTTATTCCCGGTTTCAGTAGCACAAGTGGATGACAGGGTGTTAATCAGTAATCAGATAACAAAAAAAGAATTATATGAAATAACTCCTACATTTCATCCCAGACTAGATTTGTTCTACCTATGAATGATTTTAAACAGGGGACAATAACTCTCTTACTGTCCGCGCAGCTCACTTCAGAAATCAGAATATTGAAGTTTTCTTTACTTTGTCGGTAAATTTTGCGGTTAAAATTTATATAGGGGGTTAGATCTCGAACTCTCGAGTGGAAATATAGTTTGATGGGAAAAAATATATTGCTGATACCTTATGCATACAGGAAAGCAACTCAAAAAAGTGTTGTGTCAAATTTTACTCAAATTAAGTTGAAATTTCATGTGTATATTTGAATTGTCGTAATTACACCAATATAGAGATGAGCAAAAACAAAATAGGAACCTTGGTCCAGTACTACCAGGGGACTACCATTAGTTTATACAAGAAGCTACATTGTAACTTTGCTGTGTATATAACTGAAATCAAACTATCTGAGTACATGTAATATCAATCTCATTGAGAGTCAGAAAAAGGATGAGGTCATAATTACTTGCGAACATATGAAAAGCTATAATATAATATTAATTTATTATGTTATTGTTTAACCAAACTTGCAGAGAATGTCGATCAAATCATGAATTAGTGCAATGACTTATTTTCCACATTAATCTATAAGAGATTTAGTGTATTCTTGAATCAGCGCAGTCTTAGCAGCGCTAACTCCGCTAAAATAAGAATCCTGCCAAATAAGTACACTTACAGTATCACAATTTTTTTTTTAAATATGTTGGGATATCTTGTTGATTTTATTGAGTCATGCTACTGAATTGACCCTACAGGAAAGGGGTAGGGCCACGAAGCCTCTAAAACGGCCCTGCAATTTTCCTTAAAATTAAACTTAATGAGAAATACTTGATATATTACATAAAATATAATCAATGTTTCCCGCTTTTAATGAAAGGAACATATCACCAACCAAAGCGTCATAGGAAGTCTTATGACGTCATCAAACGACGTTACGTTGACGTTAATGACAAAACATGATAAAAAATGCTCGAAAATTTGCCTTTAGTGGAGAATTTCGATGTGGCCACATGCGTCGAGAAACGTAAAACTTTTATAACAAGAAGACATGATATTTATCTTTCATATTTAAATTTTTCATGTTTCTTGATTGCATGTGGCCAATGCTAATTTTAAAGAAACATGTAGGTTTTGCAGCAATTTCACAAAAAACTGCTGATTTTGGGGGTTTTCAAAGGGCTTAAAGCTACTGATAAATGCATTATTTACATAATCCCAACACATAATTTAGTGAAGAACTTTACAAAGTATCAAATCACAAAAAATGGTCAATTTATTCTAATGTTAAGAAACAGGGCCGATTAAGGGGCTTCGCAGCCCAACCCCTTTGGAGCCAGTGCGGCTCTCTCTGCAAAGTAATTGCACAAATTCAAATTAAAAAAATAAAACCAGAGGGCGCTACTAAAATGAATTTTGGCTGTGTCTGAAAATCACTTTGGCTAGAAGCAATCGCTAATGAGGATTTTTCAATCCGAAACACATGTCTGGTGCAATGAAATTGGTTTAAAAAATTTGTACAAGAAGGTAAAAAGTTGGAACACTTCGTATTATTGTTCATAAGTTGATTTTCGTAATATGGAACACTAATTAGCAATACATATTAAAATGTCTTTTCTAAAATTTCAGGAGATTTTTTCTACGTACATGGAGGAATCACGGATCTGAACTGCAGTGTTCCATCCAGCAAACTATTCAGACTTGATATGAATACCATGATTTGGAACGAGGTCAAAGTTCAGGACAGTCCCGCACTTAGTCACCATGCTTGTATCCCATTGGACAACAGATACATGATGATGATTGGTGGATGGAATGGCAAATCTAGAACTTCAAAGGTTGTTATTTATGACACTGAGGGGCAACAGTGGCTGTATCCAACAGTAAAGGGATTTCCGGATGATGCAGGTTTGACCTCTCATACAGCATCCTTACTCAGCGATGGAAATATCCTTGTAATAGGTAGAGAGGGAAGTTTACGCATGAACGCACAGCCAGGCAAAGAATACACCAGCAGTGTTTATTTGCTGTCTGGCAGCATTGACAAAAACGAGTTTGTATATCAAAAGTATAGCCATGCTACAGAATCTCGATCGGGCCATACGACTAGTTTTATCGGTTCTAATTTATACATCCTTGGCGGTAGGTCTGATGACTTGATAGAAGTTCATAAAGGGTACAAGAGTGCTCATCCCAAAAATCAAACTACAGCAAAAGATCTTATTTCTCTAACAAAACTACTTCAACCTTTGGAGAAAATGCCGAAAGGAAGGCGTCACCATATTGCTTTGGAAGGTCCATCGCTAATTTTAATTCACGGCGGAGAAACGTTCGGAAGTCAGAATCCGGATCCAGTCGGAGAGATGTTCATGATGACCAACAAACCGTGTATAAACTTCTACAAGTTAGGGAAAAGCCAGGTGTGCAGACGAGGACATATTTGTTGTGTGTCACACGACAAAGTATTTTTACACGGTGGAATTGGGGAGAGACATATTATACATGGAGATACCAGGGAGCTGAAGATCAAGAAATAGTAGTTAGAGGTCTTTGTTGGAAACTCTTCATTGGTCATCCAAGCTTACATTATATGGGGTACAACATTTGAATTTTTTTGCTAAAATGCATCACGAAAATCATATGCTTGTCAATTTAGATAGCAAGTGCATTGTCGTTTCTGCATAGTATTTATCTTCTGCAAAAGCATAAAAGCTGCCATATACTAGTTGTTCCCTTTCAACAAGAGTAAAGCATTATGTCATTGCATCCAATATCACACATCTCACTATAGAAAATCCCCATAGACATTTTATTTTCCATCCTAAATTTTAAATTTAGCTACACACAACCAAAACATCATGACTTAGAGAGTTCTATAGATTATGTGTCTTTTTTAAGATAACAACATGCAGTATGTTTCAGGGAAAATATTCAAAGCAGAGTGCTCTGGATTTAGTGAACATGAGTAAACTGAACGGTATGCAAAACTTGGTGAACTGAATTTTATCTGAATACTACTCAGAAATAGTTATCAAATAAATGTAATTAGTTACTTTCCATACATACAAAATTATTTCAAGATACAATCATTTAATTTCCATTGTCATTTTCAAGAAACGAAGATTCTGATTGGCTGAGAAATTTTGTTGATACATCGATCAACACAATTTTTCACGAAAGTCTATTTATAGCACTATTTTTAGAACTGGGGGTTCCCTCAAACAGGAATGAACTCGTTGCTGTAAATACAATTTGTTGATATTTGCTTATTATTTCAAGGGTACCATTTCTTTTCTACTTACTCAAAAAATAACAGTGCATGTAGAATTTGCTCAAACTGGTCCCTATTCCAAAGATATAGAGAGACGATCGTTTGCTGTTTGAATCATGACGGCTGCCATAACTTGTTTTGGCAGACGTATCACTGCGAAAACCTCCGACTTACGAAATATAGTGCGGTGATTGATTGTTTTTAGATCCAAGAAAACAGTCTGTTTTCCATAATTAAATGATAAGAAATGAATCTTATATTTTTTCTGTTGATGCAGGTATCACCCGAAAAATTGGACAGAAAACTTTTGCATCAACGCGCTACGCGCATTGATGCAGTTTTCCGTCCAATTTTTCGGGTGATACCTGCATCAACAGAAAAAATATAAGATTCATTTCTTAATTCCAATACATGTATTGATTTAACTTCAACTGAGTTTTTCACACTGAATAAACCCAAATATTATTGTGTTCTTAAATTGGCCAGTGCATTATCAATAGAATCATTTTTGATATGTTGCAAGTGCAATTTAGAAATATTTTACTTTATACTTGTTTAATTTATTCACTTCATTTAAATCATTAGTGCCTGTGTAACAGTAGTACATGTATTTGTGCTTTATGTTCATTTTAACCATGAGTAAATCTAGACTACCTACATGCATATCTAGACCAATGTTTCCTGATTTTACTGACTTTAAGAGTTGGCATTTCTATTGTTTTGTTTCCAATTTTCCGTTCTTAGACTACATTATTTCTAAAGTTATGCAAATATGAAGCTATGGTCACTCAAAAATCTAGGATAGTACATGAAATTAATTTATGTGATTTACGAATTTTACTATATGTGTCTATATGTAGTAAATTATATGAGAAAAAAATTGTGCTGTGATAATGTTATATTTATTATATTTATTGATTTTCACATGTTCTTTCAACTTTGTGCTTTAATTTTGATGTGGTAAATTGTTTTTTAGAGAAAGAAAGGGACGTTTATCAGATGTCTATTGGGGATAAATCACTTAAGCCCTGTTCACAACCTGCTGTGCGTGCTTTTTAGGACGTGTGTGTTTGTGGAGGCTACATTTTTCTGAAGCTGCAAGGAAGGAAGTAACAAGAGTACGGAAGGAGTGTGTCAACACATGTTGCACGTACGGTTATATGGGTGGTTACATACATGATATGTAGCGCAAAAAAAGTAAGTGCGCTGCACGTACTTATGACTTGCGTGCAACATGCTTACAACGTACTTTCTCCATACGTCTTCTACGTTATTGTAAGGATGAAGAATTTACACATACTGCTAACGCACGGAGTCCTCACTTCCTTGCGTCAAAGGTGCGTTGCACATACTTTTAACATGCGTGTGGTACTTCTTGTTGAATTTGTAGACAGCACGCAGACAGGAGGCAGCGAAAATTCTGTATGCACTCAAACTGCTACGTCCTGTCTGTGTTCCCAAATCCGCAAGGAGGCCGTATAGGACACGTACTGACAACGCACGGACACCTGGACACCATACGTATACCCAAGGTTTGCCAACGTTTTTGCACGTAGAGAGCACGTATGTGCATGTACAGCGGGTTGTGACCACCGCTTTAGGGACTAAATTGAGATGATTTAATTGTGAAACATTTTAATGAGTAGATGATAAACTTGTTTCGATGCTGTACTGATTTATTTTACATATCACAAGCTTTTATGCATTTGATACATTATTTTGTTGTGCATGGTCATTTTGGTAGTCTCTAGAAATGTCGAAGGATCTGGTAAGAAAAGGGCTGTATTTAGACCTAAATGTCATATTGTATATCTTCTGTAAAATGATCGAAAAAAAATATGCCGAAAAAAAATTATTTAATGAAATATATGCTTCTTAAATGTTTTACATTCTGGTGAAGTGCTACTAATATTTTAAGATTACAGTCTGAAAAAGTAGGGGGTACTCATATTGGGAAATTATTAAAAGAGACTTATATAAAGTAGAATGCATTACTTGAAATTGATGAATATTTACTAAAAGACATAAATTAAATACTATGAATATATAGGATGGGAGTTTGAGGTGACAATGTTCTAGACGACTTTTCTATTAGCTCGCCGGGACGAAAAAGTCCGGAGAGCTAATGCCATACCCTCAGCGTCGGCGTCGTTGTCGTCGTCCGTAGACAAAACTTTAACCTGGGCTATAAGGGGTAGGGCTTTGATATTTCACATGTAGATACCTTGTGACGAGACCTTTCATTTGAGACCATGACCTTTAACCTAGTGACCTTGACCTTGGACTTTGACCTTCTTTTCAAAAACTTTAACCTGGTTTCTGACAAAAACCTGTATTGGCGAGCTATGCAATCTTTGATTACCCTATGTTTTCTATTGATTTCTATATAAAACAGTTCAAGTATAACTTCAGATTCTGATGGGATATGGTAAATTTATCAAGTTCATGAGATATAATTTTATAAATAATTGAAGACTTTAATATGGATTTTTGGATTAATATTCAGTTTATCTGTGATATAACAATTTGCAAACTACCTCATCAAATTTCTACATTGTTGAAAGGGAGATCAGAGTAGTCTGATTTTGGTTAAGATTGACAATTTTTTCCATATAAATATTATCTATGCCCTTGTCTTTTAAAGGTAGTGTCATTAAAAATAATGCCTATCCTTCTGTATCTCTGTCCTTCTGTCACACTATCAGCTTCCAGGTCATAATTAATTAAGGAGCCTAGTTTCAATTAATTTAACCAAAATTAGATGTCTGAATATTTTATCAGGATGGGAGAACACTTATTGATCTATGAGATAAAATGTCATTGTTATTATTAGGAAAAAGGACTTAAGATATTTGTTTCCAGTATTCTCATGAGTTAATCTTTTTAACTATCCATTTGAATACAAGACACCTATTGATTTTGAGATCAACAGGTCAAAGGTTAAGGTCACTGTTAGGAAATCAGGCTTCAAGTTACTAAGTGATAATTAACTTTAGAAAGTTGACCTTTCACTGAACCTGGACACTTTTGGATGTATGTGTGCCTATTAGAAGGGTATTTATGGAAGGGTCAAAGGTCACTGTTAAGAAAAATAAATTTAATTGTTTTCAGATGATATCTCCAGAACCCTTCTATCGAATAGGGATATATGGAATACATGTAATAGGGATACTTGTAAAAAGGGGGCGGTATATATTTGATAAGAGGGTCAATTAAAGTTGAATGGTCAAGGTCACTCTTCATTGACTCTTGTTAAAAGAGTCCAGTTGCCTCGTATATGACATATATTTTATGAATACATGTATTCTCTATGTTTTACTTACTAACTTATTTGTGTGTGAAATATATCTGAAGTATAGATAACAGTTTAGGAGGTTCACCACGTATGTTATTCCAGTGAATTATACTGTTATAATGTATCTTTTACCTCATATATTGTCCGTCCAATATAAGTTATACGTACGTGTAGTTCCAGACCAATCATTAGGCACTTATCTAATTCAGCATAAATCTCTAAGTACAGTGCTGTTGTAGTACTGAATTTTGCTTTTTCAAAATATTGTGTTTTCAGATATTTCAATTCTCATAATTGTGACAATTGTTTTTGTCAGCATATAGTGCATGACACACAAATTTTTGAAATTGTCAAGTTAAGCACATGTAAGAATTGTTGAAAATAAATATGACAAGAAATATTTGTGTGATTTTTCAATTGCTTCCATCAGAATGCATGCATCTCCACATTTTAACACATATGAAAACATAGTGTCATAAAAGACAACAGAGCGCTCATCAATTGCAACATTATCTGTACCTACATTGCACAAAGTATCTCCAGATGCATCGCTAACATAAGTTTGCATACCTGTCAACTTTCCCTCATTTGGAGGGAGACTACCTCTTTTTGACCTCATCTCCCTCTTTTACATTTCTCCCTCGTGGGAGACCAAAATCTCCCTCTTTTTGGCCCAATCTCCTCTTTAGGCATATTTACCAAAGAAAATCACTCTAAATAGCAACATTCAGAGCATCTAATGAGAAATTGCATGACAAAATGTAAGAAAAGTTGTATAGAATGCGATAAACTATTGATACATGTATCATAGTTAATAAATGTTTTTGCTTTGAAATGTCAGCACAATGAAATTATTTGAAAATTGGTTTTGCCCAAAATGTCGCAATTCATTAAAAATGTAGCAAAATGGGTTCACGCGCAATCTCCCTCTTTTTCATGTGCCAAGGAGGGAGATTTCCCTCTTTTTAAGATTTCAAAGTTGACAGGTATGAGTTTGGTTGATGAAGAACTCCAGCGTAAAAATGGGTCAGATGCAGCATCTGGACAAAGCATTGAAGTTAACATCCTCAAATTTATCACCAACCCAGGTATGGTTGGCCTTACAACTAATAGTAAAGTGTACTATGCATTGCAGTATTATAAAGCATCCTCGGATGCATCACCCATACGAATTAGGGTGACCTATGACTTTAATTAGACTTGAAATTGAGCTGTGTCATTTTACTTACTAGTAATATATTGGCTCAAGCCTGAAATAGCGGTCATGTGCAGAATCCATTCCATGTATTGCAGTAAGCAACCTCGGATACATCGTACAAGTTTGGTTGATCTAGGACATATATGTTTGAAATGAAGGTACGTGTCCCATTTTGCTTAACCTGGTTGCTCAAGCGTGAAATATGGGTCAGATGCTGCAACTGCAAACCTCCTCAGATGTGTCACATAATCTAGGACTTACGAGGGCTGATTGATATGTTGTGACCCTAGAATTGAAGAATTTAAATTTCATCTGACATTTTGCAGTATTTTCAACACATTCCCCATCAATATATATTCACTTTTACCACCGGTGTGTAAGGGCCTCAATACCACTTTTAAAGAACTCCTTATCTTGACTGGTCAGAAAGCCATCCACTGCAAGTATGACGTCATCATCGGAATGAAAGTGGTGCCAGAAATAGCTGCTTTTAGTTTTGGGAATAAATGAAAGTATGATGGAGCAAGATCAGGTGAATAAGGCGGATGCTCAATCAAATTAAAACCACACTCATGAATGACAGCCATGGCAGTGACAGACTTGTGAAAAGGAGCGCTGTCCTGATGTAACAACATACCTTAAAGTTTAACTAAATGGGCTTTCCGCGACGCTTAAGTTTAAAATGTTCCCGTAACTGTGTCAGAAGTGAAACGTAGTATGTGCCATTGATTGTTTATCCTTTTTGGGGATAATCTATCAGCAGAATACCATCTGCATCCCAGAAAACCGAGGCTCACAACATATCAATCAGCCCTCATATAATAGGAAAAGGAAGTGTCAAATTTTACTTAGGCCTTACCTTTATTAAATGTTCTTCGGATTTTCTTTGTGAAAAAAAGGGGTGCGAGTGAGCGAAAATATAAGTATTTTATTTTTTTTATGTCTTGTAGTGTTTAAGGTGCAATCGAGTGAAATAATTCTATTTTTGAAATAGGTTACCCCAGAAATACATTTCTGATGTTTTCCGTACTCAAAAAGTAATCCCCATAGGAATATGGTGACTCGGAAGCCTAGTACATAGCAATCATATACGGAAAATATGTTCTAACATTCCCTCTCCTTGACTTTCAGTGCCATGTATATGGGACAACAAATTTGCTCCCAACAAAAATTTTCGAACACAAGAAGTATAATTTTCTTTGAAATTTGCACAATCTGATACTTATAGAAACTTTAAAATTTGCAGAAATCAGAACCGACCCTAACAAATTCTTGATACAGAAATTAAGCGGTGCGGGCGAGGATTTGTTTTTTATAATATTTTTTTTTTATTATTTTGAAAAATATGGTGCGGGAAATCCAAAGAACATTTAATTAATTTGGTATAGCCTTAACCTGGCCGCATAAACGTGGAATATTGGTCCGATGCAACATCTGTACCATGCACTCCAGTAGGCATCAATAGATGCATTGGACTTAGAAATTTATATAGGAAGCTGGGAATGGAAGTGTCACTGGCGCAAATGCCGAGGTGACAACATAAGCCCCCTCCCTCTTTTCTCCGTCAAGGTGAGCTGAAAAATGTCAATCTCGAACCAACCCTCCCTGTTCCCTCTCAAAGTGAAATAAGGCAATTATTATGTTGACCAATCTATTAATGCCTTGATGCCAATATTGCCTTCGGAGTCAATGCGCATGGTCACTTTTTGGCTTGCCTTGGCGAAGAAGATCGATGAAGGTTGAAATCGTACATGGATATGACTTTGTTTTGGAATTTTAAATCATATATTATTTTGCTATTTCGGAAACTTATCATTTTATCCAAAAATATCAGGTTAACACCCGAGCACCTGTCATCCCTCCAATGCTATTTTGGTAATAGATTTTATTTACTATTCTACTGAATCTGCCAGGAAATTTGGAGCAGCAAGTTCCTGGCGAAGTATAGATAATCAGATTCAAGCAAGCAATTTAGAGGGCAACTAAAATATATTTGACTGAAAAATCCTTCGGTATTTTTAAAAGTAGCACTGATGAGGACACGTGTCTGGTGCATTAAAATTGGTTTGAAATTTTCTTCAAGAAGGTAACGAGTTGGAACAATTGCATCTTATTAATGCAATGCATGTTATGGATGCTGCATCTGACCTATATTTCACGCTGCTTGAACGACCAGGTTAAATAAAATGGAACAGATCCATTGCCAGCCTTTAATAAGCCTTTAATAAGTCCTAGCCTGTAAACCATACGTGTGTGGTGGTGCATCTGGGAATGCTTACTGTCGTGCACAGTGCGGATAATGCATCTGACCAATATTCACGCTTGAGTGACCAGGTGAATGAATTGGGACAGGTACATTTCCATTATATTATAAGTCATGGTTCAACTAAACTATGTGGGTTATGCATATCTGTGGATGTATAATTACTACAATGCTGGTACGGATGCTGCGTCTTACAGGTCTATCAGTCAAACTTGAGCGACCAAGTTAAGTAAAATTTGACTGGTCAATGCCATGCCTTTATCAAGTCCCAGATCATGCGATCTTGTGTGGGTGATGCATCTGAGGATGCTTACTACAGTGCATGGCACCGATACTGCATCTATCCAATATGTCAGACTCGAGCAACGATGTTGAATAAAATCATCTAGATGCTATAAAAGTCCTAGATCAACCAACGTTGTATGAGTGATTAATCTGAGAATGTCCACTGAAATGTGTGGTACAGATCTATGCTGCATCTCAGTGACCCATAGTTTATAAATGCTTGAACGACCAGGTTAAGTAAATGGGAAAGTTCCGTTGCCAGAATGCTATAAGTCCTAGATCAACCAAACTTATCATGCTTATGTGAGAGTTGCATTGCAGGATGTTTATTTCAGTGCATAGTATGTATGCTGCATCTGACCCGCATTTCACGCTTGAGCGACCAGGTTAAGAAAAATGAGACAAACTACTCCATTTGTTTGTGATTCTTGTGAACCGGCAGCATCGAAGACGATGCAATCACAGAAACAGTTTTAAGATCCGTCCACAAATGTTTCTCATGGGGAGATAACGAACTTCTCGATTTTTTAAGATCAAGGGTCAAGGTCACCAGATACTCGACTTTAAAACCTTGTGAACACCATTTAGGGCATAACAATCGTAAGATGCTTTCTAGAACCTTTAATAAAAGTCCTAAGTGACCTTGACTTATGAACCATTGACCTTAATAATCACTAAGGTCCATTCTTCCATACAGAGGACATTTACACATGTAAATATAGAAAATATATGAAATACATAAAACAACATAGAAGACAAAGCAACCATTACAGAATCGCGGCCAAAATCTTTCATAAATTTATATTGTCTATTGAGAGAAAATGAAATCTATTGATTTCAAGGTCAGAAGTCAAAGGTCAAGGTCACTTTGGACTTTGATCTAGAAATTGTGAACAACATGGGGGACAAAATAATCATCACAGGATAGCGAAACCTTCTACAAATATTTCCTATCAAAGATGAACCATTGACTTTTAAAATGGAAATGGCGGGAAAATATTACTTACATAAATCTACACGTATATATGTTTTACATAAATCGAAAATTGGAGATGATTTGTAATTGTGTAACCTTTCGCTTTTCCACATCCAAGAATGAAAAAATGTGTAATATCTAAACGAATCCGAATACAGAGCTCACTTGTTGGGGTGGGGATCGTACTTTATCATATTATAACACGTGACGGTCACATGATACAAAAAATGGTAGACGAAAATGAACCTGAATTTTGGACATTCAGGTTTTTATTTTTGTTTTCAGCTGAAGTTATTACGTTAGTAGCTGTTTTCTAGTATGCATGTAATTATATTTTAACAAGATCGAACTGTAAGCTTATGAGAAGGTAAGTGTTTTCCCATATTTTGATCTTCTTCACCAAGTCATTGTTTTCGTCAGTGAGTCCCATATTTTGATCTTCTTCAGCAAGTCACAAAGTGAACCGTCTCTTGATAAAAATGAGAACAACAGTACAGTACAAGTAGGGATTTCAAATATGATAAACAGGTATGTCAGGTGTAAATACCATGCAAATCATGTGCACATAATGCACTAATAATTTAAATCGTAGTGTAGATATCAAGAACATTGTACCATATATATAGCTAGCACAGAATATTTCATTTTGTTACCATTGGCATAGTATGATCAGAAGCTACAGTTGTACACAGGAAGAAGCATGAAAGAAAATTAATGTTGTATTAATATCAGTATTGATTGTTACGAGCATTATAGCTACTTTTAAGCGAGTCTAGCCAGGTGGATTGCAATTTGCAAGGGAGGGTTGTGTTGATAAATTGCCAATTATGTAGCTGTCACATGTATGCATGCATACTATCTTAAATAATATGATCTAATTAAGGTAGGTACAAATTATAAATTGCATATCGCAAAATATATCACACCCTTACAGACTATATGAATAAATCATTTGTGGTGGCTTAGCTCAGTTGGTAGAGAGCACGCTCAGTCGGTTGATTCCTGAGCAATGATGCGGACGAGCACAGAACCACATAAGAGACTCGCCAGATGTTGTTGGTTGACACCTTGTAAGTACCGTAGCCAATTTACCTTAGCCTAATCTTTCGGAGGGGACTGTAAGTGGGGGGTCCCCTGACTGAGACTGTCTCAGATCGGTATTATTATACTGTTATAAATATGGTAGTGAGTTAAAGATCCAGGCCTCACTGCTTTTCGTGGGTCCGTTGCACAAGTAAAAGTGAAAGTTCCAACATACAGCTTAGGCCAAACCAAATTAATTAAATGTTCTTCAGATTTCCCACACCATATTTTTCAAAATTAAAAAAATATAATATTTTAAAGATATTTTGTTTGCCCGCACCCTTAAAAACCTGTCCTGGCTCCAAAATTTTTTAGGGTAACTTAAGATTTTAGGGAATTTCAAAGTTTCTAGAAGACTCGGGTTGCGCTATAAATTTCTACGGAAATGAATCTTGTTGTGTGCGTGAAATATTTGTTGGGAGCAAATGAATTGTCCCAAACATGATCATTGATAGCTGAAGTCGAGGAGGGGGGAATGTTCAAAATCTGTTATCTGTATTTCACTCGCTGAAAGCTTAAACACATAAAATAGATAAAATAATTATATTTTCGCTCGCTCACAAGAAAATCCGAAGAATATTTAATTAGTTTGGTATGGCTTTACGTCTTCGAACAGTAGGCCTGTCAAGAGGCGGGATCTATTCAATTCAATCAATCGTTGAATCACTTTGATTTTACCGGTAATCAGTTTAATTGAAAACAAAGACCAATTGGTTCACATCACTCACAATTGAAATGAATTATGAATGATGAAAGCAATTGAAATGACTCAATATTGACTTGTGTGTGTTTCTTTCAAGCAGATGGACATTGACAATGTGAAATTAAATCAGAAAATATGAACAGTATGGACAAACACACATAAGAGGAACCTGATTTTACATGAAAAATGATCAAAATGAAAAGAAACAATGTATCGCAATACAGCTAATGAAATATCGCGATAAACTTTTTGTGTATCGTTTCACCAATACTCGCTATCTTCTCATGCTTTTTCTCTAAGCTAGAGGATAGAGTACATGGAGTATATATAAAAGCTTTGTGTGTAAAATGGTACCCTGAAACTGTGGACACTTTAAAGGTCACTGTACTCCACTTTGGATGTTCATCAGATTTTCATGCGAGTTGCCATTAGTGAGATTTGTAAGGCAAGATCAGGGGATCAAAGGTCAATGTCACAAATAGCAATTATGCCATACCAAAACAATTAAGTAAATTACCGTATAGGTTCTCCTTGGAGATAACTTTAGATACTCATCAAATTTTAAACATGAGTTGTATTTACTGATTTAGTGAGCAGACAACAACTTTTGACTTTCAAGATCAGGGGTTAAAGGTCAAGGTCAGAACTTGCACTGATAGAAAAGGCCTTCTGAACACTCAAAATATTTTACATCGATTTAAATGTTCATAATTTAGTTATATAATGAGAAGAGGATGACACATATCAATATTCAAGGTAGTAGCTAGGTTCAAGTGTACTTAAAATTTTGTTATTGTGCAAGAGGATGCTACAATTTGCAGATACATGTATTGATCTTGAGTTTGGTGAAAATGTAAAAAATGTTCAGATTAGTTGAGCATGTTGCCATGCTGAACAACTGATCCAGCCTCTGAGTTTTAGAAATATTTATTCTGATGAGTTACAGGGTTGAGTTTTAACTTTTCACCCCTTCCCCCTCCAGATCTGATCCTGGGAAGGATGAGAACACCACACCCACCACCTCCACCACCCTCCAAATAGAATTTTATTTCCAGAAAATCTATATATGTTATAGTCAATATAGTGACATAAATAGATTTAAATTAGATAATATTGATTCATCCTATCACCAAGGTTTTATCAGTGTGACAACCTATGGTATGCCTTTAACAGTTGACCCACACATGTGATCAGGCATCTGACTTAGTACACATTTCAAACAATCAGTTATGTAACCCACTGATCTGTAAGCTTTAGCATTTGAACATACCTGCTGCAGGAATTATTGCAATGGAAGTAAATGTACTTGTGGTGTTGATAATGAAGGTATGGCAATTGTTGTTAGATTGATGTATGTAATATTATTTCTCGTATTTAAACGTAAATGCAAACAGTTTTTGGATTTTTTGTAGCAAAGAATCTTAATTTAATGCGAGAATTTTTGTCCCATTTTTGAAAAAAATCATACCATTTAGTGGGGGATGGGGCCAAATTTCAGCCCCATTTTTGGACGATCAATTGCCCTGATAGTAACTCACTTTATGTTTGCTAATGATGAGCTTAAAAGTAAAAGATTATCACCTATCACAAAGCAATTAAGTGATAGTACATGTATTAATTATGAGATCAGGTACTTGGTCAGTTGTGGATTTAGGGGATGTAGAGGGGACAAAATTCACTTTTCCACCCCTGATAAAAGGGAATCTGGATCTGCTACTTTATGTAGTTGGCATGGAAAAAGTGGAGTATTGTTATAAACATCTGAGGCATGCTGAGTGAACATGAACTATACTATAGCTTTTCTATGTATTTCACAACTTGATAAACAAATATATGTATACATGTTGTTTCACTTTTTAATGAATTTTCATTTTATTCCCAGACAGGATAACAGTCTTTTACCAAAATTAGGAGAATGAAAGAATGTCCTCTGAGGGATATGGCAACGACGAGAGTGATGAGAAATCACCGTTACTCACAAACACTACCGCATCAAATTCAGCGTCACAAAACTTATCATCCAGTGGATTCGCAAGAATATCACCCACTGCACGATATGGTCGTGGGTCACCAAATGTCTTCACAAATAAAAGAGCACCAAGCAGGCAGTCTAGAAGTAGTACACCAACAGTCAATTCTCAAATATATCAAACTTATAATGGAAGTGAAAGTACAGTACCTTATAATGCTGACGAAACGTTGGCAGATGCTAGTTATAACTCTTCCAGAGACACCCGAAAGTCGTCTGAAGAATCATCGGAGGAAGAGAGTGACTCTAGTGACGGAACTCCTACTCAAAGTTTTTCTTTCTTTGCATTGCCACGGAAACACAAAATGATCCTGGCTAGTGTTTGCATGGCAGATTTCTTATCCTACCTCAGTCTTTCATTATTGGCTCCTTTCTTTCCAAAAGAGGTAAGGTTGATAATTATTGTTTTTTTCTTATTATTATGACGTCTGCATAATATTGGCTATATGTATAGAAATCATTTTCTTTGGTGTCTGTCTTTATGATCAGGGATTTTTCTCAAAGGATAAGTATTAATCTTTATACATAGCAAATGTTACAATGTTTTCAAGTTGGGTAAAATTATTTTCCAAATGAACTGAAATAATTAAGGTTAATGAGCATGCACTGCTAAAGACTATATTACATTTAAAAAAATACTTGTTAGATACTGGTATGAAATCCTTTTTCTAAGGAAAAATACCATTTAAGCTAGAAAGCACTAGAAGTAATTAAGGCTGCATATAGATACTCAAATTACTATTGTAATGTGTTCATGCATTCTTCAGTTTGTTCTGCTATGGTCATTGTAGTTGGGTCTTACTGGAGATCCAACTTTGTTGCCAAGGCAATATAGTCACCCAACCAAGGTGTGTGTGAGTGAGGGTGTGATATTAAGTATTTGCGGAATACAGAGTTATTTCCCATTTGAGACGGTATGTGACGTAAAACCATTATGATGTCATGAAAATGATATGGTAACATCGAATATTTACCGTAATTTCCCAGAGTTTGAGGATCGTTTCCATAGATTTTGATGACGTCATAATTACTCTATGTTAGATACCGTCCCAAACATAGCATGCAAGTTACCCATTTCAAGAGGATAACACATGATTTTCAAGGTCAGGGGCCAAGGTCAAGATTATACATGGCAAAAATAGAATAATCATGCAAACACCATAGTGGTCACAGATTGCTTCCAGTCTTGGCATGTAAGTTGCCAAGTTTGACAGGACAATGCACATTTGAGTTTCATGGTCAAGGTTCAAAGGTCAAGGTCAGACTAGTATTTAGGTACTTGTTAAATATAAAAAGCATACCTTGAGGAAGTATCAAAGGTCAAGGTCACTGATATGAGTAGACATTGTCTTGATTTTGTTATAACTCTTACACAAGATAATTATATAGCTCAGTAAGTTTATAGGAATGAGATTATCTTAATTTTAACATTGAATGTGTTCACAGCCCTATTTTCTTTAATTTCTGTTCCCAATGAAAAATGTCTTCTTATTTCAGGCTTCGAACAAAGGTGTGAATGACACCATATCAGGTTGGATCTTTGGGGTGTTTGCTCTGAGCCAAGTTCTCTTCTCTCCAGTATTTGGAAAACTAGTAAGCATTTGATATTCAAGGTTCATCATGGTACATTTTCAAGTAACTGCAAAATGTTACCGTATATTTTCAGACAAAGAAACATTATTCCTATCCTGTTTTTCTGTATACATGTTCAACCAAAGTAATGCAGATAATGTCATATATGATATTTGAGGGATTTTTCGTTTCTTAGATATAATGTGTCTGTATGATGCTTGATTGCGGAAATTCAAAAATTAATGGAAATTTTGAAAAAGTAATAAATTGAATTTTTACCAGGTGTTTCAAATAAATATCCGTAATAAGTATCATGCATTTTAATTATATTGCATGCACAGAGTGGGACGTAGTCATTTAGATAGTGGGCTTAGGTAGAAAAGAACTAACAAGGCGCATATATAGGTTATATGGTTTTCTCACAAATCAGACAATCCTTATAGGGCGATCGATATTGCCCTCTCTTACTTTGACCTTGACCTTGACCTTGGGAAAATAATGCCAAAGTGCTGTAGATAAACAATGGTAGTGCTATGATGTCATAGTATGTGTATGATGACGAAAGTGTGATCGTGAAATGATGACACTGGAATGGCAATAAGTTAAGTGATCTGCAGCTTTCTGCCATGCATAAAATCTTTTATATACAGAAATTGATATAAGCTATTGTATTTGAGAAAAAACTTTCACTATACTGTAAATGTTGATATTTTTGTGTGGGGGTAATTTTCGCTATTGAATTCTGTTGTGAAAATTACCCCCATGTGAAATTTACCCCCATGTGAAAATTACAACCAGTATAAGACACTAAAACAAAATACTCATGATTTTGCCAAAATTACCCCATGCACACTTTTGCAATTGTGTAAATAATGACATTTACAGTAAGCAATTTTTTTGAAGGAACTTTCAAAAATTCATACTTTGTCAAATGCATTCCAGTCATAGCCATGGCTGTCAGTCTGCAGCATATCTAATCCTCCCCTCTCTTCATATTGATATATCATGTCACTTTTACCTATATTCTAGCTTCCACATGTAGGGTTGAAATTCATGTATGTATCTGGTTTGTTCCTAAGTGGTGGAACCACCGTCCTATTTGGGTAAGATTTCCTGCTTCTGCTGAACGTTTTTGTGCCCCCGGAATCAAAGATTCAGGGGCATATAGTTTTTGGCCTGTCCGTCTGTTTGTCTGTCTGTTTGTCGGAAAAACTTTTACTTTGGACATAACTTTTAAATGGGAGGTGATAGGGCTTTTATATTTCACATGTGTATTCCTTGTGACAAGACCTTTCCATTGATACCAACATTTTTGACCTTGTGACCTTGACCTTGACCTTTGACCTACTTTTCAAAAACTTTAACATTGAGCATAACTTTTGAATGGAAAGTGATATGCTTTGATATTTCACATGTGTATTCCTTGTGACAAGACCTTTCCATGGATACCAAGATTTTTGACCTCGTGACCTTGACCTTGACCTTTGACCTACTTTTCAAAAACTTTAACATTGGGCATAACTTTTGAATGGAAAGTGATAGGGTTTGATATTTCACATGTGTATTCCTTGTGACAAGACCTTTCCAATAATACCAACATTTTTGACCTCATGACCTTGACCTTGACCTGACCTTTGACCTACTTTTCAAAAACTTTAATATTGGGCATAACTTGTAAATGGAAAGTGATAGGGCTTTGATATTTCACATGTGTATTCCTTGTGTCAAGACCTTTCCAATAATACCAACATTTTTTACCACATGACCTTGACCTTGACCTTTGACCTACTTTTCAAAAATTTTAACATTGGACATAACTTTTGAATGGGAGGTGATAGGGCTTTGATATTTCACATGTGTATTCCTTGTGACAAGACCTTTCCAATGATACCAAAGTTTTTGACCTCGTGACCTTGACCTTGACCTTTGACCTACTTTTCAAAAAGTTTAACATTGGGCATAACTTTTAAATTGTAAGTGATAGGGCTTTGATATTTCACATGTGTATTCCTCGTCACAAGATTTTTCCACCGATACCAAAAAATTTTAACCAAATGACCCTGACCTTGACCTTTTACATACATGTACTTAACAGAAAATAGTGCTTATAATAACAAAGATGCCACCGGGGGCATTCGTGTTTCACAAACACAGGCTTTATTATTTTTGCTTTGCCTTTTTATGTTCGATATTGAGGACCGAAATGGTAATATTTATCAACAATATTTAAAGTACTGATTGTGTATATGAAATAGAATTATGTCATACTCTAGAGAATTTAACATAATGAAAATGACAAGATGAGAGTAAAAAATCTTTAAATGAAACAAAAGTTTACCAATTTCATAGAGGAAGTATGATATTTTGCTTAACAAGAAAAAAACCTTAAATTTTTTAAAGTTTATAAAATTTAAGTGTAATTTTTCAAGTTAATAATTTTTCTAATTCAAGTTTTATAAATTAAACTGATGAAATGTTAAGAAGTGTAGTCACCCTGAATATACAAAAAATGTACTGTCTTTTCATGCTTATTCTACTTTAGTGGTTTATTCTTAGTTAATGAATGATACATCCACATTTTTATCCCTGCGCAACATAGTTGCATGGGGATATAGTAACACAGTCTTCTGTGTGAGGGAGGGTGTGTACATGTTTGTGTCACAAAATCCTTGTATACAGCCTAGAAGGTGCAGTTTTGATTGGATCTTAATCAAACCTCATACACTGATTGCTCATGACAAGAAAAAAACCCTATCGATTTTCAAGGTCATAGGTCGAAGGTCAAGGTCACAGATAGGAAATTAACAAAATCCTTGTATACAGCCTAGTGGTCACAGTTTTGATTGGATCTACCAAACCTCATACACTGATTGCTAATGACAAGAGGAAGAACTTTATTGATTTTCAAGGTCATAGGTCAAAAGTCAAGGTCACAGATTGGAAATGGTCAAAATCCTTGTATACAGCCTGGAAGGTGCAGTTTTGATTTGATCTCAACCAAACCTCATACACTGATTGTTAATGACAAGAGGAAGAACTTTATCGATTTTCAAGGTCATAGGTCAAAGGTCAAGGTCACAGATTGGAAATGGTCAAAATCCTTGTATACAGCCTGGAAGGTGCAGTTCTGATTGGATCTTAACCAAACTTCTTGCACTGCTTGCTTATGACAAGAGGAAGAACCCTATTGATTTTCAAGGTCAAAGGTCAAGGACACAGATTGGAAATGGTCAAAATCCTTGTATACAGCCTAAAGGTCACAGTATTGATTGGATATTAACTATACCTCATACACTGATTGCTTATGGCAAAAGGAAGGACCTTATTGATTTTCAAGGTCATAAGTAAAAGGTCAAGGATACAGATTCGAAATTGACAGAATTCTTATATACAGCTTAGAGTTTGCATTTTTGATTGCATCTTAAACAACTTCATATACTGATTGCTTATAACAAGAGAAAGAATACTATTGATGTTCAAGGACAAAGGTCAAGGTCAATCAGAGATATGAAAAGGTCAAATCCGTGTATACAACCCAGAGGGTGCAGTTTTGACCAAATTAAATTTATACGTTTTTTCCTTATGACTAGAGGATGAAATTGATTGATTTTGCTTGTATACTAGACACATTGATTTTCCTGCTGTGCAAGGGGAAGCTATGCTTTGCATTGCCTAAGCTTTATTTTTTTCAATTTTCAGTTGCCTAGACTACATAAATACAGACCAGGAGAATATGACGTTTGTTATTTTCTGTTTTGTTCTGAGAGTCGTGTTATCTGTTGGTTGTACCAGTCTCAATACGTCATGTTACGCTCTGATTGCCAAACAGTTTCCTGATCATATCGGAACGGTATTTGTAAGTATGACAAAAAATATTTTTGAAAGGATTGAAAATCTAGAGTTGAAAATGAAAATATATATTTTCTGATATAGTCATCTTATACTGTAGTTTTATGCAGTCTTTCCCAAAATTCACTAGCAGGATGCCCAAGCTACCCAAATTTTTGCTAGGGTAGAAGAAATTCTTGAAGAAATACAAAATACTAGTAAAATTTATCTTCTGACTAGTGGCTGAAAAAAAGTTTTTAGAAAAACTGTTTACAGGGAAGTTCATAAAAATGTTTTGAATATATAAAATTGTAGGGTATTGGTGAAGTGTTTGTCGGTATAGGTTTTATGTCAGGTCCTGCCATTGGTGGAGTGTTATACGGGGTAAGTTTATATTAAAACATATATATATATATGTACCTCAATTGTTACTGCTATATTTAATTACTGGTAATCATATTAGAGCAATCCATCATAAAATGATTGCCAATGGGTCATGGACAGTTTTGAAATTTGAATTGGTCTTGGAAAGTCATGGAATTTCACCTTTTCCAAGTAATCTATTTAAAAGACTTTAAAAGAACTACATGTACTCACATTTTAGTGACATTTCATCAGGCTTTCAGTATTATTATTTTGATGCACAGAAAGTGCTTTATTGTAGAATTATAGCATTCAACACCAAATTTTTGTGTCGCCTGCGAAGCACAGCGACACTTAGGGATCACTTTGTCCGTTGACCATCTGTCAGTCAGTCAGTCCGTCTGTCTGTCTGTCTGTCACACTTTGGGTGTCACACCCCATTACTTTTCATTGGTAAGTGATAGGGCTTTGATATTTCACATGTGTATTCCTTGTGATGAGACCTTTTTACACATACCATAATTTTTGACCTAGTGACCTTGACCTAGATATTTGACCTACTTTTCAAAAAAATTAAGATTGGCTATATCTTTTGATTGGTAAGTGATAGGGCTTTGATATTTCACATGTGTATTCTTTGTGATAAAACCTTACTATGTATGCCATAATTTTTGACCAAGTGACCTTGACTTAGATATTTGACCTACTTTAAAGAAAAATAAGATTGGCTATATCTTTGATATTTCACTTGTGTATTCCTTGTCATGAAACCTTTCTACGCATACCATATTTTTTTACCTAGTGACCTTGACCTAGGTATTTGACCTACATTTGAAAAAAATTAAGATTGGCTATATCTTTTGTTTTATAAATGATACGGCTTTAATATTTCAAACATGTATTTCTTATGATGAGTCCTTTCTTTTATTCCCAAAAAATTGTACCTAATGACCTTTACCTAGATGATTGACCTTTTCTGAAAGTAATAGATTGACCATATCTTTTAATTGGTAAGTAAGAGGTTTATTATTTCACATGTGAGTTTATTTGACAATATTTTCCCACTGATACATGTACAAATATTAAACCAAGTGACCTTGACCTACCGATTTGATCAACTTCTTAAAAATAGGCAGCTTCGCAGGCGACACAAGCATTCCTTGGATTGCTATTTTTAAAATTTTCTCATCAAAGGACCTCAAAACCTCATTGATTGAGGTCATGGGATGTGAATTCTACATAGTCATTGAAGACACATGGAAAAATTATGGTATTTTGTGGCTGAAATTTTGTATGAATATGATATTTAGACTCTTCGTTTTTAAGTGAGTAGATAGTAGTGATAGTCGCTGACTTCCGATAGTCCATCACTGAAACCTTACATTTTCGATAATTGATAGTAAAATTGACAATCGATTGTTGCTTAGAGGTAACAGAAATTACAAATGAAATTGTTTACGTGAAGAGCAATCAAATTGACATCCAGCTAAGTAGACAAAAATAACAATGGTCAAGAAAAACAAATTAAATTGTTGCTTTTACTTTAGAATTGTATTTCTATGCATTTGCAGTGTATGTACGTTTGTGTAATATTTAAAAAAAAAAGGGGGGGGGGGCACAGCCTCAGTGGTATTTCACTGGTTTTGAACATGATTTTTAAAATTTCGATAGTTTCGTTTAACAATTGATAATTTCCAACAGTGTCCCGATATCAGATAATGGATAGCAAAATTTGTCCGATTGCTCATCACTAGTAGGTAGGTAGAATAAGTATATTCATGTAAAATACTACCTTTACAGCTTGGTGGATTTATAATGCCCTTCCTTGTTATCGGAGCTGTACTTTTGATATGCGTTCCCGTTAATTGGTGCATTCTACCTCCAGATGACGGTAAGATATCTTACTTGTAGAATTGTGAAATAACAGCCTCGTTTCAAATGATGAGCTTGAAGTACTTAAAAGTGATCAAGTCATGAAAAGAAGGAAGAGCTATATGATAAAGCAAATAAAAGTTTTGCATTGACGAGGTCGTGCATCACATAAGGACTTTGCTTCAATTGATGAATTTGAGCAAGTGTTTATTACTTCATGCTTTCTTTTGATACTTTGACTTCAGCCTAGTGACCTTAACCTAGGAATTTTGGCAAATATCAAGCAAACACCCACCCTGTGAGCTTTGTTTTTCCACTAACTAGACTAGTTCTCTGATGTAGGCAACACAGATATACAGTCTTAAATGCCCTGAATGTCTTTTCTAAAATGAATCATAGCCATGCCACATTGGTGAGGGTATGCATGAACTTAGGACTATTAAGCTGAATTCAAATGTTAGATCTGTTAGACAGTATTCATTTAAGACAACTATTGATTTTTTGTTAAAGGTCAAGTTTGCTGCAAGGAAACACTTGAAATATTTGATTTCCACATGATTACTCAAGTAGCTTTGGATAAAAGATAAACAAAGGGAAGACAACTTTTGATTTTGGGGTCAAAATTCAAGGTCATACTTTCATGGTATATTTTTGCAAGAGTCAAACTGCTACAGTGGCACCATGTTTCTGACAAATAAATAACTTATACTTTATTTGCCCTTATCTCACATTTCAGATTATCAACAGAGTGAGAGCAATGTTAGTAGTATGGTGTTATTTCGTTCCCCGACAGTAATTATTGTAAGCCTTGCCATTGTTGTAGCTGCCTTTATATGGTCAATATTAGATCCTACACTGGAACCTCATCTACGTGAAGTAAGTTATAACTAATGTTACTATTTCTGGCTTTGTTTCAGTTTGTGTTGGTTGTCATACCTCCAAATTAGTTGCAATATTGGATTACAACTCTCGGTCTTTATCCATTTCTACCATGCAAAACATTGACATTAAAAAAATTTTAAAAAAATTTTCAGACTAGATTTCATAATTATATAACCTTCTGACTATTCTTTAAGAATAATTTATTGTTTGTAATTTTCATCAAGACATTGATGTATACGATATGTGAAAACTTCAGAAAAATTATTAAAGTAGAGCAATTTTAACATAGCAGAGATGGATAAAGTCCGAGAGTTGTAATCCAAAGAGGGAGATAATTCTAGCAAATGGAGGAAATATATGGCTATGTGGGAACACACTATTTGCATCCCCATTATCGTATAGAAAAATTGAACAACCCCATTCCAAGCTTACTATAAGTCATCATGTTGGTAATGCATCTGAGGATCCTAATTTTACGACACATGTAATGGTTCTGAATCTAACTCATATTTCATGCTTGAGTGACCAGATTAGGTAAATGTGACACCTCCGTGCAAATGACAATCCATACCTCATTTACGTTAAGCTTTAACTAACATTACTACATGTATTTATGGCTTTGTTTGAGTTTTTTCACAGTAACAATTGTCAGCTGTGCAATCATTGTATCTGCTTTTTAACTCAATGCTGATTAAACTGTGTAACTTTAACACGACCGCAGTAAAATTCAATGTTCTACTGATTTTCCAAACATTGATAGATAAGATCTCTCTTTTAATAATGAGTAATCCATGCTTTTATCCTTTAATATATTTCATGTCAGCACACACTCTTGTAAGATTTTAAAAGTTAACTCCATGCTACATATTATATTGCAGTTTGATTTGGGACCAGAGATTGTAGGATTATTATTCCTTCTGATGTCAGCATTCTACGCTATTTCATCACCAATCTGGGGATGGGTCGCAGATAAAGTTGTAAGTTTATATCCTCCATATTCATTTTCAAATCTAGAATATAAAGGTATTTCCAGAATTTCAATCATTATTTAACGAGGCTGTGTCTAATTAGAAAATGATGAACTTCTGCCCAAGGTATTTTTACTAAATTTGGATCATATAATTGCAGTATTATAAAATTCATTTTATGGGAAAGAAAATAGAAGTTGACCGTTCAGTATGATGTAGGGGTCATCTCAAAGATAATGGCATCTTACAATGAGACCTTATGGGGTTTTACTGCAAAATAATCATTTTTCTCAAATTTTTCATATTTCTGCGCAAGAGATTTTAGTTTAATTCATATTATTTATTTGTTGTACTTCAAATATCATTTTAAGAAAAAGAAATTGAAAATTTTACCATCATCAAATTTTTCTAATTGTACTCGGCCTCGTTAAGGAGAAAACTTTTCAAGTATATTTTTGTCAAATGATTATGCACCATAATAATAAGGGGATAAATGTACTGTGCTTTTTGGTTCTGACAGGTATATGTTGGATAAACTGTTGGAAACGCAGTTATACCGTTGAAGCTTGTAATTTACATTTTAAAGGAATACATTTCAGAGTACATGTATGTGAAGTGAATTTGTTTTTGGCATGTATATCATAGTGAAACTTGCTTGTGGACCAATCAGAATGGGTGAAAAAAAAACATAATGCATCAGAATTATTATTTAATGATTATGTGTAACTCTCGTTTAATGTTTTTTCACTCAATTTTAGATATGCACTCTCATTTGTTTTCTGATATCCAAACTAATTTACAAACTAGGCTTAGACAATATCTACCTTGCTGTCTTTGTATGTGTGTAATAATGGAAAGTAAGAAAAAAAGGTTTCCAAAATACATGTATAGGATTTACATATATGTCTGTTATATATTCATATATCGCCTGCGAAGCATAGCAACACTTAGAGATCACTTTGTCCGTTGTCCGTCTGTCTGTCACACATGGATGTCTGTCACACCCTATCTAAAAGTGATTCCTAAGTGTCACTATGTTTTGCGGGCGACACATGCATACCTTGGAATGGTTTTTATTAGTACTAAGCTCTTTTAAGATAAAATATTTACCCTGAGATATTTATATTTGTAGTCAGATAACAGAGTGCTCCTGATGATAGGATTCTTCTTCTCGGCTGGAGGAATGCTCATTATGGGACCATCGACACTTGTAGGATTTCCTCAAGATTACAAGTAAATTCTAGTTTTAATGCTTCTATTTTGTTTAAAGTGTTTTATTTTAATAGATTGGCGACGCCTGTCTATCTGTCCATCCACCTCTCCATCTGTCTGTATGTCAGTCTGTTCATTACAGTTAAATTGAAGTTTGCGGTCGAAGAAAATCTTAGAAGCTATATGCAATAGAAACACGACAGTACCGTTCATTTTATGCTTTAACTTTTGACCTATAAATCTTGACTTTTAGGTACTTTTAACTGAATCTTTTAAAATCTCAATTTGTCTTTTGTACCATTAAGAATTGCATGGCCCCATTACCTTTCTCTCACCAAATTCACATTTGATTCAAAGTTAACCTGACTTCACATTTGATCTCTTGCATGAGTTTCACATGAACTTTTTAAAATGCAAATTATGTGAAATTCACAGTTGATATGAAATCACAATTCACAGTTGGAATTCAATTAAATTTTCTCATATTGTAAACGTGGTTATTTTCGCTGGGGAAAATTTCGGGATTATAACATCAAGAAATATGGATAATATTTGCGGTATGAATGGCTTGGTCGTTGTAAGATTGCAGCAGGCTTACTTTCGCGTAGGTGAAATTTTCGCAAGTTCCATTTAATCGTGAAATACGCCAAAATTCCCCCTATGCAATAATTTCCACATTTACAGTTGTTGGATTCTCTCACAGTTGAATTTTTCACTTGTGGAAAGTGTTAAATGCATGTGTACACATGTATAACAATTCCTCTCTAAATTGTGTAGTAGCTCCTGAACATGAATTAATAGTCATTTCATTGGGGGGGAGGGGGAGGGAGGGGGGCACTTGCACGAAATATTCAGTGACCTCAAGTTACTTTAGTTGCTGGAAAATAAATAGTACGACCAGTTTTGCATTGGAAATAGGTATACCCCCCCTCCCCAAGCCAAATCCCCTCAGTGGACAACCATTTTTAGCTCTACTGGTCAAAGACCAGTCGAGCTTATGCGATCGCCCTGTGTCCGGCGTCCGTCTGTCCGTCCGTTAAACTTTTCTCGTGAATGCGAATCCTCTAAATCTGTAAGTGGTAAGAAATTAATTCTTTTTGCATTATGTTGGGCCTATGGTCTAGTTGTGCACCTGATATTTTTTTTTGCCCCTGACCCCCAGGGTCTCGGAGAATGGGTGTGGTCATTTTCTCCTATATAACTCTATGTAATATTGTGAACACCATTTCTCAGAAACTATAATTGATAGGGAATTAATTCTTTTTGCAATTTATTAAGCCTATGGTCTAGTTGTGCACCTGATATTTTTTTTTGACCCCTGACCCCCAGGGTCTTGGAAAATTGGTGTGGTCATTTTCTTCTATGTAACTCTATGCAATCTTGTGAACACCAGATCTCAGAAATTATAGTTGATGGGGAATTAATTCTTTTTGCAATAAAATGAGTTTGTGGTCTAGTTGTGCACCTGATATTTTGTTTGAGTCCCTGACCCCCAGGGTCTTAGGTTGCACTACATAGTATTGGCCATTGAAAATTGAGTGTTTTCAGTGAAAGGCATGCAATAGTTGACGTTATATTAATAATTTTATATTGCTCATACAATATAAAGCTACAGATCAATAAAAAGTACTCTTATTGCTGATTACTTCTATAATTCTTGATTTCATCTGGACAAATCCTGTCAGTCAGACATGCTGCTCAAAGTTATAGCAGTACATTAGAAGATGACATGGAAATGGGGCATGACCCCTCGAAGTGACTCAAATTTGACATCCTTCTCAAATGATTTTCTTAATAAACTGTATGTCTATTTGTTGTGTATTTCTTATTCTATAACATGTGCAATTTATTTGAATTTTCACCTGATGCAATTCGAGAAATATGACGTCAAAGTTTTCTTACCTAAATACAGCACTCTTTTCTTTGCCCATGGCTAGTCACATGACCTCTTACTTTCACATCCGGTCATACTATACATATGAGGTATGCAATGGAAATAATGGGCTTTTCTCAAGACAACAAGCTAATTATTTCTTCCAAATATCAAAAATCATAGTTATTTCAATTATAAAGCTCACATAATGAAGCTGGACCCAATCTGTCCCCTATTTAAAAAATAATCCCTAGCCAAATTCCAAATGCCACTCTGCAGATACTATGTAGTGTAACCTTAGAAAATGGGTGTGGTCATTTTCTCCTATGTAACTCTATGTAATCTTGTGAACACCAAATCTCAGAAACTGTATTTGATAAGGAATTAATTCTTTTTGCAATAAAATGTGTTTGTGGTCTAGTTGTGCACCTGATATTTTGTTTTGGCCCCTGACCCCCAGGGTCTTAGAAAATGGGTGTGGTCATTTTCTCCTATATAACTCTATGTAATCTTGTGAACACCATTTCTCACAAACTATAGTTGATAGGGAAGTAATTCTTTTTGCAATTTTTTGGGCCTATGGTCTAGTTGAGCACCTGATATTTTGTTTCGGCTCCTGACCCCCAGGGTCTTGGAAAATGGGTGTGGTCATTTTCTCCTATATAACTCTATGTAATCTTGTGAACACCATTTCTCAGAAATTATAATTGATAAGGAATTAATTCTTTTTGCATTAAAATATGTTTGTAGTCTAGTTGTGCACCTGATATTTTGTTTGAGCCCCCTGACCCCCAGGGTCTTTGAAAATGGGTGTGGTTATTTTCTTCTATTTAACCGTATGTAATCTTGTGAACATAAATTCTCAAAAAGTAAAAATGATAGAGAGTAAATTCTTTTTTACATTATAATAGGTCTTTGATCTAGTTGTGCACCTGATATTTTGTTGGGCCCCTGACCCCTCCTGTAATGTAAATTCTCAGAAAGTATAATTGATAGAAAGTTTTTGCATTAAACATGTTAAAATGGGTCTGTGGTTTTGTTGTGCACCTGATACTATTTTTCAGCCCGTGACCCTTGGGGTCTTGGAAAATGGGTGTACCACTTACATGGATGCTTTCAAACAACCAGGAGAGCTTCAGTCACGTCAGAGACTTCTAGTATTTAAAGAGGGGGGGGGGGGGGGGGGAGATGCTGTCACTTAGTAGTCTGACTTTCAGTTACTGGAAAATAAATAATGCACCTAGCTGTTTTGCATTGGAAATAAGTTTAACCCCCCCCCCCCCCCCCAAATCAATTGCCAAAGAAACCCCCCCCCTCCCTCATCTGCCATCTGTACATGTGGACAACCATTTCATTTGGTGGGGGGGGGGTCTGGCACTTAAATATTCCGTAAATAATCCGACCAGTTCTGCAATGGAAATAAATAAACTTGCACCCATAAAATTGCAAAGCCCCCCCCCCTCAGAATGAATTATCTAGTACATTTGGTACATTGATTTAGTATAAGATGTAATTTACAAATACATGCATGTTCGATTTACCGACATGAATAGTGAGAAACAAATCTATGTATTTCACAACATTCCAACAGAACACATTATCTAAATTAACTCATGCTTGCGTGTAATTTCCTTGTTACCTCACAGTCTCCAAAACTAAAATGGAGGGAGCATAAGAACATTTATGTAAATTCAAATTCTCTTTGACAACAGCAAGTCTCATAATGAAACACTGGGTTTTCATAGGATGATTATGTATAGATTTCTACTGTGAATCACATGTGAAAAATTGACTTAGTCATTTACCTTACCATGCAAAAACAGGGTCAAACTCTTATATTTTCTTAGTTGATTTCAACTGTGACAAAAATCAAACATCAGAATACTAGGTTTGAAAATTTCTTCTCAGTTGGTCTCTTGATATCAACTGTGAATTTTTTTCATTTTGGTGAGAATCAAATGTGTCTTATGTTTGAATCAACTGTGAATCACATGTGAGGAGGTTTTGATTTTCTGTATGGGTGGGCTTTGATATGCCAAATGCAAATTCTCTGTGAATTTAGTTTTTGATTTATACCATGACATCTGGCCTGGTGACTTTGACCTTGGACTATGACCTACTTATAAAAAAAATCTATGTTGATCTTTGTTTAGCTATAACTGAACGGTAAGGGATTTAGTTGTGATATTTAACAATACTGTACATATTGATCCTTTCTGAACAGAGCTTGTAGTTAATACCATGACTTATGACCTTGACCTATATTCGACTTGGATAGAAAGACTCTCAAAAAGATGCAGGTTTGCAAACCAGCCATATCATCTTTAACAATTTCTTGTTCTGTTACAGTGTCCTTTGGTTGAACATAGTGGCATTATGTTACCTTGGAGTAGCTGCAAGTCTGGCCCTTATACCTACATTTGATATTTTTCTAGATGTAGCAGAGTAAGTAGCCATTGTTTTTTTGTTTTGTTTGTTGGTTTTGTACCTTTTAGCTCACCTGAGCGAAGCCTCTTGTTGATGTAAGGAGCTCTACAGTATATGTCATTTATACCATACGTTTTAATGAAGTAAGGCTACAATGGAAATTTCTATTCCAAATTAGTAGACATGTATGTATTCAAATCCTAAACTAGAATACCTCTGAAACGGAACAAAAAATAATCTAGACTAAGTATTATAAATCACTCTTCATAGAATCGTTAACTCAAATGCTACAATTATGAAAATCAGTAATCCATTGTGTTATTTTACTTTTGCCAGTGAGCTAGGCTTTGAGGAAGATATGCACACGTATGGTCTCGTAGCTGGTCTATGGGGATCTATGTATGCTTTTGGGTAAGTATATTTTTTATGCTTTTATTTTTGATGGTTAACAATTTCCTGTATCTTTATACTTTCTGTATCTTCTTGTAATAATATCACATGCAAAGCAAGAATAACATATATAGATCACGTGGTCTGCCATCTGTCTGTCAACATGGTCCATCTATCTGGTTTTTCTTCGTAAGGAATAACTAGCTTCTAGTGCTAAAGGGTAGGGCCACAAAGCCCGATATTGGCCCTAATTATGAACATTGTACTTCATAGAATTTTTAGCTCACCTAGACGAAGTTGAGTGAGCTTATGCTATAACCCCACGCGTCCGCGTCCGCGTCCGTGTCTGCGTCCGCGTCCGTGTCCGCGTCCGTGTCCGCGTCCGCGTCCGGTTAAGAAGTTTGGGGTAGCTCAGTATCTGACAAAGTACTAATGCTACAGTAACCAAACTTGCACAAGTGATTCATCTTTGGATGCTGAGGTGAACCCATGCATCAGATGCAGCATCTGACCTACATTTTCCGCTTGAGTGACTTGGTTAAGAAGTTTGGGGTAGCTCAGTATCTGACAAAGTACTAATGCTACAGTAACCAAACTGGCACAAGTGATTCATCTTTGGATGCTGAGGTGAACCCATGCATCGTATGCAGCATCTGACCTACATTTTCCGCTTGAGTGACTTGGTTAAGAAGTTTGGGGTAGCTCAGTATCTGACAAAGTACTGATGCTACAGTAACCAAACTTGCACAAATGATTCATCTTTGGATGCTGAGGTGAACCCATGCATCAGGTGCAGCATCTGACCTACATTTTCTGCTTGAGTGACTTGGTTAAGAAGTTTAGGGTAGCTCAGTATCTGACAAAGAACTGATGCTACAGTAACCAAACTTGCAAAAGCGATTTATCTTTGGATGCTGAGGTGAACCCATGCATCGGATGCAGCATCTGACCTACATTTTCCGCTTGAGTGATTTGGATAAGAAGTTTGGGGTAGCTCAGTATCTGACAAAGTACTAATGCTACAGTAACCAAACTTGCATAAGTGATTCATCTTTGGATGCCGAGATGGACCCATGTATCAGATGCAGCATCTGACCTACTTTTTCCACTTGAGTGATTTCGCTTTTAAAAGCCAATATTGAGCAAAGTATAAGTGCTACATGTACCAAACTTGCATATTGGATGTATCTTTGATCAAACTTTCATAAAATGACCTTGACCTACTTTTTCCGCTTGAGTGATTTTGCCTTTAAAAGCCAATATTGAGCAAAGTATAAGTGCTAGATGTTCCAAACTTGCATATTAGATGTATCTTTGATCGAACTTTCATAAAATGACCTTGACCTACTTTTTCCGCTTGAGTGATTTTGCCTTTAAAAGCCAATATTGAGCAAAGTATAAGTGACACATGTACCAAACTTGCATATTGGATGTAGCTTTGATCAATCTTTCATAAAATGACCTTGACCTACTTTTTCCACTTGAGTGATTTTGCTCTATAAAGCCAATATTGAGCAAAGTATAACTGCTACATGTACCAAACTTGCATATTGGATGTATCTTTGATCAATCTTTCACAAAATGACCTTGACCTACTTTTTCCGCTTGAGTGATTTTGCTCTATAAAGCCAATATTGAGCAAAGTATAACTGCTACATGTACCAAACTTGCATATTGGATGTATCTTTTATCAAACTTTCATAAAATGACCTTGACCTACTTTTTCTGCTTGAGTGGTTTTGCCTTTAAAAGCCAATATACATTTACTAAGAAATATGTTTGAATTGAATTTTGCTGTCACGAGGTGAGCTTCGTAATCTGTGATTACCTATGTTTAACTGTGATTTGACATTTTGAAATGTTCTCTACTGAATCACGAATCTATCTTTTGTAAACATTGGGTTTATAAATAGCTTTTGGCCCTTTGAAAACACCAAAATTGGTAATATTCCGTGAAACTGATGCAAAAACTACATATTTCTATAAAATTAGCAATGGCCGCATGCATTAACTAGGATGAAAAAATTACGTGTGAAAGTTTATCATTATATCCTTTTGTCATAAACCTTTTATCTCAGTTAACGCATGTGGCCTCATTGAATTCTTCCACAAAAGACAAAGTTCCCAGCAATTTTGCCATATTTTGTCAAATCGAAATGATGTCACCTCATGAGGTCATTACAGTTAAGTGGCACTATGTTTAGTGATATTTTTCTTTTCATTAAAAATGGTTAACATTCGTGTATTTTCATGAGAGATATCAAGTATTCCCATGAAATTTATTTTTAGAGAAAAATCGAGGGCCGATTTAGTGGCCTCGTGGCCCTACCAATTTACATGTTAAGCTAAGCCAGAAAAATGGAAGTTTTTACAGTAAATTTATTGTTTACTGGCCATCGCTATTTATGTCATATCATCAGAATCTGTTTATTCCAATTCTATTGCGATCTTTGTTTTCATGAATATACATGTAAGACAAAATATGATGTTAGCAACATTAATGGCATTCATGTTCCTGTTTTATGGCCATAAGTAAGGAGCAAACAACCAATGAAGTTTGATAAAAAGGCTGAAATTTGAGAAGGAATATTCTGTCTTATTGATGTACCGAGTTGCTTCCATTTGGGATGATATCTAAAGAAAACGCATAATGACATAGCAATGTGAATTTGAGGCAATTTTTCCCTGAATTTTACATGGCGTCACAATTACAGTGTACTCTCGAAAAGTCAAACTGCAAGGGACTATCAGAAATAGTTAAACTTATCAGGAGTTAGACTTACCGATTACATGACCAGCAGTTGATTTTCGATAAATGTACTCCCTTTTCTCTATATCACCGTTCAGAAATGTATGTTTTGTCTACTTTTAAGATCAAGCTACTTTAAATGTATGTATTTGCAACTCCAGAGCAAGAAAGTATTAATAATATGTCAATAAATCTCCCTCAATGAATGATGTTCGTTAAAAAAATTACTTTTATTGGTAGTTTGACTTAACGAGGTGAATTTTCAAGGTAAAATGGGACCTAAAGATTAGTTCGACTTACCAAAAAGTTCGAGTTATTGGAATTCGACTTATCAGGAGTGAAAATGCATAGACACCGATGGAAGAGAATCGGGACTTTAAAAAGCAGTTCTAGTTTAGCGGAAATTTGAGTTTGAGTAAACGAGAGTAAACTGCAGTTTACATCAGATACCATCCAAAATGGGAGGTAACTCTGTATATTGAAAAGACAGCACTATTAAAATGTTATAAAAATAATTTAAAAAAAAAAAACAAAAAAAAAACATTTTATATGCCTCCTAAGCAAAAGTTCATGGTCATAGATACAAGAAACAGACGTATTTAAAACAACATTCAGTTTCCAGAAACTTTCAACCTATTGAAACTGAATCATGAAAAATCAAAACTTACAATGTATCAGCAAGGTAATTTGCCTATTGATTTGGGGTCGTATTGATTGGAGTCCAAAGGTCAAGGTCACATCTCCTTTTATTGATTACTATCGTGAAATGAAATCTGCCACCTTTTCGCATTTGTTTCTAAATATTTTCATATTATTTCATATTGCAGGGATTTTTTAGGACCATCATTAGGAGGATTCCTGTTAGAGAATTTTGGATTTCAATGGTGCTGTACAATCACTGCCTTAGCATGCCTTGCTATGGTATTTATTTTATAACTTTTCATATTCATTAAAACTGCCATCACATTTATTGACATTATTTGTTTTCTCCCTTTAAAGCTTAAGGATAATATACAATAGTTTACTTTTATCTCAATAAATATAATGGTTTAGCTCCCTGAGAAGACAATATTTTGAGGGGATCTTAACCATTGTATTTACTGACGTAAAAGTTAAATAATTATTTTATTACATGAATCATTCAAACATTACTTTCAGACTATAAAAAGCCTCTCTGATCTATATTTAGCACATGGAGAGCTGTTTGAATCTTATATCTACCTCTGATGAAGTCCCCTGGAAAGGCAATGCCCACCGTTCTAATTTTGGCACAGGGAGAGCTGTTGGAATCTTATATCTACCAGGGATGACATCATCCTAGGTAGACATAATGTTTGAGCGTTTCACTGAGTGGCTGTCTTAGCCAATTAGAAAGGGGAAAATTCCCATTCATGTAATAATACAAAATGTTTTAAGTTAATAAAATGATAGAAACTTCTTTTTTTGTACCATTGTTTGTAATTAGTATTTTCCAATTTACAGATACCACTTTTGTTCTTTAATTGGATGTATGACAAGTGCTGCAAAAAGAAAAAGAAAGCAACACCAAAGACGATATCTACTGAACCTATAGCAGAGGAAGAGAGTCGAAACAGAGTTTTTACGACAGGTTCAATAAGTGACGTTACGTTTGCCACAGATAATTCCGTTGCCAATAATTATGAAAAACAGACTTCACCTAGAGAAAGTCAGAATGGAGGATTCACCATGAGTTCTGGGAATTCTGTGAGTGTGCCGGTAGACAGTTGGGCCCCAGAAAACGATAGTGACTTGATGGCTTCGTTTCCACCAAAAAGTTAAAGAGAATGCTTGGTAATAAGAGTTGGTCCGCTAGGAATCAGTCTCCTGTACATAAAGTTCTATCAGTCCATTATTATTCCAACAGTTTGATTCAGTCCACCATTTATAATGTTCTTTGAAAAGTCCATTCAGATACATATCATTGTTACAGCAGCTTTGAGATTTGTTATATCTTTAGAGTAAGCAGATTAGAAATGTTTTTAGGCTACAAAAGTCTGTTAATTTGAATTACTCATGTTGATGTCCATTTATGAAATCTCAAACTGATTTTAATTGGTTTGTCCAAAATTTGAAGTTGTTTTTTTTTTTATATTGTCAAGGCAGTTAAACACCAATATCTTTTCATTATATACGTATCAAAATGAAAATATTAAATTTGATTTTTTTTCAGGGGGGGGGGGTCAGAATTTGAAACACAGTGACTTGTCATGTCTTTATGCAGATAAATTTTGCTATATCTTTTGGGACAATAATTTGAAATAAGAATTGAGGATATAAAATATGGATCCTTTAAAAAGTTCTGACTATAATCTTCTGTCTTCCCTTTTGATTTCGGGATATACATTAGATATAAGTTTATTATACATGTTACAAAGTAGATGCAATAGCTGCAAAGAAGTTAGTTGTTTTGTATCAGGAACTCTTCTCAACAATACTGTATCTGACAAAATAAATAGATTTTTGTATTGACTCACTTTCAGTTTTCATGCAGTATTAGGGAACACAACTCAGGTTCACTACATTCGACCAGTTCCTTGTTACAAGTCACTTAAATTATACCGACAGCTTTATGTATTGGTAAACAGGTCTTGCTGGGTAAACAGGTATGACTGGGTAAACAGGTATAAATGGGTAAACAGGTATGACTGGGTAAACAGGTGTGGCTGGGTAAACAGGTATGACTGGGTTAACAGGTGTGGCTGTGTAAACAGGTATGACTGGGTTAACAAGTTTGGCTGGGTAAACAGGTATGACTGGGTAAATAGGTGTGGCTGGGTACACAGTTCTGGTTTAAATAGGCTTCAATATTAAATGATAGCTGCATTAAGGTTGACATGATATATGGTATAAATTTTTAACAATACTTGACCTATTCAATTCAAAAGTCATTTGATATACTTTTCAATGCAGGCCATTGCTTATAAATGTTGATAGTTTGTATTACATACATGTGTCTTAAATTGTACTGTTTTTTACAATAAAGAAAAAACAGAAATTATATAATACATGTATAGACTTATCAAAATTTTGTTGCAATGGTTATTTTTAGAAATTATGCCTAGTGAATATAACATTCCAACAATATAAGTTTTGTATACTTAGCAACTATATACCTCAGAATTATATCTTTGTTCAAACATAAGTCTGGTCCAATTTCGAAACTTTATTATCAAGCAAATAATACATGTACATTATAATTAAACCCCTCTCATACTCATAGCCACTACAAACAAATACCACCTACATTTTATTGTAATCACCCTTTCTTTATTTTCCAGTATGAACATAATTTTCTGTACTACATACATGTAAGTCTAGATCTGTGATCACTGTGATATTGTAGAGTCCCATTCATACTGTGTCTTCGATTAACATTCCAGTATAATTATTAGATTGTATACTCCCATTCCAAGCAAAAAAAAGTCTTCTATTTTCATCAGGTTTAAGCTGGGGGAGGCTTTTTATGCCTTCTTGTGTACAGTCATTTGGATCATTCTTGATCACCAGTTTTCTGAATTTGGCATATCCATATATTGATTGTTAATCAGACTGTTGATCTTAGTTTCAAATTTTAAATTTTTTGATAATTATATCGTTGGACTTTTAGACACACTAGTCATATTGTATTTTCTTCATTAAAGAAATTTTAAAGATTACCAAATTTTGAAAAAAAAAAACAAGTGATATAAAATTGCCAAAATGTCTGTATATGTCTGTGCCCCAATCTATTACTCTCTCCATTTAAAATGCTTTCAAGTCAAACCTTCACAAAAAGACACTCTTAGTTCAGTGTAACTTTAAAGCTCGGGTTTTTTAAGCGGGTGTACATTAATATGTACACCTGAGTGACGTAGGCTTTGTAGGCATGATATACTTGCTTTGATGATGGCGTCATCTACTCAAGTGACATTCCAAGAGTCGTGAGGGGTGTGTGACATCAAAGACATACCTACAGGTAAACTTGATTATGCTAATGTGATAAGTTTTAAGCTGTCAATAAAAAATAGAGAGGGGTAAAAGGGATAAAATGGACCAGTCGGATTGCTATTAGAGATGTTAAGCCTATGGGGTCATTGAGGAAATGACAGAAAATTTACCTGCCTTTTTTTCATAGTCCCCACCTGGCCTTTAACCATAATTCATAGGAAAAAAGCTCATAAATTATGCAGAGCTTAGAAAAGGTCTATTCACCTTCTCAATACTAGTTTCATGCTAATCTACTAGGTATAATTGTAAAAAAAAACTATATATATATTTATTCTGGGAAATTTTTGTTATTTATTTCTTGCCTTTTTATTATGTGACTAGAGGGTAAATTTGTAAGAAAGGATTACTTTGATTTGGGAACTTGGTGAAATCGTAATTGAGAAAATTTCTCCCTTTCTTAAAGGTCTAAAAGTAAGCATGGAGAGACCATAGCTGAGTGTTTGAAGATTTTGTTTGTTGCTTTTGTAAAATACATTTTTGTATTTTGTAAAAATTTATGAAATATTATTGTTTGACTATCGATTGGTTCCACATTAATACTAGTAAGTGTGCAATATGTTGATTTTAATTAGTTGGACGCAGAAATATTGTTGTTTTTATGTAAGAAAATCAATTTGTTGAAGTATTGTATTGTTTATGGACCTCTAGCGTCTAGTTTACTATACCTCTGATATTGTTCTCATATCATTATTCTAATCATGATTAGTTGCATTGTCAGACTTTTGTCAATTAGTTTTAATTTTTGGTCAGTGTAGAGATTACTGAGATTTGAAATTGTTTGTATGAAGTTCTATGATGTCTTACTATGACAGTTATTTCCCTTTACTATGGGCATTCTATATAATTCTATTTTGACCTATTATCTCAAAATTGTCCTTTCTCATTACGAGAATCAAAGTGCTAAATTTCATGATGCCACAATGTTTTCACCTTTCAGATACCAAAAATACACTATGACATCATGGATTTTGCACAATATCTGAATTGATGTAAAGGTAAATTACACTCTCACACCTGAACATAAATAATGAGAAAGGGAATAAGCATTAAGTAAGCAATGTGTAAAGATCAATTTTTTATTTTAAGTCTTCTTTTATTTACCATTATATACATGATTTGAAGACAAATTGTTCATAATTTTGATCAATTTATTTTTAGCGACATATTATTTTGGTACAATCAAGTTAAATCATGTTTGTTATAATACCAATTTTGTGTTTCAATAGATTTGTTGTTTTTATCAGAGCTTTAATGGCCAATCATTATCATTTTATACATGTATGTACATATTACATTCATATTATAATGTTTTAATTTAAGGGTAAAAAACCTTGAATTTTTGTTGCTTTAGATACAAATTTTATCTATTCGTACAAAAGGGTCACAAATTTGAATGTAGTTTTTTCACACAAAGATGCCAAATGTCTTCAGCAGGATTTGATATTTCCTGTTTGACATAATTATTTACATATTTTTCAACACCCTAACCTTGTCTCTTAAGAATCAGTTATCATAGTTTTATACATCTTTACAAACAAAGGGTCTAACTTGTTATTTATCATCTTCATGTTAGCATACTTATGCTATTACAATAATGATTGAAACTGAAAAAGATTTGACCTATTTGATTGTCTTCTTTAGAAGTAAGCTCACTGTTGAATGTGGTTGAATCCTAGCTATAGAAGCAAACTTGATTACCCCTCCCCCAATAATGACATATTTGAGGGCTGTATGATTTTTGTCAGTTTGTTACACAATCTTAAACATTGGTTAACTTTTGAATGTATATTTGCATGGCTTTCATATTTTACATACATATTGTTTGTGATAAATATTTCCACTTGTACCATACTTTCTGACCTTGTGTCCTTGACCTTAGAGTTTGACCTAATAATTATGGAAAAGTCAAAACATTGAGTATAACTTTGATGAGTGATAGGGGTTTATATTTCACATGTTCATTTCCTTGTTATGAGAACTTTCTACTGGGTCCAAAATTTTCACCCCATGACCTTGACCTTGACCTTCATAACTTACATTCTGGTAGAATTCAGCTGCATCAGTTGTGTGACAGCTAAAAGGCATAAGTTTTCACAAACACATCCTGTTTCTTTTCCACTTCCTAAATTTTCCCTCTTTGGTTGGATTTAAAAAAGTTCTCAATTTAACTTTAATCCACTCTAAAGTACCCTAATAGGAGATGAATAATGATAGTTTAGATTCTTGATTTGTAAAGATGAACTTGAATCGTAGTTAATCCATTTTAGCTTTTCTAGTAATTGTGCCATCGATGAGTTTAAATTTTCAATTTTAAACTTCTGAATATTGCATGTGCCAATTATTTATGAAGAATTATTATGTATTTTGTTTTGAAATAGGGTTTGATAGTGTTTAAGGTAAACGAAGACGTCCTAGCGAAAATGTATATATGTAGCAAAGAATATATGAAATATATATTTTAATAAGATTATATTTTTATTTGATAAATAAACGACAAAAACATTGATATTTTCTTATTCTTTTGAATGACAAATGCAAGTATTTACAACAATATTCCATTAACCATGGTTCACGTTTACAATTCGATGAATTCAGAGTCTGGCCTTGCCTCGATTAGACATGTCCATGACTTATTTGGATTCTTTTGGGAAATGACTAAACAATATTTGCGAACAATGCTTTAACGTAGATATGTATACATATTTTTATATATGCACAACCAATATAATACCCTTAAGATGTAACTATTAATAAGGACATGATGCATTTCTGAATGTGAACGTTACAATGCATAAGATCTAAAGAAACATGCTGAGGCAGATGTTCCAACCTGCAAACTGAACCCGCAGTGACCTGAATTTCAAATTTTCAATGTCACCTTTTTACCTAGAAGAAAAAGAATGAAACAGACAAGTGTAGCGCATATATTTTGAATAAATGTCATAATTTGTGTTTTGCTAAGCGTATGCAACACACAGCAAGTGCATTTACCATATAAAATATTGCTAAGGCGCATTACATGTACATGTACGTTAATAATTACATGTACGTTAATGCACTTGCTGTGTGTTGCATACCCGTAACAAAACACAAATTAAGACACTTATTCTCTATATAAGGCGCTTTACATTCAAATCAAGATATTTTTTTAAAAGATCTCTGGCCATGATACTTGATACTGTATGGTATAATGATCTCAAGGTTTTTCTCCGTTTTACTTGTACATAATACAATGTATAGTAAAAAGAGTACTCAAGGCTCAATCTCAAGTCTGCTTTCATCTAGCTTTTTACAGACAAATCACAGAATTGTGATATGTATTGCATCATGAGCAAAGTGACGTGTCATTGCAGTCCTACTTCATGATAACCTAGAGCTTTTGAAATTTATTTTGTATATGATATGCAGTATCATTCATAACTGAAAATTCATCCATTCTATTCTACTCTGAAAAGAGAAAAAATGTTTCAATAATTTTAAGTCATAAATAATTTCAAAAGGAAACGAAAGAATATTGAAATTTAGACTTAAGTCAATTCTTAGTTTATGCTGCCGGGCCAGTGAACTCATCTCCATATAGGGATTCACATTTGCTCTGCTGCAGAACTGTTACGTTCTTGTTTTGTTTTTCATTTTCTTTTTCTTATTTTGTATGCACATTAATCATGATTTTTTGATTTTTATTTTGGGTTTTGTGCTGATACTACCAGGTTGAATGTAAGTATTGAATTGAAATTTTGTAACAGATGCAGCAACTTGGTAACTAAACATCATACTAATGAGAATTGGTCATCTCTTGTTTTGGGGGAATATAGACAAAACAACCATAGAATCTTTATACATGTCACAGAAGATCATTCTGATGAAATGAAGCTACCTAGTACGTTCACGATTCTTATGGTCACAATCACTTACTTTAAGAACACTGGAGATTATAGTTGTGTATGACAAATTTTATTATGCAGTTTGTGATACTCTTGTTGACCACGTGACATTTACCTTTTGCTTTTGATGTACATCTTATAAAGTTTTAGTATTAGACGTAAATAAAATGAGATAAGTCATGAAATGATGATTATAACAATACGTCAATTGGTATTGTTCAGCACAACTTCAAGAGCCTAGATCTCAAGTTTTGGTCATTTATATGGGTTTTGTAGTTTTAAGTCAATTAAGTTGTTTAGAAAACAGGAAAACAAACTTGTAAATGTATGATTTATTTGCAGATGAAAACAAAATTCATTTTCTTTACATCGGTGCATTCACTGAAAGATCAACAATGTATATTTTTAAAAACATTATTGAGAACATTATTTGCATATTTTAAGATACACTCATTATAAAGAAAATTCAGTTTGATACAAACGTATTTGTTAAACATAAGATTGACATCCATATGAAGAAAGTGAACGCAAAACATTTCTAATACTAAAAAAAAAAAAAAAAGATTCCTAATTTACAAGTCATATTGATACACTTGTAAAATATCTTCTGCGATAAGATATTCAGAAAAAGAATGTCTAAGTAAAAAAAATGATATTCAGAACTTAAAGCAATGAGAAATTTCACAGTTTACACTACACATGCGAAAAAATCCATATATCCGTAATAATTATTTCTTCGGCGGAAGAACATTTGCTTTGAATGTACCAATAACGTTGCCAGCTGGACGGTAGCTGGCGACCACAATCATCCTGCCGCCCGATCCCTGCGCTTTGCCTATACCCAATTCTTTACTACCTTTCCATACCATCTGGGTAAAGTGACCTGAAGTTATAGAAAATACTGTGAAATATGTATTCAACGAAATCATCATTGGAAAAATAAGAGATCCCTTCCCCCCCAAAAAAACCTAAAATAATTATCATGGAATATAAAGACAAAACTGAAAAAAATGGAATGACAATTCTGATTTGTTAATAATTCATTGTTAAGTTCCATACCTGTGCCCATAACCCTGGTCTCTGTACCAAACTTATACTTAGTTATTTCATTGTACCACTGGTCACATGCTTCTTGAGCTGAAAATAGAGTAATTATGACAATTGAGAGACTTGACTTCCGCTCCTGTTTTGATTCAGTAAGTGAAAATGGAACACAAAATCCAAAATTAGGATCCAAAAATCACAATTAGCACACACATCCTTGAAAAACACAAAACTTGATCAAACACCTTAAAAATCCTGAAAAGGAGTAAAGGGGAATCCCCAAACACATGGGAATAGTAAGCATCAACACCCGTCTTTTTACTCTGCGGAGAAGGTAAAAAAACCAGTGAATGTATCAAACTCGGTCTTTAGTATGGATCGATTCTGAAACATTTATTACATTGTGGACAATGGGATTTTTTGCAAATTATTTTATCGTCATAAGTTTTTGTTTTTGTTTTTGTTTTTCTTTTTTTGAGGTGCCGAGGTCAGTCAACCACAAATATACCCTTTGCCGAGTAATGTATGGTTATAGTCGTCCTCAGAACTAAATCATTGTACTTTGATCTTGTTCTGAAATAGCGTATCAGTTTTCATATGAATACACCATACAAAGGAGAAGAAGGGATGTTTCTACCCATTTGTTATTTTGAAGCTGAAGTTGTCACATTTGTCACATCTCACCGTATTTAGGATACCAAAGTAGCCAAAACATAACGAGATCTGAGTATGAAATGGAAATAATGCTTTAAGTGGCCCCTTTCTATTCTAGGTCTCACAGACAGATGGTGATGGGGTAATCCGCACTGAAAATTTTGATGATTCGACGGGTGTTGCATGCAAACAGGAAACGCTTACTTTCCCTGCGCTTCTGGCCTCACTTCGGATTACTGTTTATTCAGAGGTTCGCAACTGTTCCAATGGAAATTCCAATGATTTTGCCTCGCCATCTCGATTTTGAGACTGAATAACTGATAGGTACTTCTTCGATGTTTATTTATTGAAAGCACGTCATCAATGTATCTGTATACATATAATTGAATTGTAGAGCTGAATGCTTCTTCCGTGAGAGAGAAATGAGTGAACAAATTCAGCCTCATATAATAACAGAAACATATAAGCAAAAAGTGGAAGACAAAAAGTAGATTAAAAAAGAATTATTTCTTATTTTGCTTATGAAAGAAAAAATATTAATTGACTCAACAATATGCAGAATGGACACTCGCATTAAGTTTTCACTGCTGTGAACGACAAAATAAATACTGGTTTACAGAAGATGCTTCAAGATCAAATTCACTATCTGCTGCACGAGTAAATAAGAAATTTTTAGAAAGCCTTTGGTTGTGTTCCAAAAGACATAAATTACTTCTAAAGAATGGTTCACTGATAAGGGGGTATGTGCAGAGAGAAGATTGGAAGGAAGCTGACAACTCATGGTCATTAGACTTCATCTTGATGATAAGGCAGTGCACAATGTAATGTTCTATTCGATCAACGTGAATGGTAGCCGAGAATATTGTCAGGAATAGCATTGAAAATATTTCAGTCGTTTTAGCTCATCCGAGACAAAGATACAAAGTGACCGATGTCACAGTTTTTTTTTTTTTTTCGTTTATGCTAAACACCCCTATCTACCCGTAGCCTGCTGCATAAGCTTCCCAGTTTCTTACAGAAACTCGAAGTGTTCACAACCAATTTTAGTGCACTAGACACGTGTTTCGGAAGTTAGTCCTCATCAGTGGTAATTGAAACCAAGATGATTTTCAGACAAGCCCAAATTTATTATAGTAGCGCCCTCTAATTTGATTTTGAATTGTCTGTATCTTTTTTGTAAAGAGTGCGCGACTCCAAATTTCCTGTAGTGTCGATTCAGTAGCATAATTAAATTAAATCTAAGACCAAAGATAATTGGAGAAATTGGGCAGATGGTGTTAGGATGTTAACCTCTTGTAATTTCTATGATATTTAAGTTTGAAATGACAATTTGAAATGAAGTTATATATTATTATAAAAAAAACTGCAGCTTCTTTTAAGTTTGGTTCTTTTGCTTCAATACAGCTGTCAAAATCTGCCATAATCTGGTAGCTTTGCAAATTATTATGAAAAATTAAAGACACCCCAGAAATAACTCATAATAATAATTTTCAGTAAATCCGTCATGTAATATTTAATGTCGAAAAGACCATCGCCAAAATATATTAATTTGTTATTTTGAATATTCGTATGACCTTATAAGAATACTGTTTTTTGCAATGTCTGTCACGCGGAGACTTGCTTTGTGATAGGATGAGTAATTGCAGCGTTTTCTTCATTACGTCGATAATGAAGTGCGCATACTGGAAATGCAGTACCTATCATTATATAACATAAATACTGAGGTGAATTACCAGTGTATTCTGTCTCCGCCGACGATCGTTTACTCGCTATGTTCTCCCCCAATTTTTTGCCCTTGTGGTTACAATCGCTGTGCTGGAATAGATTGTTGGCCGCCAGATGATCCGCCCACTTCTGTGCATATCTACTCAGATCCTGAAAGCAGTCCAACATCATTAGTATAATGATTATTAAAGCTAAATGATTATGTCAGTTCATATAAAATTCTAATTTAAAAGTAGAGATAAAACATAAAAAGTCACACAATAGAAGGGTGAGTGATAAATATACTAGTATTATAGAAATAAAAAATAAATTAAATAAATTACACTTTATATTTTTGTGTATGATATTACAGTATGCTACTAAGGCAAAATTTATCTCTGTTATAGCAATAAAAAGAAAGAAATTCCAATATTTTTTGCTTTCATAGCTTTACAGAATCGTTCTTTTTGGATTTTAAAATTTCATTAGTCTGCGCACGTTTAGAGTAGCATTTTAATGACGTTCTACTTCTTCGAGTCAATCCAGATGGTCTGATACTAATATCAAACTTATACACTGAACAAAGAAAAAAATCTAACCGAAAGTCTGGAAAGATATACAGCAAAATTGTTTGCAAATACATAAAGTGTCTGATTCAAAACATACACAAAAATATACAAATAAAAAAACATATGAAAATCAACCTCTCTCCCAAATCTTCTAAACAGAGTGAATAAATTATACACTAAAATTTTCTGTCGCAAAAATAAAAATGAAATCTACTCACCCTGGATTGTTTGAGGGGCGGTACTCCATGCTTCTTTCTATAGGTATTATGAACTTTTACACAATCACTGATAAAATCCTTAAGCTTTTGAGGCTTCTTTGGCTTCTCATCCAACGGTTTCTTTCCTCGTGGTCTCTTGCTGATATCCTTGCTTTTATGCTGTGAGCAGCAACACCCCATCTTGTCACAGGCGAAAAATGATAATTTTTCACTTTTGTTTTACCAATGACAGAAATCGCTCTATTTTCTGTTTTCCAAATTTCAGTTTCACAAAAAGTCTCAATCCGATGAGAACATCACAATTACATCATCCGACGTGATGGTTTCAGCAGATATGAAGCGAAATTTTATTTTGAAGTTTAAGATCAAATGTTATCCTGTCTGACTTTCCCTCAGAAAATTATCAGCTGTGTGATACTAGAGCAGTGAAATGTAAGCCTGCTCAGATTACCCCGATAGAGGGAGGGGAACACTGAAAGTAAAAGAAAAATGTTTTGTCATCATGGTGATTCAGACTTACTGAAAATTCCGCCTTGCAAGAATCTAGAAAATGAATTTCATAAATGAAGGAATTTGATGGACTATAGACGAAAACATACTGCTAGTAATTAGGTTTCCGACCCGTCCATCAAAACAAGTAATAAATTCGGTAGCTATTTAGAGATGGGCTGCCAGGTGTTTGTTATAAAACTAAGATCAACTTTATTTCAACAAATGATGTACTGTAGATATGCAGATGTACCTCAAACCAAGAAACAATTCTTTATGTTATAACACAGTAAACGTATAACATCTGTGAACAGGAGTATGGAACGGTTCCACTGGCTGACAGCCCGTAAATAAAACCGTTACCTACATCATAATCTTTGTTCTATTTCAGTCATTCTAATTAGCTTTTGTTTCGTCTGGTGTTATGTTTTGAAGATATTTATCATTCAACGAAATTGAGTTATCTTAGAATATATTTAAATTTGAAAGTCATTAACAAATAACACTCAACGATGATACAGTGACGACAAAATACTTGCCCTTGAACTTTCATCCAACGACAGTATAAGAAAAAAGTATTAAAATTTGAACTAAAAATAGAAATAACATCAATGGAAGAACTGTAACCATCAGAAGAGAATTATCAAAGTTTTGCAAGTTAATTCGTATGATTAATCTTACAATGAAGTACCACACACTATTTAAAACGTATTCGCTCCCTAAAAATGGTATCTGTGAGCCACAGTACCCTAGCTACAGATGCTATCTGCAGTGCACTTTATATGCCTTTGACTTCTGAATCTTTCATACACTTTACGAATAAGATTAATTATTCTAACGTTTCTGTAGAAATATAAATAAGAAATATATAAAAAATACATATCTTTGACCAGGATCTACCGGACGCAGAGAACGGCTCTCAATCAAACGTGAAATCGGGGTAATACTGAAACGCATGGCACCTTCGTCAAAGAGTCCGTTTGTGGTTCATCGAAAATATGGATATCTCTTCGAATTCGGTGGTCCTTAGATATCTTTCAACATTGCGTACAAAGTAATGTAATAGTGTTTTATATTTTCATAGGAAGTTCCTAACTTTTGCAGTGACAAAGTCAGACGCTCATATACATGTATACCATGTATACACCACTGAATCTCTGTCGGATTCCTCGGTTGATAACATGTATGAGCTCGCTACAGCCGTCAGAACACGGACTGTATTCCATACGCCTTCTGTTTTAATATCCATTTACATATCCATCTGTGTGTTTCTTGGGGCCCTGCGTTATGCTGTCTGTTTGTATGGTCATCTTACTGTGAGGAGGTTATTTTACACCACAATTGTACGTTCTACGAGGCCTCTAGGTAATCGGAAATGCTGGAGGGTTGTGCGCACGTAATCCGGATAACCAAACCGTCTGCTACTAGCGAGGCAGATGGCCGCCCTAAGTCGGCACCGATTGCCTATTGGTCTCGTTGGTTTTTGTGTAGTCATTTACGTTTAATGTTTCTATGTCATTTGGCATTCATGTACCTTTTGTGTCTCTTTCTTTCTGTGTCTGCTCTGTGTTTTCCCCTCCTTTCTTCGCATCGGGTGTTTTGGGGTTTTGCTGTGGATGCTGAAACCGAATGTTGTTGGAGATCCCCTCCTTTCTTGAGTACTTTCTTGGTTAGTAAGATGGAAGATCTGAAGACCACAGATCGAAGTCGCTGTATTTTGAGCTTATATTTCAATATTGACAATTACTCAGCAGTACTAAGGAATGTTGGATATTTGTAATTTGAACATTTTAAAAGTTGTCATGTTTGTCATATACCGAGGAGTTTAGGTGACCATTGTCATCAAAATATACCATGAGATTTGGAAGCAGGTATAATACTTTCCGTGTTCCTAGATAGATGGCATTTAAAGCAACCAAGTTTGTAGTTTTCTGTTCCACGATTGCTCAATGAAATAACTAGTTCAAGATAAAATGCCCGATACTAAGATTACCAAGAATATATAACACGATTAATCTATAATGTGGTACTCCATTAAACAAAGTCGTTGTAGTGTAAGTTTGGTCTGGAATAGCTTATTAACTGAATATGCAAATCTATATACTAGTATTGTACTTTTCAAGTTGAATTCGTCACATTCGTCATATACTAAAGTATTATGTTTACCATTGTTGTCAAAATTTTACACGAGATCTAAATAAAAAAAATTAGTTTTCGGTTTTAAGATTTCTCCATGAAATGACATGTTCAAAATTTGTAGATGTATGAAAGAATAGTCAAATTTAAATCTTTATCTATAATGAGGCACTACATGAAACTTCGATGCCGGAGAGATATTTTCATCCAAAGACCTTATCATTATATCTGCAAGTTCTTTGTATCCAAGTGTTTTCTGCTACTGATGTTTTCGTCACATTTATATAAGTGGCTTATCTCCTACCTTCGTAGCATGTTAAAACATTAGAAAGGAAAGAGAAGGGCTGGTGTTCTGACAAGAACCTGTAGTATTGAACTATTTAATTTCCTTCATTTTTCATTTCATGCACTTCATGCCTCTGAAAAGGTGTTCCTTCATTGTGAGATTTCATGATAAAATCTCGTCAGAAATTGTAGGAAAGTTTATAAAACATATTTTCTTAGAAGTGCTATATGAAATAAACCTACAATAGAAAGTTTTATATATTCAGAAAACTGGAAAACTGAATCCTCCCGGGCACCTGGTCCCACCTCTAGCTTGTTAGGGGTCCGTCGATGTTCAGTTTGGTGCTCTATTGTGAGTGCTGTTGAGATTATCGTCAGGATCTTCTTTAACTCATTTGTGTCACACGTATGCCCTTTGCCGTGTGGAGCTCGTAAAAAAGTTCCCCGCGAGGGGTTTGACAGTAAGTGTTTTGAATATTTTCCCTGACATGGTCGCCATAGCACTTTCTTAATAGAAGTGGCCTCAGACAGTGCAATTCATGTTTTTATGTTATAAGTTTCGTGCAAGATCATCGATGGCGGGTGCGGCTAGCCAACAGGGGATGCTTACTCCTCCCGGGCACCTGGTCCCACCTCTAGCTTGCTAGGGGTCCGTCGATGTTCAATTTGGTGCTCTATTGTGAGTGCTGTTGAGATTATCGTCAGGATCTTCTTTAACTCATTTGTGTCACACTTATGCCCTTTGCCGTGTGGAGCTCGTAAAAAAGTTCCCCGCGAGGGGTTTGACAGTAAGTGTTTTTAATATTTTCCCTGACATGGTCGCCATAGCAGCACTATAGAAGTGGCCTCAGACAGTGCAATTCATGTTTTTTATGTTATAAGTTTCGTGCAAGATCATCGACGGCGGGTGCGGCTAGACAACAGGGGATGCTTACTCCTCCCGGGCACCTGGTCCCACCTCTAGCTCGCTAGGGGTCCGTCGATGTTCAATTTTGTGCTCTATTGTGAGTGCTGTTGAGATTATCGTCAGGATCTTCTTTAACTCTACTGTAAAATGAATATGTTAAAAAAATTAGATCCAGATTTTACACTTGTTGATTATTAAATAAGGAAAGACACTTTCATACAATTAAGAACTCAAAATTTAAAGGTTTCATGACAGGTTTTTTTCAAAATGTTCCTAATTTTTTATAATAAAAATGGAGGACATTGTGGTCGCTAAAATAGAATAAAAAAGATATATATCATAGACTAAAAAAAGTGCTTACAAAATGTATATCAGATAAGGTTGAAGAAGGACTTTGTCATGAGAGTAAATGTGTCTTTTATTTTTTTCTGTCTGTGGTTCAAGACATTTTTTTGTCATTTCGAACGAGTTTTTGTCAGAAACTTCCCAAAGACTGCCAATTTCGAGATTTCTTCGATAGTTTTATGTATACGTCATATGCTTGGTATTATTCTATTCATCATATATTTGACTTTTGATTTTGTTGAATCTCTGAAATGAGATAAAGAAGATCTTGACGACAATCTCAACAGCACTCACAATAGAGCACCAAATCGACGGACCCCTAGGAAGCTAGAGGTGGGACAAGGTGCCCGGGAGGAGTAAGCATCCCCTGTTTGGCTAGCCGCACCCGCCGTCGATGTTACTGATGTTGCGTCTGAACTGAAAACAATTGTATTGTTTGTTTATACTTGATCATTAGATACTGGTTTTCATTAATTTATTCATTTTCATCATTGATAAATACATAAATTTTATCAACCATTAACAATCATATAATTATATACTAGAATTATATTTTGGAATGCTTAATCAAAGATTTTAACAATCATCTTTTTCTTTTTCAGCTTTGTCAGAATATAAGCAAAGTTTGGAATGATAAACCTTGTGTTCCCATATGTATAAGCATCGCAACAATATAAGAATATTGTGGATTCAAATATATGTTGAATATTGATATATGATAACAGTTAATATATCGTCATATGTTTCTGTGAAATAACATTTATGTGCTACAAGTATTTTTGAAGCACTATTGCGTAAAACTGATTGTATGAAATTGTGATGCAAAATTATGCAAATCAAAGTTGAAATCGTATTATTTTAGACATGAATTCTACGATTGCACATTGACTAAAGTAAAAGAAAGGTATAAAGATATAGGTACAAGTAACAATAACAATTAAAATAAATGACTATTTCGGCTTTGGAACATTTTCTTTAAAGCTGCCCACTAAGTTTCCTGCCGGACGATAACTGGCAACCACAATGACCTTGCCGCCTGACGTCTTCGCTTTGCCAACGCCGATTTCTTTACTTGTTTTCCATACCATCTGAGTGAAGTGACCTGAAATTATAATTTTCATGTAAATTGTGTCGATAAACCAATGGTAAAAAGAAGGGAGGAGATAGTTTCTTTCTCTGGAAATGTATATTGAACTGATGAATGTTTAACGTCTTCAAATTCATAAGCATTATTTAAAAGCAGATAAATTTACAGCATGGATCAGACATATTTCGCAAATTACATACCGGAACCTAAGCTTCTGGGCTCTGTACCGAAATCGTGTTTTTTAATCTCGCTATACCACTGGTCACACACCTCTTGACCTGTGAGAAATAAATGAAATCCAAAATTATATATGATTATATAATTTCTGAAACACTATTAAAGATATTTTCGCGCCATTGGATTGGTCAATGCATGATGAGTAATTATTGTTTCTTTTCCGTGTCAACCCATTGCTCTTGACGTGATCATCTTATGGGAAATAATGTATATAGAGCCCACTTTCTTCTTCCTTCTTACCGAAGTAACATCAGTTCCAAAGACCTATGTAAAACAACATAAACTAAAGATAACAAGAAGAGATTAGAAACAAAATTACATTCTTTAAGAAGGATAAGTATTTTGGTTCACTGTAGAGGCAAATTGAAAGTATGAGTATACTGGCAGACACCTCGTAATTATATGTCAATCAACATGATAAGATAGAGAGAAACTCATCATCACTATCAAGTTTAGATGTACGGGCAAGTATATTTAGTTAAAATCTTCACACAGCGGAGAAGATCTCCATTTGTTCGTTATTAGAATCTAGCTTATTAACTATTTATTGGTCTCTTTGCTTTATGTGTATTCTTTTATGTTGAGTGTTTCTTTGACGTGTTTGGAGTCCTTTATCCCTTTTGCGTCTCTTGCTGTGCTTGTCTACACTGTGTTTTTGTAAGGGATGTTTTGGTGTTTTGCTGTGAGTGCTGCAACCGAATCTTGATGGAGATTTCCTCCTTTCTTTTGTGAACATGGATGAGTACCTCTAGATAAAGGTATAAAAGGCTTTGAGCTGCTTTCTTATGACGAAAATCATTTGTGTTTGTGATTTGCCAGTTAGATTCTCAAATGAATGTGTTTCATGACTTTGTGTTTTAAGTATCCTGTCGATAAAATCACAGGGAACTATTGGTTTCAATTCAGTCTGTCTGTCTGTCTGTCTGTATGTCTGTTCGTCTTTCTGTTTGTGACGCTTACGTGCTACTAACGTGACAGATGGCCATAAAAAAAATCAGCACCGATTGCCCATTGGTCTCTTGTGCTTGGTGTTTGGATGTCGTATTTGGTGTTCCTTGTCCCTTGTGTTTTTTTTTGTTTCCATATAGGGGTGCTTCAATGTTTTGCTGTAGGTACTGCAACCGAGTCTTGTAGGAAATTCCCTCGTTTATTTAAGATCTTGTTGAGCTTCTTGAGGAGTTTTAAAATGACCTTTGAGAAGAGAGGTTTTCAGACTTTTTACACGCTATATGTTCTCCCTAAATGTTACAGTACCTGTGTAGTCGCCGCCTCCTGACGACCATTTACACGCTATGTTCTCTCCTAATCTATCACCTTTATGGTTACAATCGCTGTGCTGGAAGGAATTCGTTGCTGCCAAATGATCTGCCCATTTTTGAGCAAACTCACTGAGATCCTGAAATTAATTACACTTTGCATCAGTCGACAATAATCATTCAATTGTACCTAATATGTGCACTTTAAAATTGGCTGAACATTCGTCTCCCTACTTTTATGCGCTCTCTTTCATTATTCATGATGCCTTTCTTGATGCGAGTGTTCCATTTGGAGTTTTAATGTAAGCGTTCTATATGTCACGTTGTCTCGTTGATTGTTATTGCTGTGATTTTGCATGGTGCCCATTATTTATTGAAATCTTGCACGTGTGTGTTTTGATTTTTTTCAGAGCAAAAGTTTTCTTGTGTGGAATCCTTTTAAATTTTGCTGTGGTGTCAAGCCTGTTTAAAGACGACTTTGACCGCTTCCTATTTTGAATGGAGAACCAAGTACTATTTCTCGAATAATGCTGTGTCGTCCTCACCAGAGTAAATCTTATTAAACGAAAACTACAAGGCTATCATGAAAAAAATGTCTCTGAATTGTTACATTTGCTACGTTTTTCGACAATTCTTTGCTATGTTTTATTTAATTATTTTATTGTAATTTTTTGGGGGGGGGGGGGGAGGGGGGGCAAATTACTGGTTCACTTGACAATAAATCTCGGTCAAGTCGACATGTATGAAAATAAGAAAATATATTTAACACTCACAAAAAGGAAAAATATACTCCTTCGGTGTAAAGGAAAGACGCGCATTTTAGCGTTATCATTAGAGCGTCTGCGAGTCGAATTAACATGCTTTCTCTAGACTTTATGCATAATAAATCTTCATAGACATCTCACCATCGACAAATACATAATCGCTACGTTCTTACAATGGATTCCTAGACATGATAAATACCACCAACCTTTGCATGCTTGAGAGGGTCAACACCGTGTTTCTTTCTGTACGTGTTATGGACTTTCACGCAATCGTCAATAAAGTCTTTGATCTTTTGCGGCTTCTTTGATCTTTCAGGCGAGGAGTCGGAGGAGCTACTGGATCCCCTCCTCTTCTTGTCCTTGTCTTTGCTTTTGAAAAACTGTGAACATAAGCAACCCATATTTAGTAAATTTTGTGCTCGTTTTAAGTGAAAATGTATGCATGGAAATTTTCCTTATTGATCGTAAATATATATCACATGTAGATGAAAAGAAGGGTTCATTGTGATTTAGATTATGGCAGAGCAAAGTCAAAGAAATAAATGTTTCTTGTGACTAAGAATTATGCATACTTTCAAATGTTTGAAAACAAACAATGCTTTGACCAGGCATTCAACATTCAACTGAGTGAATTCTCGACTTTGAGACTGAATAACTGATGGGTATTTCTTTGATGTTTATTTGTGACTGAATTATTTTGAATAAATATTCATGATTTTTTTTACAAGTAATGTTCCTTTTCAAGGGTAGAGTTGTGACACTTTTGTCTTCTTCTCTATATAATGAATGATATTTGTATGAAACTTATAGTTTTATTTTTAGATTTCGCAATACCCAACGATGTATCAAAATATTCTAGAGTACGCTTTGTCTTAGTAAGTGTAAGTAAAACATAGTCAATCTATGACTGTTTTATCTGGATAATGATATAGTTAGTAGAATGCACATAAGCAAGAAACAAACTTCTATATTATATCTTACTAAAAGGCAACAGCTGTATCGGTATGACTGGGAATCATTATGTGACTCAACATTGTTATATTGTTAAAGCATATATACAGTGATCATGAACTGCTTACGTTGCAAAATATAGATAAAACCCTACATTAGTATTACTAGTAGCCAATATCGCTAGATATTCAGAAAAATATGGACATATCTCTACAAAATCGATAATTCAGAAAATCATAAACCGAAGGCATAAAAAATCAGGATAAAACAGAAACCAAAGCAAACAAATAAAAACCTCCACAACATGAAAAAAGCGGACTCCTTATATGGGACTGAAACCAGGTGTCCAGATAGAGTCAGCATCTCCTGCTTGCATGCAACACCCGTTAAATCCGGGTAAAAGCAGCGATATGTTACATAAAAATCTTTCAGAAGGGAGCTAGACCGGGGAGTTTGACAGTATTAGTAGAATTGAATTTTCCAACTAGGAGTGAAATCAGGTTCCTGTGAAGCATCCCATGCTTTAATTTTCGAAATATTTGAAAACGCCACGTACCCTTCCTTTCTTTACAAAAAGATCGGTACAGAAAATTTGGACATATCATCGCATTATGAATGTTATCTCTTGCACACAGATCAATAATATAAGAGAAAAGAAAATGATAATGTCAATTTGGAGTCAAAAATTTTCGTTTAGAAAATTTTGCGATTTTTTTTTTCGCATAAAAAAACAGGGAGAAGTCATTCTACAAAAGCATTAAAATAGGGGGAATGTATTTCTGGATCCTTTTGTCGATATCGATCCGTACTCGCTATTGGTCAAATCATCTGAAAAATGCGGGAGAGGTTTCCTCCCGGTCACCAGAGGAATGTCAATACAAGATGAAGTGGACTTCCAACAAAGGGGAACGGGGCGACCAAAACATCTCACGGTCAGTTATTGTACTTTTCAGATATCTTAACGACCGATCCAGACTCGTTGATCCCCAAATCGACCATCTCTCTCCCTTGACATTTATAATGAAGTTTAGTGAGGAAGTGAAGCTTAGTCTTTTTCAACCCAGAGATAATGAAGTTTCCTTTCAATCAATATCCAACATAGTGATTCCGCAAAACATCGCAATGATTTTAATTTCTTCTGTCGTTGGTTTGGTCCTTTTTATTTTTGGAGTTTTTTCCGGAAACTAAGAATTTGATTTGTTAGCTGGTCCTTAGCGTATTCTTTGGCAGAACCTTTAGGACAAGATAAGGCTTTTAATCTTCATCATTTCATATTACTTGGACTCCCCCCCCCCCTTTTCGGCCTCGAGCTTCACTGATGAGACATAACTTGTTGAAACGTGCATATGGTGCACTGAAAATTTATAATAGAACATATATTTCAATATTGACAATAAATATGGCAATGCATAAACAATGCAAGCAATTCCATAAAACGCTAAATTACAAAAGAAAGATATATCAGATTGTTTTATTTCTTTATAGCAAAAGGTAGGTTGATATATGTGACTCCGAGGGTGTGTTCCGCTGTGGTCAATACAAGATCCTAGTGAAAAACGTAATTACAGTATCACGGGTCTCGTAGCTTACGACAACATAATTGTTAAAAGAATGATTCTATTACACATTAAAAAAGAAACTTTGAACGTAGAACGCATTATATTACTGATTTATTGATTACTACAAAGTAATTAATCATATATTCATATGACTATTATTACTAAAACCCTATTTTGATGGGAAATGAAAGATAACTCTCAGATTCAGAGTCGCATTGTAACGAAACAAGAAACAGCTAGATTAAGGATTGCAAATTTTTGATCCAAGACCTGAAATATCGAAAGGGATTTTGTTTGTTCTAGTTCTGTCTGGTTGTCCATATAGCGGACTTCACTAGCCTATTTAGGGATTACAATCTCCTTTAAATGTTAAACGTCTTCATATTCATTTATAACCAGATAAATTTGCAGCATGGACCAGAAATGCACGTCAGTGATCCTCAGTCTAAACAATATGGCCAAAAAGTTTCAAAATTATAAAGTCCAAAAATGTACCGAAAGACGTAGCAGAATGGGTGGGATATGGTGCTACAGGACCCACGTTTTAGTTTCAGGAAATTTTGTATCAGAAAATTTAATATGCGTTGAAGAGACAGACGATCAAAGCTTTACAGAAGTTATGGGGACTTTGTATTGTTCATTTGCCGGTCACTATTATCCTTCTTGTCGAGATTTTGATTTGAGTATATTTCAACTATGAATTAAACAAGAGAGGATTCAATTATTCTCTCTCATTTTCTATCAAAATTATTTAGAATCAACCCGAACTTTGCATTTTGGAGGAAATTTGGAAAAAAAAAATTATCGGCATAACGAATAGAAATATAAGAAGCAAGTCCTTTGCCAATCTATTGGCAATTGTATATAACTATTCTTTTCTGATCTAAAGATGATAAAAAACCATTGTTGTAGTCGATACATTTTACAATTACATGTAATTTGTAAGCTCAACTAAACACCATATGAAAAGGAAGCGTAATGTAAAGCAGTGCATAGTTTATTTAAAGTAAATCAAACAATGATAAGCCTTTCATGGGAATTAATTTTTATCAATAAGTGAAAAAGTACAGTATTATTGATTGAAGCAATGTGTATATCTGTCATCCATAGTGTAACATAATCAAAAATTTATGAATGCTAATGAAGCGTATTTTCTTTTCTGCTCTTGATCCAGCTATATCGAAACAGCTCACCAGAAAAGGTGAAACAAAAGCATGTTTGGTTTGCGAGTTCCATCCCTGAACCAAGGCAAAAATGCTAATTTTCTTGGCAAACAACTACTAGTGCATATACAATATCTTTTTGCACAAATAAAGTACTCACTCTGTCGTTGTCATGGAGACGTAATCTGCCAAATTCTGGTATTTCCTACGCAACCAGACAAAAATATAAACATGGAAAATGGAAAGATATTCCACCACTGTAAACATGCTGCTAATACTTTGCACATAAATCATGTTTATTGGATATTCTGCAATCTCTTTTGACCTAATGATATATTTTGTAGGTACATATGTCAAAGGAAGGTAATAGACATTCATAGAAAGTCATGCACGCTAATCAACTGTGAGAAGAAGACCCAAATTGTCACTCACCGAAAAAGCTCCGCCTTTATCTTTATCCTTCTTTTTATCGTCAAACAAGGACATAGCTCCCCTGCTGTCATTGCTTCCCCCTGAGTCCCCCTGGGTGACGGTCTCCTTACGGTTAGTGACCTTAGTACCATCTGCCTTTATGATTGTCTCCTCCACAACCGTCTTGGTGACCTTGTTTGCGCCGCTCCCAGTTGTTTCTGTGAAGGTTCTCACTGAGCGAGATTCTGACATTTTGGACGATGTCTTCTTTGCGGTTATAGGACTGTAGGTGATACCTGAGGAATGGTCTTTTCGGACTTGAGTTTCAGATCTCGACCTGGATTCTGAAAATTGAGATGTAGTTATTTTTTGCTCTGTGATATATCCGTCTTGTGATTCCATTGTGAAATGGTCCTCGTCAGTCGTAATATCAGTACAGAGATGTTATCAAATGTCAGCGAAAACACAACGACAATTAATATCAAGGAGTCATTAATGAAATGGCAATGCTGCTAAAAACACAATCATCCTCTGTCCTCAGGGTCAGATAGCTGTTTTGTACCCTCGCTATGTAAATTGATGGGCATACGATGAAAAAGGAGAAAAATCAATCAAAAGGTACTACTGAAGAACAGTATAACCACTAGCTGGTGTAATTTGCTGTCAGAGAACCTATTTGCAGACGACTAGTGCTATCTGTTCCCTTTGCTTATTGATTTCGACGACGGTCAATTCTTCGGCCCCCTGTTGACCAATGCTATAAATATTTACCAATTCACACTTTTTTTCAACATAATTAGCTGCTGCGCGTGGTCATAATTATCATAACGTATTTGTGGAAAGTATAGAATTCAATATGATTACATAACCAGAAACCTGTAATTTAGACATTTGCAAATTAGAAGCATATCTTTATTATTAAGAACCCTATAAATTAGTATACATCGTGTATTGAACATCTCCTATTGTTGCATAAAACGTCTGGCATATGTCCTTTAACGGTTATGAATTCGTTCAAAAAGAGAGTGCTTGTTTTCATTTACATTCTTTAGTTGTTATTGGTTTTTTTTCTCAAACAGGATCCTGATTTTTTTAAATAATAAAGCTACATTAAGTGTGACCTATTTATTATGTTATATAAACTAACATCTGATGAGGATACCAGCAATTTGACCTAATTTCACATTCCTTCGTTGGATGATAGTCAGGTCTCAAATGATCATGCAGTCATATCTGTGTAAATTATCCAATAAATAATTCAGTTTTGTTTACTTTACTATGCTATACAACACGCGCCTATAATGAACATATTTGGTAAAAAGAAATGCTCAAATGAAATGGCTAACCTACTCGTATGTAATGGGATTTTTTATGTTTGATTTTATTGACTTGTCAATTATACAGGCCATTCATAAACACTCTCTAGAGGTAATTTAGAAAACCCTTGTTAACTTATCAAATGAACCATTGCGCTTTCATCTACCTTTAGAGTCCGTTTAAAGTAAATTACAAAATGCAAATGCTGAGTAAATTTTGTTTGAACCCACTTATCTGATGTGTATAAAACGGTCAAATATTTTGCCCTGTCTTTTTTCAAGTATATTAGACGGTGATGACTTTTGTGAAAAGTATAGATAAAACCCTGTAAGACCAAACGTTATATATATGTTTGTACGTACATCATAACAATACCTACACCAATACAAACAGTAACAGATAAGAAATTCATACGGTTTAGGTATGATCTAATCGATTTGATAAAAAGATAAATATGTAATTCCCAGTTTCTTTAGAATCTTTGGTATCTATGATTCAACGTTATATAAAATCCTCTTTTCTTAGTAAGTCTTTATAACTAGTTTACAAAGTGCGTTTCACAAATGATTACGTTGAAATTAAGGTTTGGTTTTTCGGACAATAGAATACAGTGGGTACTAAATGATTTGACGATAAAGACGAATAGCAGATTGCTTGGATACATAAGTTATAACGACTAGAAAAGACATTAGTTTGTCATTGATTTGTAGCTTCCCTGCCAACAATGAAATATCTCTTTAATTTTGTTTCATTTGTTGAATTCGACACTTGAAATAGAATGGCAACAAATTGGTTCTTACCAAGTAAGGTGATCAGTAGATAACAGTAACATATCTGGCCATATCTAGATTGTACCAGAGGTTGGCATAGTCATATCATGGTAGAGAAAAAATTGCCCCCCCCCCCGAAGCGATCTTTCGAAATGACTTTCAACTAAAGAATGGGGAAAATGCTAACATTTCGACTAGTTTTCGCTCTCCACCCAAAATGTCAGTTAAGTTCAAAATCAATTCTTTTACTTGTCAAAGAACCGTTGAAATACGTAATGCACTCGTTTTATGTCGTCTGTTCCGCGGATGAGCTCAATATGTAATTTCTTGCATCAGAAAGTGGAATCTGAAATTAGCACGGTTTCCAGCAATCCGCAAATATATTCAAAAAGTCTTTTGTAGTATAAGTACATATTGGTTAAGTTCTTCGTGTTTTTATGTTCCCAGCCAACATGTTATTAATGATGTTTATTCAAAATGAAAACATCAGATTAGCATTCGCTTTGCTTTTGTTCTTTTTCGATTTGAATATTTTAATAGTCTATAGATCTCAAGTAACAATATCACATCTATTATGTACTAACTAAGCAAACATTTGCAACTTGATACATCTTTCATGTTTTCAATTCAAAACTGAATATTCAAATCGTTTGGTTGATAATATTAAAATCATTTGGTTGATAAAAAATATTCCCATCAAATGTTAACGTCTTCAAATTCATAAGCATCATTCTACAGCAGATAAATTTACAGCATGGACAAGACATGCGCGTTTCGGGTATTCAACCCTCGTCATTTATCCTCAATCTGAACAATGTAATATGGACAAAATGTGTGAAAATAATGCCCTAAATATATACCGAAAGATATAGCAAGATGGCTGGGAAAAGATGCTACAGGATCCAGATTTTAAAATTACAAAAAGAGAAAATATGTGCATGAAACGGCATACATTTTTATGATTTGTGTTTTATTTCAATTTTCTTATTTAGGAAAAAAAAGGGGGTGTTCATGAGTAATTTTTATAATAAAATTGTAAATGCTGAACATTGAAGATGTACGTATGTCTACTTAGATGTTTCTTAATCGATTTGTCAACGATATTGGAATGCAGTTGACGATTAAATCGTCCATTGTCAACTGTAAACCAAAATACATGTATGATTGTCTTCCTAAGTAAGTCTTATCATTTCTAAATATGTCTTATCACAAATTTGAGGATTTAACAAACTGCGTGTCTCAAATGATAACGTAAAAATTAAGGTATTGGATATTTCGGACAATAAAATATAGTGGGTGCGCAACGATTTGAAGAAAAATACAAATAGCAAATCGCTTGGATACTAACAGTGAGTCTGCTAGAAAAGATAATAGTTTGTCATTGATTTGTATCTATAGAGAACAGCTTCCCTGACAACTATGAAATACAAGGGTTGGTTTTATCCCTTCAATTTTTGTTTCATTTGTTGAATTTGACACTTGAAATAAACGGCAACATATTGCTTCTGATCAATATTCGATAATATGGTTAATATGACAGATAACAGCAACATATCATATGGCTATACATGTAGCTAGATAGTACAGAAAGTTCACAGTCTATGATCCATCCCGGGTGAACATCGGTAAAGTAAAGTGTCCTCCTTTGAGCGATTTCACTGAAGTCTTTTGAAAAGACGTTCAACTTAAAGCACTGGTACAACCCCTCCCAACCAAAAATGATATCAGAGAAGTCCAAAGCAATTCATTTTCTTCATAAATGTAAAGCTCCAAAATTGTTGAAATGAAGAAACAAGCATTTTTAAAATTGGTTTTTTTTTTGCAGATACAACATTACATTTATTGTACCACTAAATACAGGTACGTCTTCTTGGATCAGTAAGGGGAGTCCAATCTACAAAATCGCGCCAAATCCATATAAACTCAGAACTCTTCCTGTCATAAATGTTTTAGATCTCCACGCGGCCATGCTATTACTGATGTTTATTCAAGATTTGAAATGCCATAATAGCTTTCCGCTTTACTTTTGTCCTTTTCGATTTGGATATTTCAAAGAGTCTTTAGACGTATAGTAACAATATCACATCTATATATGTACTTACTTAGCAAACATAAATTTCGCTACTTGATACACCTTTCAACTTTCCACCTAAAAGCTGAATATTCGAATCGTTTAGTTGATTGAAAATTTTCTCATTAAAAAGAAGAAAGCCAAGTAATCGTATCGCTGTGTGAAAAATATTAAAATCTGTCATATACCAATGTCCTACTTTAGGAAAATTTAATGTTTCTTCCCATCTTCTTTCTGATATTACTGACTGGTCAATATTAAAACCCAGGAGTATGTGGATTGGAACGTGATAGTGATTTGACATAGGGTGGGGTTTAGAGCTTTGGACTTTGCGTAGTACACATGTTTGCTGAGGATTATATCGCTGAGCTGAATAAATACGGGCGATGAAAAATCAGTCAATCCATGATAAAATCGAAATTGAATGATATAACTTTGCATAAAATAGAACGAAAAGAGCACTTGATGCAAACCAAAAAAGAAACCGCGAATTTACTTTTTGAGATACCATTCTGTTTCAAGAAATATTCATAAAAAAATATTTCTTTCTACAAAATCTTTAAAATCTTAACAATATCTAAACCATTGATTTTTGCATTAAATGTGTTTTTTAAAATTCAATAAGCAAAAAAAAAAATCAATCTACTTTTGTTTACTCTTACCTTATATAGATTGCTGAAAAAAGTTTAAAATTTTGTCTTCCTATTTTCAGATGTCGGCGCTAGATAATACAGTTTAACTTCCCAACAATCTTATACCGGGTGTGTCATTCCATTAAACTATCGCCAATGTCTACCCACTCATTTTTATAGGTTTACTATCTAAATGTAGGTCGAAAGAAAATCATTTCCAATCAATAAGAGGTCCTTCGTGGTGCGCATCGAGACCCGGGAACGCAAAGGGTCGTGTTCGGATCTAAGTGTGGAGTTGTCAACAATGGATTTATATTGTGTAAATATAGTATGCTAATAAATTAGTCGATACCGAATGAGGCAGGGCAATGTAGTTCTCAAATGTTACAGTAGAATTATTACCATCATTTATTGCGCCAGATGTTAGACTAAGTTTAAAAAAAAATTCACTAACAAAATTAAAAATTGTTCACTCCGAAATTTGTCTTTTTGGTGCAGTCGAAAATTTAAAAAACCAAAAACATATTGCATTTACCTCGAATGATTGGAATCAACCAAGTGTTTCACAAATTGAAAGCTATTGCAAATAAAACAAAAACAGACAAAGTAGCAAACAAAAATTACATTTGAATGAAGATGCTGCTGCGTGCAATGAATACTTCTCTCCCTGGCACCCCCATACCAAAAGCGGAATAGGCTTACCAAAACATTTTAAAAATCGCGTAATAATATTGATGGTTGTTTTGTCGCATGGTTGGAAAAAGAATTGATGTTTTTTTTTTTTACAGCGAGACGGAAAGTTCAAAAAAGAGGGAATATAAGGAAATAATAACATGGATTTTTAATAAGAACCACGCACCTTAGTTACCCAACAGTTGAATCAGAAATATTACCATATATCACCACTGTTTTTCGGCTTTTGAAGAACCCCCGACGAGGAATCAATATGCGAAACCATTCACCTACGCTAACCTTCGCTTTTCCTCAATGTTGTCGTCTTGGCGTAGGTATTTGGACAGGGTAAGAAAAATTTTACCCAAGATGAAACAAATTGAAACTCTTGTTTTGACAGGCTCAGTTATTAACCACCTGTGCCCGAACTTCTTAGTTTATAAAATATATAATGAGGTCATTCAGATTGCGAGAAATGACTACAAGCATGAGATTCATGTATATGACAGACTCGACCATCGGTAAAGATCATCGAAAAGGAATATCGATGAGCATAGTCATAACTCTCTAAGTATAACATTTACAATACCTTGTAAATTATAAACTTTTATTTCAGAATCCTTCAAATCAAAAACCTTCCGCCTGAGAAAAAAAAAATACCATGATGGTTAAAAAAGAACGCATTTCGTAATTTGTCGTTTTCCATGTCTCCGTTAAAACAGGAAGGAAACTGCATAACGTGTTACCGATACCTTATGCATTTATGTAAAAACACTTTGTCGCCTGTCTCTATGATATGACAGTAGTCGAATGCTTGATAATTTTGACAAATATCTGTGGAAAAGACGTAAACTAAATACTCTTCCTATTGCAATCTAATTATAGTAAGCATATTGTATGAAATGATAAGTTTGCGTTTTGCGCTAGAAACTTCATAGAAAAATGTATATATCTGAAAAAGGATTGGTTTCACGTCGATTTCACAAGATTAGATTTTATTTCGCAAAAATGACATAACTAACCTAAGCTCGGCTGTCCTATACTTGCTCTTGATGTAAACTTCCCACCTTCTGCTTTTGGTGGCAGAACATTGTCGGCAAATTGTCCCAAGATATTACCGGCTGGACGGTAATTGGCGACGACGATAATTTTACCGTCACTGCTCTGAGATTTACCAACTCCAACTTCTTGTGTCCCCCTCCATACTACCTGGGTAAAATGGCCTGAAATAAAAAAAATCGGATTGGAAGACGAATAAAAGGAAGATAACAGAGTTTTAAAGAAACGAGCGAATAGAAATTTGTTTTGGTTATTTGTGGGTGCTGCAACCGGGTGTTGTTGGAGATCCCATCCTTTTCTTACTAATGCGGAATTCAATGAATAATATAAATAAATACAGGAAAAATGGTCAAGAAAATGCTATCTGTTACCAGAAAATCCGGAATAACACATTACTTGATTTGAATATAGCAGACGAGCGTTCTAAGTCAGCTTCGAGTGCACATTAGTTTCCCTTATCTAAGAGTATATGTGTTGCTCTGTGGGTTACATGCTTCATTGTCTTTGCTTGATTTGTTGGTTCGTTTGTGTGTGTGTTCTCTTTTCTCTCCAGTTGTTTTTGTGTAGCTTCTTATGTTTGTTAGAATGTTATTTCTCACTCATTTACGTCTTCAGACTGAAGAAAAAATGTTGACGTAGCAGATTGAGATTTTCTCATCACACAATCCACGTGACACATATTATAACGTCATAGAACATTACGTCATGTCATCGTTTGATTTGTGCATATCTTGGTATCGATCCTGGTTAAAAATCATTTTAATAGTGATAATAAAATGAGCTTCCTGAGAAAAATAATCTACCACGACGTTGCGACTGAGACAGGAGAATCTCATCATTCCCGTACAAAAGATTTGCTTCATACACGAATCGACATGCCTCGTCGTGGATTGCAAATCTCTTACACTCGGATGAGATTCCCATGTTTCAGTCGCAAAGTCGTGATAAATTTTATTAGTCTTGTGCGTTATTGTTCTGCGTTGGTCGTCCTGTCGGAGACATTTTCCTTATTCTTTGAATAATTTAAAGGTCTTTTTAAGTGAACTAAACTAAATTTCAATTGAAGATAGTATATCTGAAGACACCCTTGCAGCATGATACAGAAAGAATATAAAAACCAAAATTGACCATCTGGCGTTTTCTGATGAATTTTAAAGCGGGATATCCTTAGACAAACCTGAAGACAGCGATCTAGGTTCTTTTCCAAACTGATGCTGTTTGATTTCACTATACCATTGTTCTGTCACTTCATCACCTATGTATTTCAAACAAAGTTAATGAAATTAAAGATTATGTGTAGTGCAAAGTTTATGATAAGATGAGTCTAAACCAAACAACTACAATGGACAATTAGAAGGAAAATGAATAAGTGATTTTTGTAGATCTTTCTTTCATCTTATTTGATGAGGAGTGGGAGGAGAATTTATTGGTAAATCCATACCTGTTTTTGGTTGGGATTTATTTTTTGTTAAGCACCAAGTCAAGCAATGGAAACCTATCTACCTATCCGTTAAAAACAAACAGGAAAGAGACGTGAATATATAAAGAAAGCATAGGAAATATGCAAGAGGGCAGCATCTCATGGTGGGGATGCAAAGATAGTGGCATAAAAGGATCATTTTGTGTCATTTTAACTAATTTTCAGGTTACCTAGCCTTTGTAAGACAAAATACCTAATGAAAATTGTTGAGACTACACTTCTGTCTTGAAGAAAGCGAATAGTGATTGGAAAATATGGAAATAGACTGGGGTTTTTTACGCATGAAAATCTACCCGCTCGCTGATCAACGCTTATCGAAGAAAAAACTTGTTGCGGCCTAAAATTTATATCTACATCATACAATTAAACCATTAAAATCATTTGAGAGAATATTGCTTCTTGAATGCCACAATCTTTATCAGAGGTCCATACGTCGTGGGAATCTTGGTAAATAGAGACGATGTACGGAAGTCAGGATGTAGGCCGGGTAACTCGAGTGTTGTTTAAATACGACTTACTTCACATTTAGTACACAATCAAACGGTAATGAGAATGTAATTGCCTTTATATTCTGATAAATCTATTGATGTGACGATGTTTGAACTTATTACTAACAACATGGGCAGAAAACTGACTATAAACTGAAAATACATAAGCCTGATAAATCGTTTTGCGTTAGTATCATCTACACAGTCTTTGGGTATTTTGGGTTGAAAAAAGAAGTTTAAAAGGCTTCTGTCTTGTTCCATTACATTCTAATAAAAGAAGGAAGCATTCTCGAAAATACCTAGAGAAAACCAGCTCAGCTAAAGACACATATACCATTAAACTAGAAACCAGAAAAAAAGTACAACAGGCCGTTTTGTCTAATAGACTGGACTAAAATAATTAAACCAAATTATATTTTTAAAAAAATGACCTTCCACGAGAATCATACATAAAACTCATTTTTTCAGTTTTCATCGGATAACATGGTTGCATTTAAATACAACAGATTAAAATAAAGTGCATAAAAGGGCGTCAATTTTTCTATGAGGAGATTATTTTTTCTTCTCCATTTTCAAGTAAACATAGAGATATGATATTTTCAACAGATTCTAATTACGAATCATGGAATTTTAACGACTTTGGCATTTAATTCTAAATTGGCAAAATGAGGAAGTTTTCATCATGTTGAGCTCAAGGACATATCGAAAATAAAATTATGACGCATGTCGTCTGTGGCCACTTTCATCGTTTTAGACATCCTCATGCTCAAAGCTTGTATTTGATAAACTTTCTGGTTCAATTATACAGGGTAAAGAAAAACTATAAAAGTAATAGTATACTAATATTTGATAAACACTTTAAGAAGAACCTGAATAAGAATCAAGCATTGAAGACCATTTCATTGCTATGTTCTCTCCTAGTTTCTCTCCCTTGATAGAAGCAGAGCTGTGCTGAAAGTTATTTGTTTGCGCCAAATGTTCCGCCCATTTCTGTGCCTGTGCAGACAAATCCTCCGCATGTCTTAAAGGTCCTGCTTGGTGTTTCTGCCTATATGAGTTGTGTGCCTTTACAACCTCGTCAACGAATGTCTTGTCGATACCTCTAGACCTCTGAAATAGGTATAATGAGAAAATGTCAGTGTATTATCTAAAACAACTGACACTTACAAACGTTAGTCATGAATAGGTCTCCAGTGGCGTGGCTACTATTACGACAAATACGCCTGGGCGTACACATTATTTTTGCAAATAATGTTAAGTATCACCAGGAGAGAGATAATAGCATGAATTTCTAAATGAAACGCTTCATTCTGTGAATGTTTTTTGTCAATATTGAAAGAAATTGTCCTGGCTCGCTTCCGCTCCGCGCCAGTTTATCAATACCGATTTCAAATGTATAATTTAAAGGCAGTCCCCCCCGACTTTATAATTATATATAATTATAAGGAACTGGACATCAAATGAACATCAAAACTCACTGAAAAAGAAAACAGAATTTTACTCCAAATGTGCAAGAATTCGCTGTCACGATATCGCTCGCCAGTCATCTCTTTATTAATGAAAAACTTCAAAATCAGGATAACTTCCAAAGCCCTAAAACACCCTGCCTATTTTGTGCGTACACATTATTTGCACTCTGGTCCCCATCCCTTTGAATGCGTTGTCATTCATGTTTAGATGGCGGTTTGCTTTGTATGTAGGTTGTTTTGATATGCGTATTTTCGTTGTCTAAATCTGCTTAATTTATGTTGTAGTTTTACGTACTATCTACTGGTACTTTTCTCGCCTCATGCGTGTGTGTTCCGCAATGATCACTGCAACGTCATCTTGTTGGAGATCTTCACCTGATTTTTCAAATTCGAAGACGATCTCGAAATAACTGAAAACTGTGTCCTGTAGCAGCATATTCCATCGATCCTCATACGTCTTTCGGTTTTTTTTTTCGGTCATAACTTTCAGAGTCTTTGGCCATATTTCATTAGTTTGGATTGAAAATATATATCACTGACGAGGGTTAAGTACCCGAAACTTGTATGTCTGGTCCATGTTGCAAATTCATCTATTATCAAGTGATGCTAAGAATTTGAAGACGTAACACTTGATTATTTGTACCAGATTTTAATTGATGAACGAGTAAGGAGGAGGGCGACAGACTGTTGAAAAACTGTATTATGCAACTTTTGTTACTTTTTATCTTTTTATCACATTAGGCCAAATAAATTCGATAGACATTTGTGCAAAATTTAACTACAATGAAGGGATCATTGAGATCATGACCTACAAAACGACAACAAATGATCAGGGGACAAGTGTTGATGTGAACAGTTTTAGAATATGGTCGGCATTGAAATACAAATTCACTTGAATTCACTTGAAGAAAGAACAATCCCGCCTCTTATTGTTCCGTTTTGTTTTGTTGCTCTAGTATATGTACGCGACATAACGACTTTAGGCGGAATTATTTTGTCTAATGTACTTGTAGACTGTTTTATGTTCATTTCCTTCCATTGTCCTCTTCAAGAAATCTAAAGGTGTACATACATGAAATATACATCTGATACACATCAACTTGTGTGTAATCATCTCCAATCTCCTTTTCATCTATTGAAAGATTTTCCGTCTTCATCTAACAGGAAGAAATATCTATACATGCTCTACAAAATTATGTCTCTCAATCCAATCTGTTGAACGTGTTGATCATCACGGAATCTGATTGCTTATGCCTGAAAAGGTTATCTCTCCATCTAACAGAGGATGTCCTTTGAACCAATATATCAAATATTGTGGTGATCAACGGATCCGAAAAGCTAAGTTTATTTCGACTTCTCCTGCGCACCCTCTGCTGTATCGTCAAGAATCCAAGGGCCAGTTTGCTGCTGCAATGCTCATGCTGGTCCTATAATATATTTAGAATATGTCTCTATGGCAAACCTACTTATCATAGGACTAGTCAACGTTCATGTTATAAACACAGTGCAATAGTCCCTGGGTTTCCGACGATGCTACTGCTTGTAATTTCACTAAACATTAGAACATTGGACTTTGTCTATCCCTCCGCCTTTTGTTCATGATCTTTGCATGGGTCACAAGAAAATACCGGTAGGGTGGGATTCTTGGAGTCATGCATCCTCATGCCTTACCTGTTGTCCCCTCCCGTCCGTCGTTTGCCATGTTTGTGGCTGACGAACTATACGAATCCTTGTGCCACCATACATTTTCCCTTATATTCTTGGTCCAGCTTGTGTGTCGCTATAAAAATGTCCTTGTATTTTATTATGCATGTGTATATATAATAATATAAGAACACATCCTTGTGAATTTTAGTCATCATAACTACGGAAGCTTTTACCACATACATTACTCGGTAAAGCGGGGGGGAGACACTTAATTTAAGTGATATGACACTTGGATATTTTTTCTCAAGATTTATCTGTGCTGAAATGAGACAATGTATTTCATTCAGTGCACAAACATAGACTTGCTCAAGTCCTTATATCAAATAAAGTTATGTCAAGGGAATTGCAATCATTAATCAATTTTTTCAAGTCGAAAAGAAATGCCCTTTTGAACTACTAGTATAGGCAGTAAGCAATTTGTTACAGAAATATCATTAAACGGAATAGATTTTTTTAGGCAGTGAAGAGAAATGATTCGTTTAATTCATGTAAGTCATTTATCTAATTTTAACATGTGTTTCATATAAGGACTTGAGCAAGTCTATCACAAAGATAACATGATTATATGGAGGAATATTTGTTGTTCTTCCTATTACTGTCTTTCCTAATTTACTCCAACATAAACATAAATGTTCCCAATCTTCTGTTAAGGGCCAACCTCCTTGACAAATTAGACAAAATAGGTTGCAAGGACATGCATGACAAATATGGAAAAACTCATATCCCTTTTAAGAAATACAAAATCGTCAATCAAAAAATCATCCAACCAAGGACATACAAAACCAGGACAAAACCAGGACAAAACCAGAACTAAGGCAAAGGAACAGAAAAAAAATATATACCATATGATGAAAAGTGAACTCCCGGCGAAGGAGTGAGCCAGGTGCCCAGGAAGGGTGAGCATCTCCTGCTTGCAAGCAACATCCGCCACTTCATTTCGTAAGAAAGGTCACAATGCACATTTGAGATAGGCCTAGTATATGTTATATTGACCATATCACATACTTTTAGCTGTCTCATTTCGTGTAGTTCTCCGTTTGTATGCCCGGATCTCGAGGGAGTTATCGGGGGGTCAGGACACATCCCCTGGAATGTTTTTAAAATGCTTATGTTTATTGCATTTGTTTATACTTTTCTCAACATCATGTACTGGACCCCCTCCCCCTGCTGACTGACCAGGCTTGACCTTTTTGACGAAAAGTTTTGATCATGGCATTGTGTGCATGATTGTAAAAAGACTACTTTGTCCTCTTTCATTGTGACGATATGAAATAGAGCTGTTTTTTAATGAATGTGTGTGTGATTTTCTTTCACTCATTCGTTTCACACTTATGATCTTTGCAGTGTGGAGCTCGTAAAAAAAGTTCCGCGCGAGGGGTTTGACAGTAAGTGTTTGACATGGTCGCCATAGCATTTTCTATACAGACATAACCTCAGTCAGTGCATGTTTTGTGGATATTGTTTTCGAAAATTCAAAATTTCTGTTTTCAAAAAATCTTGAAATTTCTTAAACGTGGGTCCTGTAGTATCATATCCCACCAATCATGCTACATTTTTCGGTACATTTTTGGACATAATAATTTTCACATTCTTTGATCATATTACATTTTTTAGATTGAGGATCACAGACGAGGGTTAAGTACCCGAAACGTGCATGTCTGGTCCATGCTGCAAATTGATCTATTCTTAAATGATTCTATTGAATTTGAAGACGTTTAACATTTAAGTTCCGTGCGTGAACATCGACGGCAGGTGCGGCTAGCCAAACAGGGGATGCTAACTCGATCCTTCCGGGTACCTGGTCCTTCCTCTGGCTTGCTAGGGGCCCGTCGATGCTCAGTTTAATGCTCTATAGTGAGTGCTGTTGAGATTGTCGTCAGGATCTTCTTTAAGTCATTTGATACATGTAATGATAATTGCCTAGCTTTTCCTTTCATACCGTGACGATGATGATGACTGATACAATGGTTTTCAATTAACAAGGCGGGTCTCACTTTGTAAAAGTGAAAGTCAAGTACTTCAAACTCATCAAATCTAGTCACTTTACTAGCTGGTCCTTTATTTGTATTATGACTTTCACAAATTAATATACATGCAAGTACAGAGGGCGATTGTGAAAAAAGGCGTGTACATGCAGTACGGTAGTGAAAGAATGTGTTTTATGATTTATCTTTCTTTGAAGAGCATTTAAGGATAAATCATGTATCCGATGAGAATATCAACTATTTCAAGTACTGGGGTATAAAATCAGCATGCTTTAAAAGAATAACAATATTGAATTTAAAATGTTATTGCATTGTATTTGAGTAAACATTTAGAGTTAAAACCCTTAAAATATATGACAGTTACATTTCATAACTTTTTTAGAGTAAACAAAAGCAATTTTTTTTTACTGTTAAAGCCCATATAATGATATATATATGGCAGTTACCATGCATTACCTGTTTAAGGCACGGCGTCACGCACTCCCCCGCATATTTACTCAAATGCTTCCCTCCTACCGTAAGGACAGGGTCCCAGCGCCATGGGGGTACGTCCAGTTGCCACGCCTTTTTACACTTGAGACACATCCCTGTCTATATCTGGCCCGTGGCCCAGGCTGGTATATCCTCTGTTTGCTCACGATCGGTGCATCGTCAAGTCCTAAAGGATACGCTATGAAGGTGAAGTACACATTGCATGGTCGGTCTCATTTGTCATGGAGAAATCGTCGGTGTCATTGAAGTGTTGAATTTACAGGTAATAACTGACAGATTAAATTCACTTTTCATCACACACATCCCAGTTTTTACCCACTGACATACAATGTAATTTTTTCAGTTTTTGCAATGACGAATATCTTACTTCTTTAAAATACAATTTACTTAATAAAGTATCAAATTGAAAAAAAAATCAATAATAATTTCGAAGTCCGCTTTTACTTGCAATGTATCTTATGATTTAGTATAAACAATATAAGCATATCTATCTGCAGATTTTATTCTAATATCATTCTCGGAGATGGATGATTGTTACGGACTGTCCTGTCCCCGCGGGGTATGGGAGGTCAGAGCCATCAAACGTTTTTATTTCGGTGTATCGCATACCTGACATACCTAGTTAATTAATTCTTTGCACAATGTGATAAATTTGTAACATTTATTATAAACAAACAAACAAAAGAATACTAACACCCCCCCTCCTCCGAAAAAGAAAAAAAGCAGAAAAGCAGACAAAAATACGCACATACAATTTAGATACCTGTACGTTACGCTGGTTATATGCGATTTCGACGTTGACATTTTATTTTTATTTCTGACTATTGTTCTTTTTCTCATGTCATATTAATTACTTCCTTACATCAAATAATAATATTTCCATTGCAGAGGAATCCCCATGTTAAGCGCCCGTTATGCAAACGGATTTATAAACTTTACTTCTGGTTGCCTACTATGACGTCACGCTTTAGTTTTGAAAGTACGGAGAACTTACCAACGTTCAGATACTTTTGACGTTATAACAATAAACATGCAATAGGATCATTATTAATGCTAAAGGGGTAGTCTGATATTTAGTACAAATGGAAATATAAGTAATGACTGTCTTACTTTGTGGCTAACCAGAATTATACTACCATGAACACCCAAAGTAAGACAGTCATTTCTTAATTAAATGTCACCATGTACTTGTTGTCCATTACATATTGTCAGGTTAAGGATTTATCTGTTGCGGACGCCTATTTGTGCCAGATTCACTGGTGTAAAGCATATGCACTTACCATCGGGTACCTGCATCTCATCGTGGCGATAGGCGATGCCGATTCGTATATTAATTTACATGTTAAACGTCTTCAAATTCAATAACATTATTTAAGGAAATATACTATTTATTCAGTTTTAGGATAGATGTCCTTTATATTTGAATCAGTTCCATCTTATTGTATGTAAAAGTGATGTGTAGTGACTCTTGATGAGGTTACCGTAGGAAACATTGAAATTCTGAAAACTTCCCAAATAGACTCATGCAATTTCAATTGCCAACTATGGAAAATTCAAAATTATACTCAATAACTTTTTTTTATTGTTGTATGATTTTCCTTCATATTTGGAATACAATATATTGGATATTCTACTAATTGATTGGAGCTGAGAATTTGAAACCTTTCCATACATGCCTTTCTGTAAAATAACATAAAACTTTTCTTTTAAACTATTTTTCAAAAAACTTTATAATGGAAATCGGAGTTATCTTTCTTTGTATATCAGAAATAGCAGAATACTCTTCGATGTGAAGATTCAAAATTTTGGTTGCAGGATAGATAAATTGTCAGAAATGCATATTTCGGGTACATTACCCTCGTCAGTGATCCTCGATCTAAACAATGTAATATGGCCAAAGAGTGTGAAAGTTATGTCTAAAAAAATGTACCGAAATACGTAGCAGGATGCGTATGATATGATGCTACAGGAGCCACGTTTTAGAAATTATCAAGAAATTTTCATTACAGCAATTTTCGAATGCACTGAGGAAACGATCAACCGAATTTGATAAAACTTGACTACATGTACCCTCGGGAACTCCTGGTCCACCAGCAGTGACACTCACCAAGTGGTACAAATGTTAAACGTCTTCATATTCAGTAGCATCAATTAAGAACAGATAAATTATCAGCATGGAACAGATATGCACGTTTCGGGTACATAACCCTCGTCAGTGATCCTAAATCTAAACAATGTAATATGACCAAAGAGTGTGAAAGTTATACATCCTTTAATATCAATAAATAACACAGGACAAGTTGGGTTTTTGTACACTCAACGTGAAGATAATGTATGGATAAATGTTGGAAATCATTACTCTCTCTTTATTTTTTTACACGAAAATGTTTAGATTTTACACTTTTTTGTATCATTTGACTTTGATTTGAAAATTTTACACTTTTTTCTGTCAATCATATTCGAGCCCGAGAGAGATGAAATCAGAATGGTGGATATATGAACAGCGAAGTTCTATACACGACCTTAAATATATGCCAAGGAGCCAATGATATCCCTTAGTTTCAGAATAAGTTATCACATTCAGTATCACAAAATTTTCAAACATACATGTATTTCAAGTCGAAGCAGTTCTAAGCACTGTGAAACTAGACGAATGATATACTCGGGGTCCAACAGTCAACCAGTCTAGTGTCAGTTATTGTTTTGAATGTTTTTCACTGACATCGTCGCCATAGCACTTTCTACATAGACATTTCCTCAGACAGTGCATCTTTTCTAGATATTGTTTTCATTTTCGTGCGTTAACATCGACGGCGGGTGCGGATAGCCAAACAAGGGATGCTTACTCCCTCCGGGCACCTGGTCCCACCTCTAGCTTGCTAGGGGTCCGTCGATGCTCATTGTGCGCTCTATTGTGAGTGCTGTTGAGATGTAAACGTGTTCAAATTGAATAGCATTATTTAAGAACAGATAAATTGGCAACATGGACCAGACATGCACGTTTCGGGTACTTAACCCTCATCAGTGATCCTCAAATCTAAACAATGTAATATGCCAAAAAAGTGTGAAAGTTACTTTGTCGAAAATGCGAACCGAAAGACGTAGCAGGATTGGTGGGGTATGATGCTACAGGACCCACGTTTCAGAAATTTCATGAAATTTTGATAACAGAAATTTTAGAATGCGTTGAAGAAACGATCAACCGAAATTGATCGAACTTGGCTACATGTGCCCTCGGGGACTCCTGGTCCACCAGCAGTGACACTCACCAGGTGGTATAAATGTAAACGTCTTCAAATTGAATAGCATCATTTAAGAACAGATAAATTGGCAACATGGACCAGACATGCACGTTTCGGGTACTTAACCCTCGTCATTGATCCTCAAATCTAAACAATGTAATATGCCAAAAAAGTGTGAAAGTTACTATGTCGAAAATGCGTACCGAAAGACGTAGCAGGATTGGTGGGGTATGATGCTACAGGACCCACGTTTTAGAAATTTCATGAAATTTTGATAACAGTTATTTTAGAATGCGTTGAAGAAACGATCAACCGAAATTGACCGAACTTGGCTACATGTGCCCTCGGGGACTCCTGGTCCACCAGCAGTGACACTCACCAGGTGGTATAAATGTAAACGTGTTCAAATTGAATAGCATCATTTAAGAACAGATAAATTGGCAACATGGACCAGACATGCACGTTCGGGTACTTAACCCTCGTCAGTGATCCTCAAATCTAAACAATGTAATATGCCAAAAAAGTGTGAAAGTTACTATGTCGAAAATGCGTACCGAAAGACGTAGCAGGATTGGTGGGGTATGATGCTACAGGACCCACGTTTTAGAAATTTCATGAAATTTTGATAACAGAAATTTTAGAATGCGTTGAAGAAACGATCAACCGAAATTGACCGAACTTGGCTACATGTGCACTCGGGGACTCCTGGTCCACCAGCAGTGACACTCACCAAGTGGTATAAATGTAAACGTGTTCAAATTGAATAGCATCATTTAAAAACAGATAAATTGGCAACAGAAATTTTAGAATGCGTTGAAGAAACGATCAACCGAAATTGATCGAACTTGAGATTATCGTTAGGATCTTCATTAACTCATTGGCAACATGTGCCTCAGGTGACTCCTGGTCCATCAGCAGTGACACTCACCAAGTTGTACTAATGTTAAACGTCTTTAAATTCAATATGATGGCTTTAAGTTATCCATATTAAAGCCTTCAAACCATTTCTATTGTTAACCTGGTCTGATAATATTGTTTACATTTCTCCTATAACAGTTAAATTGAATGTCTAATTTCTGATCCAACAGAACCACGACCTTTCAGTTAATACACCATTGTATTTAGTTACGCCACCTTCTTGTTCTGCTGTTTTCACTGCTAGGGATCACCTCCATGTCTATGTTTTGCTTTATAATTTCCAAGAAATTGTTTGCTATGTATTCTAATTTTTGGATTCTGATTTTGGGGTTTTGTATTTGATTATCATATAATATAATTTCAACCACGAGAATGGTATCTCTTAGTACCCGAGGATATCGTTCGCCTAGTTTTACTTTTCATCTGCTCTGACTTCAAATATATTTGTGAATTGTCTTATACTAGATTTGACATACGGAGAAATAATGCCACTCTGACGTCACGCCATGGCTCGCAGCCAGATTTGAAATTACTATTGTCGTTTATGGGCATCACTGTAACTAAGACTGTTAAACGGCTTCCGGGCATTGGATATGATACTCGGCTATTTTCTGAAGAAGTTGATGTAAAAAACTTTATTTTCCGTCTTAAATTCGCGGTTCCCACATGAGTTGAAAATTAGTAAGATTCTGTCCATAGGCTATACAGTAATTTCATAGGAAAACAGCATGATTTTGGGAGTTTTGGCAACTTCAATGTCCGTTTTATTAGGTTTCTAGTTTAATAATTCGTGTTCCGGGCATCGCGATTGAAAGTTTATAACAAGTAGTTGAAGTCAGGTATCGTCGTTTTTTTCGGATAATTGATTTTGGCGGTTCCCACATATATCAAAAATTCCTTCTTTCTACGAAATTTCCTCTATTTTCTAGTATCAAATCATTATGTTTTCTTATAGAATTGAAAATAGGTCATATATCATCGTTACATAACAAATTGAAAATAATATGAATAACAGAAATTAAATAAAAAGAAGGTTTTACGGAGAAAAGCTACTAACTGATTTTAATGGGAGTTTCGCCGACGAACTTCGTCACGTGACTGAGATAAGTGACATCATTTCTCCACATGATAAATTATTCTAGATAGGGATCAGGACCTCCCCCCCCCTCCCCGAAATTTGCTTAAATTGCTTTTTTTTTCGTTTTTGCGTATAATTTTTGCCAATACCATACTTCGGACTACTTCCCCCTGAAGGCTTGGAACCTCTGTGAAAATGGATCCTCCCATGACTCTTTTTATAATAATACGGAAGTGCTCGAACCCTTCTTGAAGAAAATTGCAAACTAATTTTTTTAAAAAGCACGAGACACATGGTTGGATAGTAAATCCTCATCGGTGGTACTTAATTATTTTAGGGCACAGCCAAATGTATTTTTGTAGCGCCTCCGAGATTTATTTTTTGAATTTGAATTTATGCATTTAATTTTCAAGGAGTGAGCGGCTCCAAATTGCAAGTAGTGTCAATTCGGTAGCATAGTAAGATAAATTCTATGTCCAAAATAGCATTGGAGGAGTGTTGCTAGGATGTTAGTCTCCTTTAATTTCGATGATATTTTGGATGAAATGAGAAGTCTCCGAAAAAGCTAAATCATATATGATGTCAAATTAACAAAGGGTCAAAACAAAGCTTCTTTCAGGCGACAGAGCTGGAAAGACTTTAAACGTCAATTCGCGAGTAACAAGTTTAACTGCAAAAGTGCTGAAGGAAATAAGTGTTTATAAATAATAAGGATGTGTTCCAACTCTTTACATTCTTGGGGAAAAAATGCAAACCAATTTCAATACACCAGACACGTGTTTCGGATAGTAAATCCTCAACAGTGTTATTTACTATGCCGAAGTGATTTTAGGACACAGCCAAGTGTATTTTTGCAGCGATGCATTCTCTAAATTATAATCTATTTCAGGGTGTTCTTTCCATTAACGTTTTTGTAGAAATGTTAGAGGTGTTAAAGGGTGATATAAAAATGATCCTTTTTTGAATCTTCAATTAATCAATAAATCATATTGCGAAGATGTTACTTTGAAAATGCATATTGGATAAATCAAATGGAGATTTGTCCGAGGACCGTCATTGAATTCCAGTTAACTGAAATGATGAGCTAGAAAATTGCAATGATTAAAAGATTAAAGCAAGGTACATGGAAATCTACTTTTTGGCTTCTTTGTGTTGTTAAAGGAAAGGAAAGACTGTATCCATCGATATCATAGTAAAAACGCGGCAGGGATAAGTCTTTGATGACACCGTATTATCATGTTAACTTCCACACCGGCACACATTGATTATCAAATAACTGGGGCTTAAATTTTAGAGGTGGGTCCAGGAGAAAAAGAGTGCATCACAGTACTTTACTATCAAACAAAAAATTAAGATAGCCAAAAAAATGGGATATGCCAAAAACAATATAATAATAGTTTGTGATCGCAAGTTTTCCCTACCTCACTTCCGGTTAAAAAAATATGAGCATAATTAATACCGTATAATACTATTTGTCTTTTTCCCTTTCAGGTTGTTATATTAAAAATCTTCTTGGTAAAGGTAACGTTTTTCAACAATCTACTCACAAGATATTGTAGCGATATCAATATATGTAGTGTGACCAGTTTTCCTATGAGTCACTCCAAAGTGAACAAAGCATAGCAACATTGATGACAATGTAGATCTCAGGAGACTATAAATCGAGTACTGGGATTTGCTAGGGGTCCGTCGATGTTTAATTTTGCGCTCTATTGTGAATGCTGTTGAGATTATCGTCAGGATCTTCTTTAACTCATTTGTGTCACACTTATGCCCTTTGCCGTGTGGAGCTCGTAAAAAAGTTCCCCGCGAGGGGTTTGACAGTAAGTGTTTTGAATATACTTCCCTGACATTGTCGCCATAGCACTTTCTATATAGACATAACGTCAGACAGTGCATGAAGTTTTTATATTTTCATTTCTATGTTTCATAAACAACGACGGCGGGTGCGGCTAGCCAACAGGGGATGCTTACTCCTCCCGGGCACCTAGTCCCACCTCTAGCTTGCTAGGGGTCCGTCGATGTTTAATTTTGCGCTCTATTGTGAGTGCTGTTGAGATTATCGTCAGGATCTTCTTTAACTCATTTGCAACTATTCATTTCGTGTAGTAAGTGCTACCAATTTTACTTACGAACTACCTATTTCCTCATCCTAATTAGAAATAAGGAAATAATTCTTCAATACTACATAAAATTACATTGACATAGTTTTAGTCTGTAACAACTTATGGAGACGAACATGTTCTTTTCGTTCCGCGCCTGAGTGTTATCATGATTTTAGAACTGATGCGATTATGAACATGAGCTATCTTATGATGTTTACCAATTCCCCAATGTAATACTGACAGATCTTTAAGAGCAGTTGCGGAGGATGAAAATTCTGTTTTTCCATTTTCTTCTTCAATATATATATTGGTCAAATGGACAAAGAGTAGGTGAGTGCAATTAATTTGATATTTCTTTCTTTAAAAAAATTATGGAATATATGTGCGGGTTTTTTTTTCTTACATGACTTTTTTCTCATTTGATTTCGGTAATAATCTTAATTGCATTTCGGTTTATTAACATTTGGTAGCATTTTTGTAAAATAAGGGAAAAAAATGGTGTAATGAGATTTTTTTATTTATTTTCCACTTTAAAGAGATTTTTTTCCTACTTTGATGAGACTTCATCTATTATTTTTCTACTTCGAGTCTTTATTCTATACTTTTTAACTTCGAGGACTTATTCATATCTTTTCCACTTTGACACTTTCTCATTATTTTTGTATTTCAAGACTTGGTACTTTCGTGACTCGTCGCTTTATCTTTTGGTTCAGCATCAACAGTCATGAATTCGATAAGATATTTTAATATAAATTAAAAATCGTTGTACATTTTCTTGAAGACAAATGATTGTTATATATCATCAATATTATCAATAAATAATCTAAAAAGATGCATCAAGAAAATTATTTCCCGTAATCGAATACAAGCTTTTTAGGATAAAAAATCAGCTTCACGTGTCATGTATGTAATCTCTTTTCAGGTATAATTTCTAGACAATGCACCGGACGTAAATAATCTTTATTTTTTCAAGTGAAGTTTTTTTTAGATAAGAAATGTTATACATGTTATGTTTTAAACTTCAAATTCAGTGCACTTAGGAGTGCTGTTGAGATTATCGTCAGGATCTTCTTTAACTCATTTGTGTCACACTTATGCCCTTTGCCGTGTGGAGCTCGTAAAACAGTTCCCCGCGAGGGTTCTGACAGTAAGTGTTTTGAATATTTTCTCCTGACATTGTCGCCATAGCACTTTCTATATAGACAACGTCAGACAGTGCACGAGTTTCATATATTGTTTTTATTTTCGTGCTTAAACATCGACGGCGGGTGCGGCTAGCCAACACGGGACGCTTACTCCTCCCGGGCACCTGGTCCCACCTCTAGCTTGCTAGGGATCCGTCGATGCTTTATTTTGTGCTCTATTGTGAGTGCTATTGAGATTATCGTCAGGATCTTCTTTAACTCATTAGGAGGATACCGGACCTGAAGGCCCCTTTTTGATTACCCATAAATAGAAGAAATCAATGTAATTTGTATTACTTTTACATAAAATGGCAAACGGACCTTTCGTGTATTAAATAACTATTTAATTTTCGCTTGTATTCAATGTGTGATGCATGTTTTGTGAAAGGAGTATTCGGCAAGTCCTGATAAATCGTTTCCAGCCTTGAATATTGTTCTCTTAATACATATGCATGAGAGGGATCGAACAAATTGTCACATGACCACATATTTTGTGAACTTTGCTAATGAATCGATACTGTCCGTTATGTCATATTAGAGGTGCGGCTTTATGTTAATCTGTATACGTTTGTTGTTACTTTTTTCTTGGGTTTTCTCTTATTTGAACATGAAAGCAAATTAGAATGAAAAATTCCTTTTCAGGGAGAATATTCCAAATTACTATCTGGCTGTCGTTTACTGAATACGCCGTTCTAACTTGCGTCCATGCCTACTAAAGAAAAAAGATATCAGACTTACCTGATTTTCTGTGCATAGTTCAGCCGAAGGGTGGGTAGATTATAGCTGACTTTGCCTGCGAAATATCTTAACAAAAAGAGGTCAGAAACTTATTGTTTAGACATAGTTCAAACAATTTATAAGGCCAGTTAAATAAAAATCTTGAAAACAGATTCTTATAGCCTTTCCTTAAGGTCCGGGACCCTTTTCCCTTTAGATAATAGGGATTATTTTTGTAAAAAGTAATTAACTGATTATGTGGTAATGATCCTCAACCCTGAAAGCATTTCGAATGATTTTCGAAAAAAAAATAGAATGTAGAATGGAGCTGTAACATGTGAAGGAATTACGTGGAAGGATTAACCATGTTTTTTTTAATGTGAACATTTAATCCTCTGCTGTCAGAGAGTGGCCTTCTGGAGAAAAAATTCTACCCAGAAATGTGACCCAGATATGTGTAGTATAATGCATCTTCAGCCAAAATGATTCAGGGGAGCAAAAATTAGTTTCTTCGATTTTATGATCAAATTGAGAGGAGTACATTGTTTCACGTAAAAGAGTTGCTCTCAAATGACATTTTTAACAAGCTCTATAGAAATAGGGTTTTAAAAGCAATATTTTCGTTTTCGTTCTTGTTTGTTTTTGCTTGCTTGTTTGTTTTTTGTTTGCTTTAATTCCTGTTTTATCCTGATTTTGTATGCCTTCGGTTTCTGATTTTCTGAATTATCGATTTTGTGCTGTATACATGTCATTTCGAAACACATGAAACGTTGTTCACTGTCTTCATTATCTTTGGCAATGACTTGATAATGCTATTTTGAATAAGTTTGTTGTTGTTTTGTTTTTGCTCGCTTGTTTTTCTTAATTCTGGTGCATCTTTGTTCCATTGTGGTCGCTGCAACATGGTCTGTAGAACTCCCATTGTACATTTTCCCATACAATGCAAGATTGAATCTGAATCTGAACATCGATGCCAAATGTTAGGGTACCAAATGGCCGTTGTCACGTTATTTCGATTTTGAAAATCCATTGGAATGTAGCCAAAAAATGGAAGGAACAGAATTTTCGTATTTTTCTGTTTGTTACTCTGACTACATAATTAAACTCCTAGCGGCTAGTATTTTTAGAGAGGCGTTTGTGAAAGTGGAGACATTCAACACATGGTATCCGGACTACCTCTATATTTGTCATTTTTCTGGCAGTCCTAAGTCGGTTCAATTTACTTACTTCCTTACCGATCATTTCGAGTAAGAAACTGTAGAAATAATTTTAATTTTCTTATTATAACTTTTTTCTTTTGCTTACAATGTGGGCTGATTGGAGATAATTTACCTTCCGTACATATTTTCTTTAAACCAATGACAATGTCTGCGTTGTTATGTACCGTTGCGAAGAAACTATTGCTGCTTTATGGATGGTCTTCTTGCATTATGTATCAATCCATATGATTTGTTTTCATTTATTTCGGGCAATGAATCTATCTAAGTGATATATTATTTACTCAATTTGCAGAACTGTTGAAGGATGCAATGTTTAATCAAGTACCTGAAAACAGAGTTGAAAACAGTTACCAATACAAGGCAGTTTATCGCCGCTCATCGCTATCATGTGCCAAGACATGTGTACAGTACTCACTTTGTATCGGTTTCCACTACAGACCAAAATTACTGGAATGTCATTTACTGAAATATCATGAAACATTTTCTTTGTCTGGATTTGATGATGGTTTTTCATACATAAGACAGTGAGCTTAGAAATGTAAAAATCACCTCAAAAAGGACAGTGCGGGTATATGAATGATTGCGTTCGAAATTCCTATGTGTTCTTCAAAAAATCGAAAAAGGAAATCATGTCTAGTGCATGTTATTTGGAATTATTTTACGTGTTGGATGCTGTTCTTTTTGGGACTATAAAAAGGTAGATTTATATGACAAATGATATGCTTCATTGTTTTGGTAAATTTCAATTGATCACGTGATTTAACGATAAATTATTTCATTGTACAGAAGAATGATGACTGATTATCTAACTTTTAGATGGTTACACTATTGCATATTACACAGAATGATTGGCACAAATTATCTTTGCACAAAACTGGTATTTTTGAGTCAAATACTTGTACTTTTTGTAATGATTTTAAAACCAGAAACAATTTGAAACTTATCTTATTCTTGTGTAAGAACTACAGAAGTATGGGATACATTATCTGATTGGATTTATGAAAAACTGGTTTGAGCATCATTGATGTTATCATTGGTAAATTTGGTAGGGCTCAAAAAACATTAAATCTCATAATTTGTATAGTCAAGAAGTGTTTGTATGTACAAAAGCTAAATCGAAGAGTTCCTAATGGAATAGGGTTAAAAATTGTTCAATAATAATATATGAAATTAGATTTCTTTATTCACAAAAATGATTTAAAAACTGAATATTTTTACAAGAAATTGAACATTTTTGCATCTCTCATGAACTAGAAAATTGAAATACCTTATTTATGAAACACAAATATCTACATGTATCTGCGTGAATGAGTTCACGAGTGAAAGTGTCCAATGATTATGTATTAAATTTCAAAATCATATTGCTGTCATATAGAAAAAAAAAGACTAAAAAATAATAAGAAGAAAACTTTCATGAAGAATGAAGTATCGAAACTCCGTTGCCAGAAAGGAGCCTTCTCCATATCACCAGTCCTCATCAATGTTAATTGTAGCAGAAATTGGTCGATAGTGCAGACCACAATGTATCTTGTAGATTTCACAGTCATATGTCACAGTTTGAAACGTGCATACTCACTGGTGTACTTAATGAAGCTATTTCATCAAGGTATAGTTGAAAATTTTCGTTCCCCTTGTAATATAACAAAGAAGAGGCTTTCCACCGAGACTCGGTTGATGTACCCTCAGAAAAAAAAACATCCATGTGAAAAACATCTCTATGTGAAAACATATAGTATGTCAGCACAAAAAGAGGCACAAAGGGAAAAGAAACACCAGAAATGACATTCAAACACCAAACACAAAAACACACATTAACGAGAACAATGGACAATCGGTGCAGACTTAGGGCGACCATCTGCCACGCTAGTAGCAAATAGTATGGTTATCCGGATTACGTGCACACAATCCTTCGACTTGTTCGATGACCCGACGGACTTGAAGAACGCACAATTGTTATGAATAAAAGCCTCTTAACTGACCATACAAATAAGACGGCAAAATGTAGGGAGCCAAATGAGTTAAAGAAGATCCTGACGAAAATCTCAACAACACTAACAATAGAGCACAAAATTGAGCATCGACGGACCCCTAGCAAGCTAGAGGTGGGACCAGGTGCCCGGGAGGAGTAAGCATCCCCTGTTGGCTAGCCGCACCCGCCGTCGACGTTCATGCACGAAAATGATCACAATATATAAAATATATGCACTGTCTGAGGTTATGTCTATATAGAAAGTGCTATGGCGACCATGTCAGGGAAAGTATTCAAAACACTTACTGGGGAACTTTTTTACGAGCTCCACATGGCAGAGGCATAAGTGTGACACAAATGAGTTAAAGAAGATCCAAGTAACACACCGATGAATATGTAAATAGACATCACAAACATAAGGCGTACAAAAAAAATCAGTTCTTCGACGGCTGGAGCGAGCACATGCATGCAATCATCCAACCAGTCCGACCACCATCAAGGGAGCACAGGTGGTTGGAGACCTTTCTCCTCTAAAGATGCTTGGACAGGGCCCTTCATGAAATCAGTTAGCCGGTACAAGGCTGTAGATTTGTAAAGTAATTTGCAGAGTGTCCTTCTCGTTACATAAGGATAAAATCTACGATATATTTAAGGTGGTTGATGATTCTGACGCATTGTCGATGGAAACTTTGTCTATCTTTGTCAACTTTGGTTGATCGTTTCTTCAACTCATTCGAAAATTTGTTTTCAAAATTTCTTGAAATTTCTAGAACATGTGTCCTGTAGCATCATATCCCAGCCATCCTGCCACGTTTTTCGGTACATTTTTGGACATCATAACTTTCACACTCTTTGGCCATATTACAATTTTTAGATTAAGGACCACTGACGAGGGTTTAATTAGTACCCGAAACGTGCATGTCTGGTCCATGCTTTAAATTTATCTGCTCTTAAATGATGCTAATGAATTTGAAGACGTAAACATTTTATCCCCTTATTCTAATTATATCACATTAAAAGGCAGGTCGCGAAATTCCCAAAGTTATATACTGTGTTGCATGTTTTGGTCCGAATTTCGAGAGCAGCTGAGCGTAATCTTGTAAAATTTCCAGAAAGTCGTAACTAGTAAATCTTGATATAAAATTTTCTTTGTAATTTGTACATTTCTGGTGTGAAAATTAAATCAGTGTTTTAACGTCAAACACAAGGTCGACCCGAAATCAGATTCCAAAAATTACAATAGGCTTACGAATTCTTGAAAGAAAATATAACACCGTGGGGTATCACGTGATACACAAATGATATGTTCCATGGGAATCCCCTTTGATTGAACCAAGTAAATACTGTCTAAATCTACTTTATATGAATTTATTTTAAGCCTATCATATGGTCATTGTTATAAATTATATGATGGTAATTTATTTTGGTCAAGAATAGACGTATATTTGGAGAACACTTAAACAGAAAATTTTGTACACCATATCATAACATGTGGCGAGCGTTGAAAAATTTCTGTTTAAGTGTTCACCGAATACACGTCTATTCTTGACCAGAATAAATTACCATCATATAATTGATAATAATGACCATATGATAGGCCTAAAATAAATTCATAAAAGGTAGATTTAGACAGTATTAACTTAGTTCAATCAAAGGGGATTCCCATGGAACATATCATTTGTGTATCACGTGATGCCCCACGGTGATATAAAACAGAACTTTCTTTTGAGAAAAGGAAAATAGGACAAACAGACAGAGACAATAACACAGCTTCATAAAAACACGAAGGAGAACTTTAAGCTTTGTTTGGCACTTTATCATTTTGACGTCATAATTATCATTTTGCTATTTCGGGAGTTTGTCATTCCATTCAAAAATATCAAAGAAATTACAGTAGGTTAATATCTTAGCACCATCCCTCCTACGCTATTTTATATAAAGATTTTATTTGGATATGCTACTGAATCGACCCTACAGGAAATATAAAGCCGCGCACTCCCTGCAAATTGCACAAATTTAATTACAAAAATATAACCAGAGGGCGCTACTTAAATAAATCTTGGTTATTTCTAAAACTCACTTTGGATGGAAGCATCACTGATGAGGATTTAATATCCGAAACACGTGTCTGGAGCATAATAAATTGGTTTGAAATTTTCTTCGGAAGGTATAGAGTTGGATCACTTCCATATTATTTTAGCTAATGAACAATCTCCAGATTCAAGCGCAAGTACGGGAATCATTGTAGGTGGCGCTGTCAAAAGCAGTACCGTGCTAATTTATTGTTTAAATATTTTCAAATATATCACATTAATCATGTTACATATATGATCTAATTTTTGATATCCAAGAAGGAAGCTTACAACTTATTTTAAAATTTCTCTCGCTGTATATTTCAATAAAAAAACAAGGGTTAGGGAATTCCACTCATTGGTTATAGTATTATAACCTAGAAAAAGAAAAATTTACCAAAGTCATCATAATTATTTGCGCCATCCCGAATGAAAAGAAGAAATAAGAGGTACACTATAATTCGAAAATGTATTCCATTGATACCAGACAAAATACACTCAACTTTTTTCCACCTTGGAATTTGCTAACCCGTGTTATCTCACCGAAGCTTCATCGAAGGACACTTCTAATTGGGTGTCAATATTAAATCCCACCTACTTGCGTGACGAGACAATAACTACATCAGACCGACGGGTGAACTCAACTCAGTTAAAATTAAAAACACAACCACGTGTCGATGTCGTGTGCGCAAAGTCTACCTATACTTATGATTATTTGAATTTGATATGGCGATAATATTTTTATTGAGGAGAGTTTTTTTAATCCACGTTCAGGTATTGGACATGACATCCCTGCATCCGGCCTTCCCAAACGATTGTTTAGTTGCACTTTGTCAGCAATCGTTGTGTGTAAATTATGAAAAAAAATATATTCACATCGGTGGTCTCTGAAGAGTATTTCGGTTATTACTCACTAGTGATACGAAACAGTACATGTAGTTTGCTTTTAAAGCATGCCATAAGTCCCCCCTCACCTCTTATTTGGGCACTGCTCACGACTGTTAAGAGACGGAGATTTGGGATAGCTTTTACGGATTCTACGCAATCCGGAAGCAAATTTTCGGCATTCTGGTACTCTGTTTTTACATTTTTTTCAAAGATGTTTTCTTTTCAGACGACTAGACAAATTCACTTTCAAACCTTCATCGTTCAAAGTAAGAAGATCTGAATATTTTTCCCAGATTTGAAGCTAAACTTTGTTGATGATATTGTGTATCTTGATTCAGAATTTCCGGAGACCAACACTTTCTTTAGAGAACAATACTCTCTCTCTCACTCTCTTGGTTTTTTTTGGTCCATTTTTTTTTTCGAAAACGATGTGGACGTTTTTGCGTAAAGATGTAGGCCTTACCACGTCCATGTATAAACCACCGGGAGGTACGATGACACCCCACTTCCCCGGTCTATTCATGTGCGCACCTGCTTTTATTTTACACTGAGAAAAAATCACAAACGAGAATCAATCCACAATCACTTTATGGTATTAGAAGAAAGAAGATCACATACTTAGACCTGTCATAAAATAAATATAGTATTTCAACAACAAGCATGCGATTCAACAGTTTTCTTTTCCCTTACTTAAAATGAATTTTAAATTGATACGATACGATTGATAGTTTCATCGTTGGATTCGATCATTATTGACTATGGTATTCATTAGATTAACGAATATCCTATTAATAGTAAACAAAACAACTTTGCCTCTTGACCAATCAGGATGACGGATACAAAGCGTTCGTGAGTACATTTAAATTGCCTTGTGCATTGACCTGGCAAATTCCAAAGTGGAAAAAAGTTGAGTGTAATTGCTAGTGGAATTTGCTTTTGCAAAATAGATACTCAGTGAACACTGAAGACCACAACACCGACAAGGACTAAGAAATATAGAAAATATTTTCACAACAAATAATACACTCAATTTAAACACTGCGAAGAAACAAAGGTGACTACCGGATGGGAATGGGATCATGTGCCCGGAGTTTGCTAGCAATACCCGTCACTTAGGCCGTGCAGAAAAGTTAAAGTCATATCCGGTACGCTCACAAATATATACCCTTGGTTCAGTAGTTTTTTTCGGTTAGTCTCCTTGTCCTTAGAAATAAGTTTTAAATTTATCAGGTTTTAAATGATGCTATTGAATTTGAAGACGTTTAACATTTGAACTACTTGGTGAGTGTCACTGCTGGTGGACCAAGAGTCCCCGAGGGCACATGTAGCCAAGTTCGATCAACTTTGGTTGATCGTCTGTCTCTTCAACGCATTTGAAATTTTCTGTTACAAAATTTCTTGAAATTTCTAAAATGTGGGTCCTGTAGCATCATATCCCATCCATTCTGCTACGTCTTTTTGTACATTTTTGGACATAATAATTTTCATACTTTTTGGCCATATTACATTGTTTAGACTGAGGATCACTGACGAGGGTTTAGTACCCGAAACGTGCATGTCTGGTCCATGCTGTAAATTTATCAGGTTTTAAATTATGCTATTGAATTTAAAGACGTTTAACATGCATATGGTTGTAGTTTGAGCTTGCTCTGGAATAGCGTATCAATTGCGATGATTTATTGCAAATACGCCAAACGAACTAGGAAAGACGGAACTTCTCTGGAAAGGGAAATTTGTAAATTTGAAGTTGAAGTATAAGTATTCAAGTGGCAATAACATGATGATCTAAATATGAAGCATAGTTAATGCTTTCAGTAGTTTCTTTCACCTCTAGTTCATACGGATAGATTGTGCTAAAGAAATCTGCTAAATTTGAATTATTAATTGAGAGCACTTCATCGATATACATTTATGCAGAATTGATCGAATTAGTATATAATAAACATATTTCATATGCATATTTTAATAAATATATTATCAATGGTGAAAAATGAAGAATCTCGATATGTTGGAAATACAATAAGAAAACTAATAAAATCTTTCTTGATTAACAAGCGAATATACGTGCAGGTCGTGAGTTATTATAGACACAAATAAACGGACATCCTCTGGAGATCTATTCAGGAAATAAACAAACCGGTATATGCAGATACATAATAAAAGTGTTTATCTGTAAAATCGTGTGAAATTACTAGAACTAGATTTAGAGAAGGACCCGCGTAAGAGCGGGAAAGATTGCCATATATACGTTGACATATTTTGCTACGTTATGTATAACTTCAGTACAATACATAGGGATTCTGTTCAGACTTAAAGATGCCATTAAATTACTATTGATAAATTTACATGAATTTAAAATAATATAATTTTCAATGGCACCGATAAGGGGTTGACCGTAATCAGTTACTCTTTCTATGAATCACAGACTGTAACCCCCCTCCCCTCCCCCATATCTGCCAGTCAAGTCCAAAAGAAAAAAAATTGTTTTATATTCTGTTTCCACCCGCCCTCCGGCTACCCTTTCTTTTTGGCACTGAGATATGATGAACCATCCTCGTGTAAGATGAAAGAAATAGAAAATAAAAATTTTTTTAAGCTTTTAATGATATTTTTTTCTCCGCTCTCACAACAAAGTTTTCTATTCTTATATTTCTTTCATTTGATTGTTAATTCCTCAGTATTGATTTAGACGCTCATCGAATAAAAATAACGATATTGTTTATGATGTTCATGATCAGAAGTTTTGCAGAGCTTTGTAAAGCGCCTATTTTGTCTTTGGTTTCCATTCTGCATTTCTGGAATCTCGGTATTAAATGGGGAATCCCTGACTGCCCTTGAAATTTTGTTTCCAGTTTTTGCAGTATGGACCAGACTAGCAGGTTTCGGGTACTTTTAAATCCTCGTCAGTGATCCTCAATCCAAACAATGAAATATGGCCAAAGACTGATGGTATCTGGAAAAAAGCACAACGCTTGTATAAATCCATCTCCCATCTCATCTGCTTATACTGTATTCATTTCTCAATCAATATGATATACAAGTGTTTTCATGTCAAATAAACTTGTTTGTCAAATCTTTAATGGAAGCGAGTCTAGCATGCTTAGAAATTAGAACAAAATTGGTTACATCAGTCATATATGCCCTCGCTAACGATGAAAATGATAAATTATAGCTTATGAAATGGGTACCCTAATATAACCTAGTAATCTCCGAAGAAGAACAAATATAATAGTGTAGCAAAAAAAAACCTAACATGGCGGATGGATAACACATGGGACGAAAAGGAATCGACAATCGGTATTATAAGAATCTGAGAAGAGAAATAATTGATAAAAGAAATACTTAGTCTTGGAGAGCGACCGTGACATTAAATCTGAAGTCGGGCGAGAAATTAGCCAAAAGGATCTACAGCTTACATGTACATGTCTGTTTTGGTTTTACATTTTTAAACTATTGAAAACGACACTGAGAAAATTCTATAGTCGTATTGATCAAATCCATCAGAGGGTTACTTATATGAAGAATAAATAAGATTACAATCCACTGTGGATCCATTTGACTCTGTCTTTAATTACCCTCATGTAATTACAGAACTTACATCAACGCCTTTCTCTTACCTACCTCCAAGAACATCATATGTCACCACACCAGCAGACAAAGCCTCAAATAATAACACATTCACATTTGCAAAAAGTTCTATTTCAACAGCCTTGTTAAAGGGTTGGGTTTGAATTCGACACCAGGAAATCCTACTTACACCCAGTAAACCTTTCTGTCTCTGAAATAATACATAACCACAAATCAGCTCTTGCTTCTTTTGGCTTTGACACAAAAATTAAGATCTAGATTTATCATACTTGTATTGTGTACCAAAAATACATAAAAATCCATACAAGCTGGTTCCTAAAAAAATGTTCCACAAGATCTTTATCGATCTTGCCCACCAAAATTTTATATGAGATCAAATCTGGACTTCAAAAATAGTGTTCGACAGTATATTCTCGAAGCGGTATTAACCAGATGTGGATTTTAAAAAATTCAAATATGCGGAAGGGTTCCAACTCTATACCTTCTTGAAGAAAATTTCAAACCAATTTATCATGCACCAGACACAGACACTTTTAGAAGATCTGAATTCTATTCATCTCAATAGAGTCCGATCATAGCGTTTGATTTTTCATTTTACACAACAATCCCTCATTCAAAATTGAAAGACAGACTCGCAAAAATTATAAGCAAAATTGGCAATCGAAAATATAAATATATTGTTGTTAGTAATGACAAAACCTACTTTGCCAAAGAAAGGTCTGATTCTTAAAATAAGTACACTGGAAAAGATTTCATTCAGACGCTAAACTTCCTGATCGACAACATTTTTGTAGTGTTTGCAGGAAATGTCTTCCAAGAAATAATTTAGTCGGCATTCCCAATGGGAACCAACTGTGCTCCACTCCTTGCTGACATTTTTCTTTACTCGTACGAAGCTGAATTAATTCAATCTCTGATCTCTGAGGGGAAAAACACTTAGCTCTTAACTTTAACTTCACATACGTATACAGATACATGTACATATAGATTATGTTTTGTCCATCAATATCCAAAATTCGCGGATTACTTCAGCAGAATCTATCCTTCGGAGCTTGAAGTCAAAGAAACCATAGAGACAAATAATTCAGCATCCTATTTGGACATAAAACTGTCCTACGACACTGATTGTCACATGAACACCTCACTCTATGACAATTTTACAAAGGAGACGACTTCAATTTTAGCATAACAAACTTTCCTTTTCTTAGTAGCAATATCCCTTCATCGCCTGCATATATTATGGGATGTTAATATCTCAGTTGATACGTTATGCCAGAGCAATTACCAAATATACAGGTTTTTTTCTGAAGGCTAGGCTTCTCTCGGATAAGCGTCTCAGTCAGGGATACGTTTGTGACTGACTAACGTCGTCACTGAGGAAGTTCTACGGTCAATACGGGGAACTCGTCATACACTATGATGTCCCACTGTCAAGAGTGGTAAATAATGTTCTGTCTTATACTATTGGATCCATCCAACTAAAGAACATACTTGTATCTTCCTTAGTGGAAGTAACCGGATGTGACATGTCCGCCGAATTGGAGCGACGGATGTTGCATGCAAGCAGGGGATGCTGACTCTTCTTCCTGGGCATCTAGTCTCACTACCTTATTAGGAGTTCACTTCTGTTCATATGGTGGAATTTTGGTTTGCTTGTTTTGATTCCTGTTTTATCATGATTTTGTATGCCCTTCGGTTAATGGTTTTCGAATTTTCCCTTTTGTTTTCTATATTGAGATATGGTTCTTGTCCATATTGATCATTCTTTTAGACGACAGAGCTGAAACGAAGTGATTATTACACTATAAACATCCAGTCACGGGGAGCACTACTTTTTAGATACCGATGTATTTCAATAGCGTCCTCTGGCTTTTTTAATTTAAATTGTACATTTAATTACTTTGCAGAAAGTGTGCGGCTCCAAATATTATGTAGGGTCGATTCAGTAGCATAGTTAAATGAAATCTGTTACCAAAATATCATTGGAGGGATGGTGCTAAGATGTTTGCGTGATATTTTTGGATGAAATGTACAATAGTTTCTAGACCACAATGTAATGTTCTCATCTGCTCGTTTTAAAGTCAACGTATAATGATTTCAAGACCACAATGTTTGTGCTTATCTCTCAATCAATAAGATATGCAAGAGCAAGTTCACATCATCATCATTATACAAAACGTCTTTTAGACAAGCTACTTTGTCAGGGGTTTATTCATATGATTGCCTGAAAATGTTATCGTGAAAGTTCTATGGTAATAACGAAACACATGTTTTACGAAAAAACCTCTAGGTATCTTTGATTAATGTTGAAAAGACTCTGAAGCAGATTCTGTTCATTTGTGATCTGTAGAATATCGAATAATACCAGTACCAGCATTAACAGCAATTAACGAGCCTCGAAAAAAAAATGACATTACTTCAGATCATGTATATACCTTAATTGTCAAAGAAAGTTTCGCCTAGATATAGACACTCATATTAAAAGCAACTAAAGGCAGTAAAAGTATTTCTAACCTTTTAGGTTCCATATTCTTACATATTTCCCTACCATGATAAATGGTCCACGTACTGTCTACCAATGCTACGTCGTCAAATTGATAGCATCATTTTAGATCAGATGATGTCAAATTGATACAAATTAGTGAATAGAAGTCAAGCATATCAAACATATTGGAAATCATATTCCAAAAATTTCAATTGAAAGGCTTACAGATTCTTGAAAAGATATCAAACAAATCTTTCTCGCGTGAAAAGAAAAGTCGGACAAACAGATGGAGACAATAACACAGCTCCATGCATACAAACACGAAGGACTACAATCCCCAGAATTCAGTGCAAGTGTGTAATGTGCTGTATATGGCGCTGTTATAAGGCGCTGTGCTAATTTGGATTTAGTTAACAAACATATCAAATGCAAGTATCTAAGTATTAGTGGGACCAAAAGGGAATTAAGCTTATCTTATCATTTAATTTTTTCTCTTCGTATTATTTAAAACAAGGGGGATTTTCGCTATATAATGACCCCTAAATCAGAACCTAGAACAGGAAAATTACCAAAACATCATTGTAAGTAGCGCCACTCTGAATAAATTCGATGAAGAAATTATATGCACACTATATTCAAAATGCAATCTCATTGATCCCAAAGCCTGCCAAACATATAATAAATTTCTTGTTGAATCTCCTATTACAAAGTAGAAACACAGCAAACACTGAATACCATCACGCAGACAAAGAGAAAGAAACGTTGAAAATATTTCCATACAAATAATATAGTCAACTTAAAGAAGCAAAAATGAATCCCTAAATGGAGATGAGTGCATTGGAAGAGTAAGCATATCCTGTTTGTTAGTTATAAGCGTTACCCAGGCCTTGCAGAAAAATAAGTCATATCAGATTTATTTATTATTTTCGGTGTTTTGAATGGTTCTAACCTAAAACATCTTCATACATGGAGGACACTGAAAGAAATATTATAATATGCTTAATATTTTTATTGTATCGTCCAAAAAAATGGTCACAAATGAACCTTTGGTTCAGTAGCTTTTCGGTTAGTCTCAATAGCAATTCTCTGTAAGGACCAAAAAGTTTCAATAGCACGTAGAAACAGGATGTCTCCAATTTTGGAGATTTTTAATACGGAAGGTGTATATGATGTAGTTAGACAAAAATAAACTTCCTTTTTTACAAATTAAGTTTTCGTTGCCATGGAAACCGTGTTTGAAATTTTACGCATCAGTAGAATACTTGCAACAAGGCTCGTTTCCATGGTAACAGCTATTATAGTCAACTGAAATTTCCTTAATTTTTCTTTCTTTATATCTTTCATTGTATAAATACTACACAAGAAGTATAAAATTTGAGTAGGACCTCTTCACAATTTTATTCAAAAAGGTATTAAAAAAATGGTTACCATGGTGACATTCTGTTCAGTGCTGTTACTCATAGAGTAATTTACTGGTTAAGTTTTAGCTGTCCGTGATATATTTTCAACTATTTTTTATCAGCGTATATAAAGAGCATTATTGATTAAAAAATCACCTTAAAAATTTTCAAGGTCACAGGACCCAATGTCAAGGTCATCTTGAATGCAATTCACAAAATTTGGCAAAATTCTATGATTTTTCAAAAATATGAGAGGCAGTTACTCAAAAATCATGTGGTAATGAGTAAAACAAACACATGTATACATAGTGATTTTGAATATATCCCCTATTTATTGAAAAGTTGCAAAAATCTCAAAATCAATTACATCCTTGATTTGTAGCTAGTATTTCATACATACATAGAAAAAAATGTGAGATTATCAGGATTTTTGTCTGGGGCTTATTTTTAAGGAGTAATGCTCTGAACTAAAAATTGTCACGTTTTTCCACCTATTGGTCCTAATTTTAGAAAGAAGTATTTTTTATACAAATATATGACAGTCGAGCCTAAAATAAGTAACAATAAATAACAATAAAAATGCAAATTTTATTGAAATTGGAACCTATATTTTTGAATTGACCTTGAACTTAGAGGCAATGACCTTGACAAATTTTGGAAGTGCTCAAACAAAGAATAATTTCTTCTGTTGTCCCTACATAAAGCTTAAGCAATATAAGTTATTTAAATCATGCTAAAAATCAATTTGAAAAGATATAGTGATCATCATGTGTCAAATGAAAAGTTGCCATGGCAACCATTTTTGACCTCGAAATGTAGGAAAACAAAACAAGGTCCTTCTTATTTTTTTCAGTGATTATATTTGTCACATGAAATCTATTTTGTTCTAACAACAGTGATAGTGTTATCAGCCTGACATTTTGTGTTATTTTTACTTAAAAATAGTAAAAACTGGACAAAAATATGCCTCAATTTTGACCTATTTTATGGCAATTTTTGACTGATTTTGATTTGATAGGATTCGGGTAATTGAAAGAAATTTCAAAAAAATTGTTTATTTTTCTGAAAAAAAAGGTTTTAAAGAATATAAGATGTTAATATCAATAAGATCTAACAATGGTTTCCATGGCAACATAATAACCAAAGATATTTTTTTTTCGTGCTATAAATAGACAGACCTCGTTTCCATGGCAACCAGAATATCTATTTTCAAAAAATTGTTATTTTTGTATTCAGGGCATTATATATACCATTTATAGAGAAAATCATAAAAATTCATGACATTCTAATTCCAAAATATTTTGGTCCTTATACATGTTACAGAGAATTGATATTAATTCTTATCGTTAGGAAGCTAAAAAGCATGCTTTAGAATGGAGTTTCCGATGAATACGCCTAGGCAGGAGACGATGGAATGTAACTACTTAGGAAAGGGAAATTTGAAATTTTGAAGTGGATACATTTCGATTCTATAGCCTTTGTTCCATATGTGTCATCGATATGTTATTTCCATAACTTCTGACTCAGTGTGTGTTAATTGTCCAATAAGGTCAAGATTTCCATTTCAGTCTTTTATCTTATGATAGAAAGTCTTTTTGACTGTTATCAAAATCTGGTATGAGAGAAAATCCTGACGACAATCTCTACAGCAATCACAATAGAGCACCAAATTGAGCATCGACGGACCCCTAGCAAGCTAGAGGTGGGATCAGGTGTCCGGGAGGAGTAACAATACAGTAAGAAGCAGTAAGTCCATGTCGATATTTATTGGAACCAATCCATATCATGAATTAAGAGCTGAGTGAAATAATCACTTTATTCTTTCATAATCATATTGAAATAACATGTTCTGTTGTAATATTTAAGTGCACCAAATGCGCCTTTCAACAATCAATGTATCATCAATGATGTTCGAGGCCGGCAGAGAGGAAATCCAAATAGTGAATATGTAAAAAGCAAAATTCTAAACATGACATATGAGTCCTATAGGAAAAGAGCTATGCCATGAGGAGATACTATGGCTAGCTACTATGAGTGGGCAGGGTGAAAGGGAGGGGGAAGAAGGGGCGGGAGGAGGGAGGGAGGGGGAGAAAGGGGCGGGAGGAGGAGGAAGGGGCGGGAGGAGGGAGGAATGGGGCGGGATGAAGAGGTTAGGGAAGGGTGAAAAGGAGGGGGAGGGAGGGGGTAAGGGGTGGAAGGGGGAGTGAGATACACCCCTGTCCGCCCCCCCCCCCCCCTACTATAAGTTTCAGAACATTTACAAATATATTTCAGTTCAGTGCAGAGGCGCATTAAAACCAGACGAACGATGAGATTCCCCCAGCAGAGATACCACTCTTGTGGTTTATCTTTTTCCTATTGCCCTTTGGTCTCGTGTAGTCTTTTGTGTTTGGTGTTTCTATGTTGTGTTTTGTGTTCCTCGTTCCTTTTGTGTCTCTTGCTGTGCATGTCTGCTATGGGGTGATGTTTTGCAATGTACAAGACAATAGATAAATATTAAAGAATTCATGGTCCTATTTTCAAACTTTTGCATCTGTCTACTACATGTACCACAGTTCGATACTCAAGGTCCGTTACGTGTCACCACAAATGGTCAGTTCGCAATACATGTATATGATTGAATTTTTCATTATTCGTAATTATTAAAGTTAAGATAAAGTAATCTCTAGTGGTTTCTCTTTATATTTTCAAAGGTTTTAAAACATAACGTGTGTGAAAACGCTATTTTTCTTATAAGACCGTAATTTTGTGAAATTTCGGGTTGTTGTTGTTTGTTCCGCGCAGTTCAAAGCAGTGGTTTTTTTTTTATTTCTTTCTTTTGTTCTATTTAAATGGCTAACTACTCGAGAGTTTAACACTCGTAGAAACAAAGTTGAGAGAAACCTTCCGGATGAATTTTGTCGAGAGTGAGCAGCTCGAAATTTTGGGCCAGTCTCATTCAAAAGCGTTCTTAAATGAACAATGCCATCAAATGTTATTGAAGGGATGGTGCGAGGTCAAGCTCCTATATTCTGGTGATAAAGAAACGGCTGATTTTCAAAATAAAAATTTGATTTATTTGTCGCAAAAGAGTATCACTGATGAGACATAACTTGTTGATATGCGCATATGGTGCACTAAAATTTTATATTAGAACCAGTGGCGGATCCAGCGCCCCCTTTGCCGGGGGGGTCAGGGGACGAATTTTGCCGATTTTGACTGAAAAAGGGCCAAAATATACATGTTTTGAGAAAATTTTGGTTTTGGGGCGGGCGCCCCCTCCGCATCCCCCTGAATCCGCCACTGAGAACACGTGTTTCAATATTGACAATCTCTGGCGTTTGAAAAATAAGTTGGAGAGAACTATATTATATCAAAATTTCCACACTGCAATTATAATACATTTTGTAATATAAAAATGAAGAATATCAACATAATTCGATCTATTAACTTTATCGATTTTCTGTTACATTTTATTTCCCCTGACAACACTCTTTATTAAAAATTCATATCCAAGCAATGTTAGTATGGTAAGTAACAATCATATCGAATTATTTCTTGGAAAAAATGTTTTGCATTATGTTGACTCGGAATAACACTAGACTAAGTCATCAAAGTGATACAAGACATTTCCCTTCCTAAAAGAAGAGTAAAGAGCCTTGGAAAGTAAACTCTCTTTATTTCTGCATTAATCGAGGAAAAAAAATTCCGTTAAGTATTTTATAGAAGGAGAATGAGAGAAGCAAAAGAGTTATAAATAATCAAATTAGATTATCTTAGATACAATGTTAAACATGTGAATGAAAGTCGAACACAAAACCAAGGACAAAGGTTACGACCTTTACACGGGTTTTGACCATTTCCCATCTGCTGCCTTGACATTTGACCTATCTATAGGGTTCTTTCTCTTGTCACAACCAATTGGTCAATATCCAATCACAACGTAGACGTTTATTACGTATGCCAGGATTTCAAACATTTCCAATCTATATATAATAATAACCTTGACCTCGAGCTCTGACCTACGACTTTGAAAATCAATAGGGTTCCTTCTCTTGTCATAAGCTGAAGTTTAGTAAAGATCCAATCAAACTGCCCTCTAGGCTGTATGCAAAAGTGTGACGCACACACCCTCATACATTCGGTTGCGTTACTTTAGTCTACTGTAAGTGTAACTGTTACAAGGGGATATTAAAAATATACCATGATGGTTAGTCCAGATTGAAGATGGTTCCCGAGACCTCTTGTAATAGACTATATAATCATAGATGATCAAATTATTACTCTCCGATCCTATTTTTATCAATGATGGATCCTAAAATATCTTGATGTTCCTTATGGAACTCTATGACATGGAACCCTTTGTGGTCGTATGTGCTTCATTTTGCGTATGCCAAGATGTCGTAAATGTGAAGTTTTTCGACGGACAAATTGCTATGACAAGAAGTCAAATTGAGCATCTTGCTCTGGAGAGCTTAAAACAAACTTTGATGAAGACGTCAGGTATTTTGTTCCTGTGATGTTACATGAAATTTTGTTCCCCGTCATGTTACTGGTTTGAAATGTACTTCCGAGTGTTGATGTCTTTGTTGTCAGCCAAGAATAATATTGTGTATAACATTGTGTATGTGTTCAAAATGGTAACGGACGCTGTGTGATAACAATAGCTCATTTTGAGCCTTTGTCAAAGGAGAGCTAAAACTGCATGAACAATCAGTCTGGCACTGCTTTGAAAGACATTGTCAAAATAAGAGTCCCCTTTGGCGTTGCTGGTAGGGGACTAATAACTATCTTAATGTGATTGCTCAACCATGAAAATGTAGGTTATAGGTCACTGCAGCCCAATTAGTAATCTGCATTTCCACCTGTATACTTATTACCAGATGTACCCTCCTTAAAAGTTAGATCAATCTTGCCGCAGAATGCAGACATACAAGGTGTAGGGCAAGCTAATAACTGACCAACAGGCGAAATGACAATTGCACTTACAGAATTCTTTATATTGCACTTTATCATAGTAAAGGCTTTTAGATCAGTGATTGGGAAAGATAAAGGCCATGTGCCTTAGTCCCATTGATTTGAAACATTGCCCATTGAACTAGAAGTCTGTGTACTTGCTAAAGAAATGGCCCATTGAAATTTCAGAAAATTGTGGAAAGTGGCCCATTCACAAAATTTCCTTCCCAATCACTGCCAGTGCACATCCAAGCTATCAGCAATTTTCGTTGCTTGGAACGTACATTTCTCTTGGCGATTCTTAGCAAAACATTACTAGTACTTTATAAGAACAATTTGGAAATTGGAACACATTTCTGTCAATTTCCTGGTGAAACACATTAACAATTCTTTGCGAGACCTTGCCAATTCCCTAAACTGGCTTTTAAACAAGTTTAACAGTTTAGGTAAAGTTCTTTCACTGTCATCATCATTCATGGAAGCACATACACTGGTACTTGAAAATAGCACTCAAGTTTCATCCTTCAATACTTTTGGTTATAAAGGTACCATTACATACCGCATGGTTATATCAAACCTTGAAAATGTACCATACATATACAAAAATGTAGTGACCCAGCACTGGTACAATCAATCTAATGTGTAAATGCCAACATACAATTCCAAACAAAATAAAAAGTCATTGTAAATTACCACTCTTTATTACATTCATATAACTAGAATCCCTGAGTGACTCGAACATAAGAGAGCAACTCAAGGCTGGAGTATTAAAAATCTGAGAAAACAAAATTGTGGAGCTATTAATATTATAATACAGTCAGTAAGCAAGCTGCAATTCTCTTGGTGATCATCACCAAAATAACAAACGACATGTCAGATCCAAAACAAGAATTCCTCTAATATAACTCTTCAACAAGTTATACAAAAAGTTCAAAAATCTTTTCTTAACTAAAATGATGTTCATATTAAAAAGTCTCAAAATGTTGTTCAGTTTTATAACATCTTCATCTAAAAATTTGCATAAACATGTGTATAAAAATCAGCCATTGCTCTTTCAAGTTGTAAATAGAATTTCATCAAAGCATAAACAGATGTGATTCAACGCCATCATAAATTAAAAATATCTATGGTGAAAATACAAATCTACAGACTAATGAGGTTATTGATGGTAAGTTAGATATCGGACCGTAACGGTATGTTATCTACTTCAAGTTCATGATGAGAATTTCAGTCTGTACATTGATGATTTACCATTACAGGCAAATATCACTATTCTACACATAAAAAGGAAAGATTATATGATGTTTACAAATAAAGTGTCACTGGATTTGATGAATTTACTTCTTCTTTGCAGCCTTCTTTGCAGCTTTCTTTGCGGCGGGTTTCTTTGCCTTTCCTGCCCTTTTAACTGCAAATATGTGCAAAGCATTAAATGGTGAATTAACAACTATATACAGCTGAAATATTTCTTTAATATTTTTACGTTAAGAGAATTAAAAAATTTGGAATTACTCAATCATGTCTTTATTTCTTCAATCTGATCATAAACTTAAAAACTTACCTGCAGGCTTCTTGGGTGCTGGGGATTTTGCAGCTTTCTTTGCTGAAAAGAAGAAACAAGCAAAATTTTTATCATCATTCAATTATTTCAAGGACATGCAGATGAAAATAACAGTTTTACTTTTATAAATTTGTTAAATTTTAAAGTTTTAAGAGTAAATTCATCTCCGTAATTAAATCTTACCTTTACCAGCTGCTTTAGGCTTGCCACCTGCTTTCTTTCCTTTAGCTGCTGCCATTTTGAGCTTTCAAAACTGTGGAGGAAAATGAAAAATTATCAAGCTGTGAAAAAAAGCATAAAATTCTAAAATTTGAACATTTCCAGAATAGCACTCTTTGAAATCTACAGAATGTACATAAGAATGTGTTATCACAATCTATTTAAAGGCTAAGCTAGCCAGTTTAATCTAATCCATATTTCACAATTTCAGTAAATTGTCGACAATACTGAAGGCTGTAAACAACAAAGGAAATTTTGGATACACGAGAATTTCATAAAAATAACCAAAAATTCAACCGTTTTTCCTATTCATTAATTGCATAGCAAGATTACAAGTAATTTTTCATACTGCAAATTGAAGGAAAATGAGAAATAGTTGCATAGCATACGGTCAAAATATTTTCCTTCGCAAAATTTTCACAATGGCGGACGTTCGACTCGTCTGTCAACAATCGAGTCGGCAAAATCAAATATGAGTTTACGTCCAGGATATGGCGATCTATGACGCAAAACTGTGCATTATGACATAATAGTGAAGCTACATGTTAAATAATCAAGATACTTAATTCTGAATCATGTGGGAGAGCTAATATTCACCTACCTTGAGAGTTTCCTAGTTCGATCTTCGCTCCAACAAGGCTAGAACCGACGCTACCGTAGCTGTTGCGAGCGGGCACTCTCTCGTAAGCGCGCAATACAAAAAGCAGCCAATGAAATTAGTTTTAACATAGTGAAGAAAATATTTTGTATGAGTCGACCAATCAACTAAAGGCTTACATTTGTCAATGACGTCAGAAAAAGTCACACGCCCCTTGAACTCCCTCCTGATTGGCTAATCGTCTCATTATCATACCAAAAATAGAAAATCCTTGTTTACAACGTAGACGAACTGTAAACAAACACTATGGCCGACGCGTCGTTTTAGCTACTGGTGCGTGCCTGAAAGAATTCACTATTTATCGATTTTTTGATATGAAACTGTCCTGTTTAGCAACAGATTTTGTAATAAATGGAAACTATGAACATGTTTGTCCACTTGTTTTCAATAGATCTATGAAAAATAAAACAGAGTTTGGACGTTAATACTGATAAATTTTACTCTTTCCATCGACAATATTTATGCATTTTATTCACTTTTGATCTCGTCGATTGATTTGGAAAGGGAAGATATAGGCTATATTCGTACCGGTATTGTTGATTTGATTTGAAGAAAAATATTCAAATGCATGAAATCGGTGACGCAATGAAATTTTGAGTACTCTGCACCTTTCCTGGATACGCACTTGAAACGTACCCTCGCTATAGGGCCTATATTGGAGAATAGAGCCCGGCTCGCGTCTGTTGTCTTCATAGGGAAAAAGAATCAAGTCATATTAGAATTAGTGTTATTTAAGCAATGTTTCTTCTCCCTTGCCCGCCCCCTTTCCCTCTTGGTTGAAGCACTTACAGGGTTCTACCCGTCTATTAAATGTGACCCCTTATTTTCCCCAAAACGTCATTTGAAAAATTCCTAAGAGATTTCTTGCATGAACAGATACTTTTGGGCGGATCGATAGATTTTTTTTTTCCGTTAGGGAATGCGTTTGGGGTGGGGTGGGGGGTTCAAGCCCTTCAGAAGGTAGGTAGTTTTGAAATCTATTGGTCTAAGAACTGTATTTGTTAAAATCTGCAATTTGGGCGAATGCGCGAGTTCATCCAGATCCAAGGTTGAGATAAATACGTTGAAAGAAGTCCGCCGCTCAGGTACATATGTCATTTTTAATGAGGTCATACAATTCTGTGCTAACTACAAGAACTGGAGAGAGAGAGCGCGCCACTAGTGTGTTTTCATCATGCCCAAGTACATCACATCTCTATGGAATAGATACTGGACGTGAGCTTTGCCGTGTTTGTTGAAATTGAGCTTTTAAAAAGTTGGTGCCATAAGTCATAAATGCATCTAAATCTTTTTTCGATACACACTGTACAGTAATACAGTAAATTGAGTAATACTGTACAAACAATTTTAGTTATATCAGGCGACCCATGAGGACACGAGTTGCAAAAAGTTGAATGAATATAAATACAGATACTTACATTATTTTTTTTCTTTTTGTGCATTGCTAGACGAAATCTTTTTTTTTCAATCTGATACGTTACACTGATCAATGTGCAGTGGTGCTTTTTAGGGGGGGGGGGGGGGGGGCTGTGTCTTCCCAAGGAAAAACACGACAATTTGATTATTTGGCAAGTTTTTCAATACAATTCTAAAGTATCTTTAAAATTTACACTGCTAATCCATTAATTTGCTAGAACTTAACAAGCGATGAAGAAAAACGTCAAGCTACACTTAGAAACAGGACTTTTTTGTTGAACTACCAACTTTTGATTCGTATATTTTCTTAAGTGATTTTTTCAAAGTTCCTTTTTGGGAATTTCACATTGATTTTTTTTTTTGGAATAGAGGAAATTTTGGCATTGGGAAGGGGCCCGAATTTTCGGTCCCAAAACAGGGGGGGGGGGTTACTGACATGTGACAGTAGCCTTACAGATCGGCATTTTTTTAGAGCAGGGGTGCAGACAAAATGAGATATTCGTTATCATCACAAAAAAAGAGAGAATATCAAGAAAATCGAGTAGGGTGATTCCTGTAGTAATAGTTTTTCTTTTTTTGGGGGGGGGGGGGGGCTTTGTTTGTTTTATATTTTATTTTATAAAGATTTGTATTCTGAAATGTTTTTCGTATTCGAAATGATTTATGATTTTTTAAAAAATGTGTTCTCATTATTCGTTGGCGAATTAAGAGGGGAGGAAATTGCCCAAATTGACAAAGTAACAGGTAAAACACTTTGGCATTGGCAGGGTTTTGGTCAGGGTCTTTACTTGGCTAACACTGCTTTAACCAACTCTGATAAAACAGCATCAGATGGACTAATGTGTCACAGAAAATCCATTCCTGCAACTGATTTTTTTTTGTTTCAAAGGATCCTTGCCTTTCGAATATGGAGTAACATCCCCTCTTTCTGGATCGAACATGTCCTTGAATCTTTGCAGTTAAATAAACACACACAGAAAAAACAAAACAAAACATGAAGCTATTGACTAGTATGACAATTATGGACAATGGCAATATACTGTGACAGTGTGTATATCTGTACAGTAATGTAGTATACACTATAGCGTATTCTCAGACCATTTGGCATTTCGACCAAGTGGCAAGGTCCCCCCCCCCCCCCCCCCTACATTTCTCTGGTCCTTTGTCAGACAAGAAAAGAGGGGAAAATACAAAAGGATGCGTGACTCACCCTACAGGACTCGTATCTGTTCTGCTATAATACAGTGATGCAAAAATTTGCTAAAATTTTCCATTTCAATGATTTGTTGTTTATTTCATAACACTGCCGCGTGTGCACTTCTATGTAAACAGGAAGTGTCATTTGCCCAGCGGAGTGTCTAATTTCGAAAACCAAATCGGTAAATTTAATGGCGGCTGCTTACTCTGGATACGTCTATATCTTATCAACCCTGCATTTCCTTCAGTTTTTCTGAAAGATGTGGATGCGTCCTCTGATGCACATTTATGAAAAGATATACAAATCGGTGAACATTGTGTAAATTTGTTCAGGAAAGGAATAAATACGACCCGAATTAACGCATTCTGTACTTAAATTATTCACTATATAAAGTCCTATAACATATTTGTATTACGATTCCCTTTATTGTCAAAATAGACTCTTTAAACCGTAGAAACACGCACGAATGTACGCCTTGAGGCAACATATATTCGAACAGTTTGTTTGATCTATCAAAACATCAGGACCAATTCAATACTGACAGACCGCAATTATCCCAAGTTAAAATTGTCCGAAGTTGTGATACATGCTGTCACTAATTCCGTTTTCCCACTTTACCAAGTGAAAGTCTGCTAGATGTAGTGGGATTTGGGTGCCGGAATTCGAGAAAAAATATATAGAGCATATAATTACTTTCTATTATGAAAAATTTGAGAAATTCATTTATTTTCTAATATTAAAAAATAATTATCTATAAGAAGTAAATTTCTAATCATTGATTAGAAAATGAATTTAAAAAGAAAATGAATTTCTTACATTAGAAAACACAGCTCTTCAGTTTCTTTAATTTCTGATATATAAGATAATGAATTTCTTACATTAGTATTTATTTCTAATATTAGTAAATTAATTACTAATATTAGTAAAGTAACTTTTAATATAAGAATATTAATTTATATTACTAAAAATTCTTTTTCTTATATTAAAAAATAAATTGAATTTTTAATATGTGACATTCATTTAAATATTAGATTTTTTTTTTTCATTTTAGTTTAAACTGTATTTATTCCAGACAAGCATGGTGACAATGACAGTACAATAACACAAGAGATTGGAAAACAAGTGGTTCACCACTTATATCAATTCCTCTCTCACATATCTCACTTCACGACGATCACGGTACAATACATATATGGTGTATGAAAAGTAAATAAATAAGGTGCAAGAAAAGTTAACAATAGTGAAAACTGGATTATAGTAAATGAAGGATCACACATGTACAAATACAAAGTGTAACATAATTGATAAATGAAAATTCACACAATTAATTCAAAAAAGAGTGACTGACGATACTCATACAATAATTGAAGCCTATGTAAAACGCTTGGATTTGACTATAAATTTTTGAACATTGAGGAAAATCTTACAGTTGGTTTCGAAACTCAAATTTTCATCTCCAAAAAGTAATAGGGTTGTGCCGATATCTAAATTAATCGAATGAATATATTGCTGTCTTAGTAAGTAATATTTGTTACAATCAAGTAGGTAATGGAAATTAGATTCAATTTTTCCACATGTACAATAGGGATCAGACTCGAGGTTACAAAGATAGAGGTGCTGTTTTAGTGAGCTACATTTCATTCTGAGTCGTGTATGGAGAATTTGTCCACGTCTATCACCTACAGTGTAATATTCAGGAACTTTAGATTTATGAGAGAGTGCACGTTTAAATTTGGAGAGGGAGCTGATTTCTTTTACGCGAGGTGGTAATTCATTCCATAGTCGGATACTGGAGGGAACAAAGCTATTTGAATAATGAGCTGTTCTACAATGGATGTTAATGTAATCATTAGAATGCCTAGTGTTATAATTATGGAAATCGTGATTTTGTGGAGGAATTATTGCTGCTAGATAAGAAGGGGTAAGTCCGTGTATTATTTTGAATATCTGTATTACTTTATGTTTTTCTCGTCTTTTTTCTAGTGGTTCTAAACCTGTTTCGTTGTAAATTGACAAAGTACTCGTGTACTTAGTAGCTCCAGATATAATGCGACCTGCCTCTAAATTGATTTGCTCTAGTTGATTCTTGTAGTAATTTGGACAATTGTCCCATATAATATCGCCATATTCCAAGATCGGTCGGACAAAAGAGAAATACATAATCATTAAGGTTTTCCGTTGAAGTTTAAATTTTAGAGATCGGAGTATATTTAGTCGTGAGGAAGCTTTATTCAAGATTGTATCAATGTGTTGTCCCCAGTTACCATTATTTGTTAAGATTAGACCTAAGTGTCTGTGTTGAGTAACTTCCTGTATTGTTGTATTATTCATATTAAGGGGTGGGTGTTGTACTGCATTAGTTTTTCTAGAAATTAGTAGCGATTCGGTTTTATTCGGATTAAAGTTAACAAGCCATTTAGCGGACCATTCGTGAATTTTTTTAAGATCAGAATTTAGAATATATGCGTCAGTAATTGGGTTTTCAATAGTTATGTAAATTGAAGTGTCATCAGCGAAAAGTTTGATTGTGCATCCTATTTCATAAACAATATCATTAATAAATATAAGGAAAAAAATGGGTCCAAGTATTGAGCCTTGTGGCACTCCAGAATTGATACTTAATACATCAGACATTTTACCATTAAGAATGACTCTTTGTTTTCTTCCTGACAGATAACTTTTTATCCATTTTAACAAGTTGCCTTTAATTCCTAAATTTTCTATTTTAGCCAAAAGTCCTAAATGCCAAACGCGATCAAAAGCTTTACTAATGTCAAAAAAGATTGCTCTTACTTCTTTTCCTAGGTCTAGTGATTTAGAAATTTCATCAGTAATATAGAGTAATTGATTAACTGTAGAGTCTCCCCTTGTAAAACCAGATTGGTGCGGAGAGAGTAATTCATTCAAAATAATGTAATTATGCAAATATTTGAAGATACATCGTTCAAAAATTTTACTCAAGATGCTCAAGAGCGATATTGGTCTATAATTTTCAATCTTTTAGGGATTATCTTTTTTGAAAACAGGAACAATGTGTGCCAATTTCCATTGTTCCGGAAAAGTACATTTTGATAATGATAAGTTAAACAATTTACAAAGTGGGTAGCATAGTTCATTTGTGGCTTCTTTCAATAATATGGGGTTAATTGAATCAGGTCCACAAGCTTTATTTATGTCAAGGCATTGTAATACATCAATAATATCTTGGTTAAGGATAGTTAAACTTTCTAGATTTGGATCAGAAGATATTGGAAGGGATGGGGGGTCGAGGTCAGCTGTGTTCATGGTTGATTGGATAGCAAAGTAATTATTCAAGAGGTTTGCTTTTTCTTCATCATCATTTATTACTAGTCCATTTTCATCAATCAGGATATCTAATTCACTAGTTTTATTTGTAAAACATAATACTTCTTTAGACGTCTTCCACCAATCTTTCGAGCCGAATTTTTGTGTCTCTATTTTTTGTGTAGTTTTATCATAGTGTTTAACTTTGGCAGACTTAAGCTTATTCACTATTTTATTCCTTATCTGTCTAAATTTGTGCCAATGCATAGGGTTATTCGATTTTTTTGCTTTTTTCCTAATTCTATTACGCTTCCTTATCATTTGTTTAATTTCGTTTGTGATCCACGGCAAATCATTTTTATTTATTTTAATGATTTTATTAGGTATTGTTTCATCTGCTAATTCTACAATCTTATTTGTTACATTCATTACACACTGATCCACTGATATGTTATCATTTATTAATTCGTCCCATTCAGTGGTTTGTAATTTGTTTCTGTATTCATCGTAGTTACCATATTTATATAGAAAGATTTTACGTGTAAACATAGAATTATGGGTTTTCTCTGATTTCAAGTAGCAATAGGTTGGACTGTGATATCGAACATTAACGTCTAAGAAAGGTTCTCTCACTTCACATAATTCAATTACATTAGGATTATTTGTTATTAAAAGATCGATTAGTGTACTTGAATTTTCAGTAAAGGAAGTAGGAACATTGATCATTTGATGAAAATCAAAACTTAGAGTTATTTCCCTTATGCGAGTGTTCGATGAATTGAATTGATTTTCGTTGAAGTCGCCAGTAATTATAATGTTATGTGCGCAGGTATTCGAAGCTAATTCAAAGGATTGTTCTATGAATTGCCATATAGATTGGTCACTGTTCGGAGGTCGGTAAAAGGTGCCTATAAGAAAGTTCACATGCTTACTTTTGACCTCTAGCCAAACACTTTCTAAACCATTAACTTCAAGATCTGTTCTTCTTTTTGCATGTAAAGAATTATGAACATATACAATCACTCCACCTCCGACCCTATCGTCTCGGTCACATCTAAATGGTGTTTGAAAGTTTTTTATCGTGATTTCGTTGTCAAATATTGAAGTATTCAGCCAACTTTCCGTGAAACAAAGTACATCTAAATCTTGTAGTAAACCCTCAACTATGTTAATTTTTGGCTTAATACTCTGGATATTCAAATGTAACAAGGATAGTCTAGATGCTGTATGACTGGTAGAATTTGTAGAATTAGAATAAGAACTTGTCAACGACATACTAGATTCTGACCGAGACGACGGACCTGGATTCTGTTCTACATCACCGCATAAAATAAGTAACATAGATATGAACAATACTAAACGTAAAGTAGCACTAGTTGAAAGGAAATGACAATGCATATACCTGTATACAAAGAAGAAAAATTTGCAATTGTCTACAATGATGTAATTTTTTTTCTTTAATATCCCTTTTGATTTGCGTTTATGAGTATTACATGCCAAACCATAGAAGAAACCTATCCTGGCTCTATACAATGATATGGAAATATTCATCAGGTAATTGTATTGTCTTTTATATCAAATTTGTGAGCCAGGATTGGTAGGTAGAATATTGATTTGAACAAAATGTTTTGTATTTGGAATATATGTGATCCATAAGATGAACGAATTTGAAAAATGATAAACGAATACGTGTAAGGTTCAAAAGAACATGAAAATGAAAACTTTGATTTTGAAAGTGATTTCAAAGTAAATAAACATATATACATGATCAAGATGCATAACTGCATAAGAAATATCAAGTTGATTGAAAAGTGAAAATACCGCTTGATGTTGGTAGGGCATTTTAGAGTGGTTTTTTTTTTCACAATGCATTTGTGAGATTACTTACAAAATATACAATACGACAAAGGTAATGGATCTATTGCCATAAAAAAATCATTTTGTAATATTAGAAAATCATTTTCTTATATTGAAAAATCATTTTCTAATATCTGAAAATCATTTCTAACGTAAGAAAGTACCCATTTTTGTCCACATTGGCTTGACATATGCTTAAGATAATTTATTCGAGATAATAATGCATATTTTTACTTTTGCATTCCCCTGGCTTGACCGTGATGGTCCTAGACTACCGTCATACGGCATTTACATATCACAACTCATCTGGTACGCTAGAGGATGTACTAATGTTTTGGATTTCCAGACTAAGTAGAAATTTACATATTAGAAAGAAACTTTTAGGTCAAGGTCTCCGCTTTCATAAACTACTTAAGACGTTCTGGACATTTTACAAAAATACTATCAACTTCTTTTTAAGCTCGGTCCTATACAAACAACAGAGTATATTACTTTAGGTATTTCACGACTTACCTTTTTATGGTGACATAATAACAAAATTAGAAGGATCAAAGTTAGACAGAATAACCATCGAAAATACGTAAAAATCATCAAACGCCTTTTATGTCTTGGATATAATCCTTATAATATTACTATCATAAACGCTTATTTCTTGTTGCAGTGTGGAGCAGTTAAATCGTTCCCCGTGACTTGATGTTTAGAAGTGTATTAATTACTTCTTTCCCGCTCTGTCGACTGAAAGAAGAATTATTTTTACCTTTATAAATTTGAAATCATACATATTATTCTGCTATTCCGGAAACTTGTCACTTCATCCAAAAATATCATCAAAATTAAAGGAGGTTAACATCTAAGCACCATGCATCCCTCCAATGCAATTTTGAACATATATTTAATATGGATGTGCTACTAAATAGACCCTACAGGAAATTTGGAACCGCACACTCTCTGTAAAGTAAATATACAAATTTAAATTAAAAAATAAGATTATGATCGCTGAGCGATATAAGTCCCCTACCGGCATAGATTTATGTCCTGCAACTCTGCCCAGAACTTATCGATTAAACATGAATTTAAACTTACTGTCCGTGCAGCTCACTTCAGAAATAAGAAAACTGAGGATTTATCTCCTTTATCGATGAAAGTCAAACTTGCTCTGTACCTATCCAAGACTAAGCTGTGTATCAAATTTCACCTGAATATCTCTATTTAGTGCAGAAAAAAGTCCGGAAAACTGACAAAATCTGAATTTTGCAAGACATCAAGGGGCATAACTCCTCCGAAAATAGGTCAAGCATGACGAAAGTCAAGCTTGCTCTGTAACTATCCAAGATTAAGCTGTGTATCAAATTTCTTCCGAATATCTCTATCTGTTGCAGAGAAAAGTCCGGAAAACTGAAAAAAAAAACCCTGAATTTTGAATCAAGGGGCATAACTCCTCGAAAATTAGGTAAACCGTGATGAAAGTCAAACTTGCTCTATAACTATCCAAAGCTAAGCTTTGTATCAACTTTCAATTGAATATTTCTATTTGTTGCAGAAAAAAATCCGGAAAACTGACAAAAACTGAATTTTGCAAGTCATCAAGGAGCATATAACTCCTCGAAAAATAGGTCAAATGTGACGAAAGTCGAACTTGCTCTGTAACTATCCAAGACCAAGCTGTGTATCAAATTTCACTTAAATATGTGCGTGTGTTACAGAAAAAAAGTAAGGAAAACTGAAAATTGGACAGACAGACAGATAGGAAACTAAGAGTCCCCTTCGACGATGCCGGTAGGGGACTAAAAAGTAATACAAGAGGGCGCTACAGATATGAATTTAGGAGGCTCCTGCAAAATCATTTTGGCTTTAAGCATTACTGATGAAAATTTAATATTCGAAACACGTGTCTGGTGTAAGAAAATTGATTTGAAATTTTCTTCAAGAAGGTATAGGGTTAGAACACTTCCGTATTATTATGTCATCAGACGGACACTCAGCATGGTACTTGACCAATCGACAGTCTATAGCTTGTACCAGCGCATTCGTAAGACTTACACTCTGACTGCCTGTGACTACGGGACTCCATGACGGACCATACCCAAGCCTCTTTAGAGAAGATAGGGCCCTGACCACCTGTCTTTCGGACTGTATTTCGTTTCAGATCCGTTTGCATATTCATCTCGCTGTCTTGTATGTGTGGTTATCTAACAATGAGGAGGTTATTTTACACTACAATTGGTCGTTCTTCGAGACCTTTGGGCAACTGGAAAATTGGGTGGGTTGTGCGCACATAATCCGAATAACCACACCATTTGCTACTAGTTAACGTAACAGATGGTCGTCATAAGTCGGTACCGTTTGCCCATTGGTCTCGTTGGCTTATGTGTGGTCTTTTATGTTCAGTGTTTTGATGTCGTGTTTGCTGTTCCTTGTCCCTTCTGTGTCTCTTGCTGTGTTTTCCTCCTCTGTGTTTTCGCTTGGGGTGTTTTGTTGTTGGTACTGTTGTATGTAACTGGATCTTGTTGGAGATCCCCTCCTTAATTTACATGCGAGTTGCCCATGGTGAAAAGACGACACCTATTGATTTTCAGTGTTAGAGGTCAAAGGTCATGTTGAGGTCATAATTATGTGCAATTATAGAAAATTATAGAAAAAATGTTATGGATACTCTAGATGTCACAATTTACTTCTAATCTTCATCAAACTTTGCATATAATTTGTTCATGGTGAGAAGACAACATCTATGTAATTTCAAGATCAGGGGTTTAGGCTCAAAGTTGTCCATTGTGATAAAACAAGACTTCTTGAATTTCAAGGCAAGAGGCCAAAGGTCAAGGTCACAATTAGCGATTAAAAAATAACCTTGTGGACACTCTAGTTGTCACAGTTTACTATCAACCTTCATCAGCATTTGCATGTAAATTATCAACGATGAGAGGACGACACCTTTTGATGTCGAAGGTCAGAGGTCAATGCCTCAATTTAATTAAGCTGAGGCCATTTCTTGATTTTATTCTGTTTTGCGTCCTTTTGAAATTGAAAAACATACCAGCCATCCAGAGAGAAAAACAAACAAGCATATAAAACAAAATTACAATTTCATAATATGTGAAGTAGAAGTACTAGAAGTACCATGTGAAATCTGACAGAAACTTTTTTCATTTGAATATTAACAGATTTTAGACAACAAAAGAATGAATGTCTTGAATCATTGAAAAATTTTCACATGTCATGTAAAGAATTAAACAATTTCTCTATAATTTTTGTACAAAGTACATTAAATTTTCAAAGATTTTATCAATTTAATTTTGTTTTGTTTTATGACTATGGGCTAAAAAAAAAACCAGCACGAGGACGCAAAACAGAAAATAAAGAAATGGCCTGGTTGGATAATATATGAATATTTAGTTTGTTATCACGCGAGGGGACGCTAGGCTTTGCGCGCATTGCTTACAAGTTATTTAAACTACACTTGTCAAAATTTCTAACTTACCATTCTGCAGATGTGGATTTTTGTAATCATGGAAATTAAGTTATCTTTATAATAATTGGATTTGAGATATCACATTTCACTCTTTATCAATTACTTTGAAATCGAGAAAAATGGAATTTGTTTGGAACAACAGGTATCAGTTGAGATATGAGGATGACGCAGATTGTACATTGTTATACGTATGAAACAGATTAATTACAAAACTTTATGTTCTAATTGTGGGAAAAGCTTGTGCTGATATCAAACAAAGTGGCCACTGGAAAATGATACAAAGCCACTCTTCACACATTGTTTCTGTGTTTAGAAACAAGGTGTGGGACGGGCGAAATATTGAAGTTAGATCACCGTGAACCTCCGTAACTCCCAGACTCAAAATATGCCAAGGATTTATAAACAGATCTGTTTATAAGTCCTTGAATATATTGAATATTCAATTGTGAACGACGGGTGATGTAAATATTCAGACAAAAATACATGTAGTTTAGGTACCATTTTGAAGAAAAAATTAGTATCATTCAACGAGTAAGAATAACACATAGAACCTGAAGCAATGAGTGAAGAGAACAATGAGTAAATTAGGAGCGGCGTTGGAGCCTGCACACAGCCCTTTTCGGATATTTCAGCCGGCTTTGCTGACTGAAGCGATATATTTCATATATTATGATTATATTAGATACAGTGTATCACGGTGCGTGCAGAACCATGGTCATCTGTCACTAAATTTTCAGTTATTAATTTTGCATAAAAACCTTGACCTGCTGTCCTCGAGATCAGGGCCTTATGATAGTATTGAATTTATTTATTTATTTATTTATTTATTTATTTATTTATTTATTTATTTATTTATTTATTCATTTATTTATTTTCCATCTATTTATTTATCAAAGAGTTCAAAATTGCAATATGAAGTAAGCGGACTGTTCAAAGAGTTTTTCGAGCAAGTTTAGTTTGGAGACAAGGAGCAGACAACTCCGCTACAAAAAATACAAGAGTTACTCCGCTGTTTCAGTATTTGTAAAAAGGTGAATTTTCATATTATTTTTCTTAGCGATATTTTTCATTTGGTTTAAATACCAGCTATTGAAACGAACTTGACATCTGTGTGCCTTTGTTCAAAGTATTTAAAGTAACGGAGCATTAGTCTAGCTCGAGTTTTCTCTGACACGTCAGTTGACTTTTTGACGAGTACGCGAGTCAACAATTTATGAAGTCACTATCTGTCAGGTGGCGAAAATAGCATAGCGGATCCTTGTGAACAAAATGCTTCTATGATAACTTAAACTTTCAGATGTGGTAACAAAAACAACAAGTTTATGATATGCTGTCTACATTTGTACTTCTGCTTTACACAGTTACAAGTTTATTGTGAACTAGCGGCACAGTTTGAATGTTTGCTTGTTAAAATACTTGCACACAGACATGGACAGCTTATGATTTTGCCTGCCTGACGACTCAAATGATCGTCTCCGGCGTTGTCAGTCTCTGCATATAACTCACTAGTACATGTATTCCAATAGTTATACAACTTGAAGTGAGTAAAAGAATATGTTTTATGATCAATTGTGCTTATTCAGTTTCCAAAGCGAGCCAAGTGGACAATAAGTACTGTATTTTATGCATGTTCAATACTCTTTAATACTCCCATTCAGAGCAGTGACCAGGAACTGAGGAAGGACCAAAGAGTTAATGGAGCAATTGTCATGTATGTTTAAAATTTGATGGGACATCTTATTTAATCCGCCATATACATGTGTAATTTTTTTCAATGATGCATCCCAATTAAAGATTTGAAACATTTAGTATACTGTTTATTTTCAAAGCTTTTTTGTTCGAGCTTAGATATTAACTCGCATCTTAAACTATGATAGTTTATCAATTATTATACTTTGTGTTAGATGACTGCCCCCCCCCCCCCAAAAAAAAAGGGTAGCTGGTACAGTAAGTGGAAACAGATTGGCCTAGACTGTCAGATATTAGGTTGAGGGGGGGGGGGGGGGATTCCAGTCAGATTTACGGAAAACTACAAGCAAAAAAAAAGCTGTCTGATTTTGAAAACTTATATCAATGACCTAGTTTCAAAGAACTCAGTAGACAGTGCTCAGCTAGAATTCATCTTTGCTTGAACTGGTCAGACCAAGGATTTGTAAACAGACCTGGTTAAAAACAGGATCGACCTAAGCTCATATATTTTCTACATGTGAATTTTTTTTTATTTTAAGCCATTTTAATTTTGTAAGAAAAAGGTTAAATGAAAATAAATTACTCATTGCATATTGACCAAAGAAAAAAAGCCCTATTCCGACTTCTGACAGTACGAAACCACCCGAGGCGAGAAAAGCAATAAGAGCAAAACGTCCCGTTTAGTCTAACCGGAAATGTCGGCTTTCCTAAAAGATTCAGTGCTTAACGCTGAGGTTTTGATGCTATATGGCAGGGATTTTTTTCAGTAATTTGGTAATGGGGTCGGGGCCCGTGCAATTGGGAAAATTAACGACATTTGGGAATATTTTGGGAAGTACTAATATATAAGTAAAAAGACAGGTTATACAATCAAAAGATCAGAGTTGAACATGTTGAATGTTTATTCAAATGATTTTCTTTTAGATATGATTTAATTTCTTGTGCTTACAATAAAATGGCAAATAGTTAGTAAATTTTCTACTTTTGAACCAGTAAATTTCACTATTTTAGGCCGGTGATAATTCCATCTATATGTGATTGGGAAATTTTAGAGCCACAATTGGGAAAAAAAGATACTATTTTTCATTGGGAATGGGGCCGAATAACGGCCCCAAAAAGGGGCAAAAAAAATCCCTGTATGGTAATCTGCTTTACGAAAAATTATGTCAATAAATTTAACTTATAAACAAAAATTGAGTATAGCATATACATCAACTTGCATGTCGAATAAAGATGCAAATGGCAGTATCCCGCATCTCAGCAGCAAATCTGTGGGACAATAGTTTTCGAAAGCATAGTTGTACATTCTCATTCACTGATTCAGCATATTTTCTCAATAAAGTAAGTGTATGCGTGTTACCATAAGGGCGAGCTTTGCTCGCAAAGGCCCATTGGGCCTTTGCAACAAGCTCTGCTTGCTATAAAGATTTAGCAATGAGTTGAACATACATATACATTTATAAGCGACTAATAAAATGGGATGGAACTCTTCAAAATTACTTGTTAGAGTCGGGAATTGAAGGGTAGATATTTCACAGAGAACTCCATTCCATTGGACCTTAGTTAATAGTTTGAATCTTAATGTTAATACAAGTTGTCATAAAAATTACCTTAACCCTTTGTGTGCTGAATACATTTCACCTGTATATACAAAAAAATGTACTCCTGTGTACTGAATTAATTTGGACTTTTTCAAACAAACAACCTTTTAAACTTTATTTTACTGTAACTTTGGATGTAATTGCATTACAGAGATGAAACTATACACAAAAAGTATACTCATGATACCAGAAATTAGATGAACATTAATCTCATTTGAGATTCATGCACACGTCTATTAGCTATGCTGCTGTTTACTATCACAAGTGTAATAGTAAACAGCAGCATAGTTAATAGATGCATGCATGAATCTCAAATGAGATTAGATGAACATAAGACCAATTAACACAAATACAGTTTTATCAGGATCAGGGAAATATTGTCCATCCTTTTCGTGTATACTTTTTGTGTATACATGTAGGCCAAATGTGATATTTTTTTCATCATTCAACAGTTCACATAGTGAATGTTGACCTGCGGTTGACCTGGGTCTCAATCTTGACGAGGAAAAGTCGTGACATAAACACTTCTCTTAATTTTTGGCCGGATTGCAAATTAATTCCGGCCTATAGATTGACGATGTCCGTCCGTCCGTCTGTCCTTCCGTCCATAAACAATTCTTGTGCTCGCAACTCCTCTGAAACCATAGGAGATAGAAAGCTAATTCTTTTTGCATCTTACTTGGTATGTGGTCTAGTTGTGCACCTGACATTTGGTTTCAGCCCCTGACCCCAAGGGTCTTAGAAAATGGGCGTGGTCATGAAAATCAATGAAATCTTGTGCTCACAACTCCTCTGACACTATAAATGATAGAGACTTTATTCTTTTTGCAATATGATGGGTCTGTGGTCTAGTTGTGCACCTGATATTTTGTTTGAGCCCCTGACCCCCAGGGTCTTAGAAAATGGGTGTGGTCATTTTCTCCTATATAACTCTATGTAATCTTGTGCTCGCAACTCCTCTGACACTATAAATGATAGAGACTTGATTCTTTTTGCAATATGATGTGTCTATGGTCTAGTTGTGCACCTGATATTTTGTTTGAGCCCCTGACCCCCAGGGTCTTAGAAAATGGTGTGGTCATTTTCATATATAACTTAATGTAATCTTGTGCTGGCAACTCCTCTGACTTGATTCTTTTTGCAATATGATGGGTCTATGGTCTAGTTGTGCACCTGATATTTTGTTTGAGCCCCTGACCCCCAGGGTCTTAGAAAATGGGCTGGGTCATGAAAATCTATGAAATCTTGTGCTCACAACTCCTCTGACACTATAAATGATAGAGACTTGATTCTTTTTGCAATATGATTGGTCTATGGTCTAGTTGTGCACCTGATATTTTGTTTGAGCCCCTGACCCCCAGGGTCTTAGAAAATGGTTGTGGTCATTTTCTCCTATATAACTCTATGTAATTTTGTGCTTGCAACTCCTGTGACACTCTAAATGATAGAGACTTAATTCTTTTTGCAATATCATTGGTCTTTGGTCTAATTGTGCACCTGATGTTTTGTTTGAGCCCCTGACCCCCAGGGTCTTAGAAAATGGTGTGGTTATTTTCTCCTATATAACTCTATGTAATCTTGTGCTTGCAACTCCTCTGACACTATTAATGATAGAGACTTGATTCTTTTTGCAATATGTCGGGTCTGTGGTCTAGTTGTGCACCTGATATTTTGTTTGAGCCCCTGACCCCCAGGGTCTTAGAAAATGGGTGTGGTCATTTTCTCCTATATAACTCTATGTAATCTTGTGCTCGCAACTCCTCTGACACTATAAATGATGGAGACTTCATTATTTTTGCAATGTGATTGGTCTGTGTTCTTGTTGTGCATCTGATATATTGTTTGAGCCCCTGATCCCCAGGGTCTTAGAAAATTGGTGTGGTCATTTTCATATATAATTGTGCTCTCAACTCTTCAAAGCTATTAATGAATGTGAGTTGTTGAAATTCTAAATCAATAAGATGGATCTGTAGTTTTGTTATGTCACTGATAGTTCATTTGAGCTAGCAGTCCCTGCCCCCTGGGATCTTGGAAAATGGGTGTGGCATTCTTTAAATACTTTATCTTGGATATTATTAATTATATGAGTTATATTCTAGTTGCAGTCTATTGGATATGTTGTTTTGTTGTGCTACTTTTAATTTGTTAGAATGCCTGCTCCCTACGGTCTTAAAAAATGGAAAGTGATATTTATGTGTATGTATCTTATTCACTTGTCAATGAGTAAATAAAAAACAAATAAAAAACAAAACAACCAGGAGAGCTACAGTCTCGTCAGAGACTTCTGATTTGTCTTTAGTATGAGTACATGTATGAGTAAATTTTATTGCGCCATACGTGCGCACTAGTGATGAGCCAATTGTCGCCGACAATCGATTATCGATCGCTAAAACTCTTTCGATTCCGATTATCGATTTCATTTTCTTACAATCGATTGTCGCTGAAAGAAAGGTATTTTGTGTAAATTTTGAAATTGAATGCTTTATATTTTGTTTTCAGCAAAGTTTTCTGAATTTTATGCAGAAAAATACAATTAATCTATCTTTTATGTTCCATTTTTCATGTACTTTTGTTTTCCGATTTAAATCGATAATCGATCGGTTTACTCTTTCCGATTATTTTCCGATTATCGATTCTTAAAAGTCTTTCGATGTACAACACTAGTGCGCACACATTACAATAAGAGTGGGGCATTTTCATTGTCAATACGTGTATGGCACATGACGCACATCCTTCCTAATTACTGTCAGAGTTGCGCAATACCAAAACTCTTTTATTTGTCGGAAGCTGAATTTCTTTTTTACAGAAATGAACCTTTTATACACATATGCATAATTTACTTTAAGTCACAGTATTTATAAAAAAATATTAGGACCACTAGTCAAAAGACAAATTCTACCGGCAAATTATGTAAATTTTATTAGCCCTGCATAATTTACTGCTATCTCATGCATTGGGCTAGTGAGTTTTTTTTCTAAATAGCTTGATTTTTCCTGTTGATTGAAATGTCTTGTTGATTTTGAATATCAAAGAAATAATTTCAAATCTACTTGTGTATGCATGGCTTAAGTTGCATTGTCAAACCATTATTTTTGGATGAATACCATGTAAATCTGATTCATCTGAACAATTTACATAGTTCAACAACAACAAAAATGCTGATAGTGATAATATAAAGTCTTTTAGAATGACTCTTAATTTTCTAGTATGCAAATTTGATAAGATTTCTATAGCTTATTATATATAGCCTTAAGCATATTAAATGAGTCATATGTCACCATGTGATTCTAAATTTAATGGCATACATTTATATTTTGTATCAAGAGGATAAATATTAATCTACAAAGCAATTTTATTTTTTCCGTTTAGCACAGTTTGAAGGAAAAATTGATATTTATTGTAAATTTAACTGTTACACTTTAGATTGATGAGTTAGTTATGCAGAGGGCTTTTCTTGCTACAATTTTACCACGATTTGTCCAAACCAAAAGTTGTGGCTGTCAGAGGTTATTGAATATTAAAGAGCCAACTTCATTTTTCTATTCTGTAAGTGAATGGTTTTTGCATGTTGTTTCTTTTTCCTTTTTTATGTCAGTTTTATCATAAGTGTTGTGTGATCGATAAATGCTTTCATTTTGTGTTTGTATTTTCCTAGTGGAAGATTTTTTTTTACCTCAATACCAGTATCATACAAAATTAACTATTTGATGCACAGAAGATAATCATAATAATAACCTGATCTTACTTTTATCTTTTGAGGGGTCATTTAGTGACCCTTTTTGGATGCATACTTTGCATAGTAAAAAGATTGCTTTATAAAAGAAGCCTTGTATCAGTGCAGTTCATATTCAAAGATTTGTAATATGTTTAGAAGATCAGTTTTTTAGTCACAGCTTGTGCCATATCAGGACATAGTGAATGATGTGAATGATTGAGAGTGAAGGTCAACTTCAAGGTCAACACCATGGGTAGTTATGGTCAGACTTCAAGGTCATCAGTCAGTAACATAATGGAGAGTACTGGACAGAGTTCAAGGTAATCAATTACCTGATGCAGAGTTATTGTCAGAGTTCAAGGTAATCAATACTGGTAACCTTATGGAGAGTAATATTCAGAGTTCAAGGTCATCAGTTACCTGATGGAGAGTAATGGTGGTCATAGTTCAAGGTCATCAATAACCTAATTAAGAGTAATGATCAGAATTCAAGGTCATCAATAACCTGGTTGAGACTAATGATCAGACTTCAAGGTCATCAATAAGCTGGTTGAGACTAATGGTCAGAGTTCATCATCATCAATAACAAGATTGAGAGTAATGGTTAGAGTTCAAGGTCACCAATAACATGATTTAGAGTAATGGTCTGACTTAAGATCATCAATAATCTGGTTAAGAGTAATGGTCAGACTTCAAGATCATCAATAAACTATTTTAGATGTACTGTAATGAACAGACTTCAAGGTCATTGATAACTTGATTGAGGGTAACGGTCAGAGTTCAAGGTCATCAATAACCTAATTAATGTGTGTTCCTTCTTAAAACATCCTTCTATTGGTTTCATATTTTTTTATCATTTGCCCTTGACTGTGGCCTTTGACCAACATTTGAAAAACTTTAACTTTTACCATAACTACTGCACTTAAGACAAGACATTGCCTGTAAGTGTTGTGTTTGGAGGGTTTGATCATTTTACTGAGTTAATTTTGGTGTTCATTTGCAAACATTTACTCTTAAGTTCAACTGATAATCAATTATTAATGTTTTCTGATTTTCGTCACCAATATGCTCTTTTTGAATAATCTAACCCCTTTTATCAATTGCCTTGATAACTTAATTATGAAAAGAACAAAACAAAACCCCAAACAAACAAACAAACAATAGAACCCCCCAACCCTACCCCCCCCCCCCCAAAAAAAAAGAACCAAAAACAAAAGAACCCCAAGCACCAACATAATGGAAAATGCATAAGTTTGACCTTGTTAACATATGAAAGGTCATGTCATCATGCTGCATGTACATAATCAATGATAACTCCATGTACACACCTGTGACCATGATGGTCCATTCTGTCTTGTGATGATCACTTTATTCAGGACATCGTCTATAATGATTAAGTTACTTGTATAAACAGTTCGAGCACAGTCTGACTTTGAGGTGCATCATATTCTATACTGGATATTTTTAAAATACCTGTACATAATCAAGTCACCTGAGGTAACTGACCTTTCATCTACCTTTTATCAACTGTATCAGTACATTATTTTTAGCTGGAGGGAATTGACTATTTTAGAATAGATAGGTGAGAGAACAAAATCAGTCATGTGTAGCCTTGATTTCAGCTCTTATCTCCCCTTTTTATGGTCAATTATTGTTGAACTTAAGATTCTAGAGAATTAAGTCAATACAGAGCTTTTCTAAGTACATACACATATACATGTGATCATTGCTATTTTAACACTGTTTTCAGGTTTCATGATTCTACTTCTCAAGATTTGTGTAGATTTTTTTTTCTTCATTTTACTCTTGAAAAATCTGTTAAAAGTTTTAAATGGTAAATAAATCTATGTCCTTACAGAATGAATATGTGTTCAAAATGTCACAGGTTTAGTATCTTTTTATCTGGATCTAATTGATTGCTTAGAAAAGTGAATTTTCTATTTCTATTAAAATAAATATAAAGTTTATAATTCTACAATGCTGTCCACTTTTCATTTACATGTATATCCTGTGTCCATTACGTTATTGATGGTTGAACTTAATATGGAAACAGTAGTATTAATGTTGTCAGACATTGATTAAACCTAATTTACCAGTATGAATAGTTGATTAGAAGCCAAGAGCAAACAAAAACAGTTTGGAATTATGGGGAAAAAAATTCTTGCATTCAACCATGATTTTATTAGATATTACATGTACATTATGCACTTTGTTTGTATTATACATTTGTATTCATTGATAATAACAAAGTTTCTTAGTTTTCTTTTTTAAATGTGAAAGTAATATGTAAAATGTCTTCTAATAGAAATGCATACTTGTTGTTTCCAAGATTTGAGCCGTTATTTTAAAAAAAACTTAAAATTTGTCTTAGTATTTTGCTACGATCACAATAATGGAGTAACATTCAAGGCAGAAACGTTCGTGATGTTGAATTTTTATCTTGACCAACTTTTTCCTGTCAAAAACAAAGCACAAAGAAATTCTGAAATGTTTTGCATGTGAAGTTAAGCTCTTATCGCTACAGATAATTTTGTCATCTGTTTTTCAGAGAAAGATGTCAAAATCATCCAAGCTGAAGGGAGCTGATAGGCTCAAGGGCACTGAGAAAAATATATGGTAATTTACAATTACTATTTATATATACCGTACACCTATGTAATGTAAGATATTATTTCCAAAGACATGTGATGGTAAAACACATGTGTATGCTTCTACTTTGATGATTCATTAGCAGTTAGAAGGATTCCTTTTCAAAGTGAAATTGCATGCTCTTTCATTGACATTTATGATATTTATGTCAGCTTTTCAACAATTTAAAGGTGTTCACTAAATGCAGCTAGAACTTGTACTAAAGGTTTTCTTACTTTACCTTAATCAGGGTCATTAGCATTTCTTCACCCAAGAAATGACTGTCTTACTTACGGTGTTCATGGATGTATAATTGTGATTGGTTAAATTTATTTGAGCGTCGGTAAATTCTCCCTACATTCAAAAATCTCAAAATTATAACTCCTGTTCAGTAAATGTAATGTGCTTTCGAATAAAAAAAAAATTGGCATGAAGTAGTAGAATGCTTAACAACTTGAAACCTATAGTCCCCTCTTGTTCCAATAGTAGGGACTAAAGAGAGGATGAAATTGTAATACATGTCTTATAACAATACAATACAATACAATACACTTTATTGCCAAAAAAAAAATTGGGCCCCGAGAGGCATACATGTCAGAAGATATTACTACAGAACAACAATGTTATAGATATTACTACAGAACAACAATGTATAACAACAGAATTTCTGTATACATGTACATGTAAGTAATTATGTCAGTCAATAACAGTTTTTCCTAATATTATCTTTCTTATCTTACAGGGTTGAATTTGGTAAACTAGCTGTTGAGAATAAAGCCTTGAATCTTGGTCAGGTAGGTGTTGGTACCGTAAATGTTTTTCTATGTTTAAAAACTTACGGAAACTTATCATATGTCATCAATATTCCAAGAAATATTTGTATTTGAGTTCGGAGAAATGACGCTACAAATATAACGTTTCTGATGGAATGTAATGACTTAATAAAGATTTTTAAATACATCAGATAATATTAAAACTAGGTTATTCCTCTTTGAATTTTTCCTAGAATTTTATTTTATGTATTGCACTTTTAAAAGATTTCATACATGTTGATTGAGAGGAGTATACTAGTATATACGGTAAAGCCCACACATGTATACATAGTTTCAATATTTCGCCTGTCTCACACGTTGTTCCTATTCAGTTATTTTTGTGTGTGAGAGGGCTTCAATTCCTTCCCATATATTGCTGTAGCACAAGCCGATTGTGTATCACAATCGCAAATTTATAGTGCAATGGCAGGATAAATAGTGTAAGTCATAATGAAGACCACCAAGGATAATGAGCTCTTGTGTCAAAATCTACCTTAGTAGCAAACATTTCAGCTAACATAACGGTAAAATGTCTACCGGTAATATAATTCAAGTTCTACAATTATTTGTAAAATCTTGCCGGAAGAAAATGTGTCCGCTAAGTTATATATTTATCTTAAGTATCGGATCTAGAGGGGGAAATTTACCGTTATGAAGGCAGAAATTATTTAGTTTAATCTCAGTTTGAATTATATATGCATCACCATCTTGTCATCATGCGGTAACATGCGATTATGATACACAATCAGCTTGCACCACAGCAGAATATGGGAAGGAATTGAAGCCCTCTCACACACAAAAACAACCGAATAGGAACAACGTGTGAGACGGGCGTAATATTGAAGCTAATGTATACATACTTTCAATTAAATGACACATGTATTTAATGATAGATAAAGGTTAAAATACTAGTGCATGATCAGAAACTTTATGGCGTATGCTTGTAGGGATTTCCTGATTTCAAACCACCGCAGCATGTGATAGATGAAATGGTCGAAGCCCTCCAAGGACAAAATGCCTTGATGAGTCAGTACACAAGAAGCTATGTAAGAATTGTACAACAGTGGAGAAAAGTTCTCACTTATTCATTGTCATGATAATTTAAATGTACTTAAGTCTGTTAGTCATACCGGTACTCAAGATTCATCATCATCTACGTGAACAAAGATGAGACAAATTAGATATCGAGTATTGTTTCCTTATCAAATATTTTAACAATAGACCAATTATAGTATTTTCATCATTTCCCCCTAAATGTAAAAGAGATGATTCTTGGAAATGTCCTTTTTAGTGTCTTTTATATTGATATCCAAAACAGTGGCTTAGAAGTAAAATGATATTACATGTATCATGGACAATGAAAATTAGAATTTGGTCAATTTTGAGAATTCTGATTTTTCTTTATTATATAGGGTCACCCCAGACTTGTGAGTGCTATAGCCAAGCTGTACAGTCCATTGGTGGGCCATGAGATCGATCCCATGAAGAATGTCACCATATCTGTCGGTGCCTACGGTGTTCTATTCTGTGCTGTACAGGGACTTGTAAATCCAGGTGATGAAGTACGTTCAAGCTTTGAATTAGACATTCCAGGAATTGAAATTTTCCTTTGTTTAATATAAAATTATGAACTTTTTATGAGGTAAATATGGTGTTATATTCTCTTAATTTAAAAAAAAATTGACAGCCAAGGTGAATATTTTTAAATCTTGTAAATATCGCATCACATTCACTGAGTGAAAAGTCCACAATTGTTTTATCATATAGTGAACTTAATCAGTATTTATGAATGGTATCTTCTTAAATGACTGATGTCGACTTTTTGTAAACAAAATTTGATGCTAAATTATTCTGAAAGTAATAATATTTGTTCATCATTAAAAAAAAAATCAATGACTCATCACGTGACAGTGCTCAGCCAATGAGAATGGGAAATACAATAGACTATATAATAAATGAAAGTGAGAGTTATTCTGCATTTTACCTGTTCTTGGACAACACTTGCTGTCTTGCATCCTGGCATATTTCCTTGTAGGTCACTTTTTTGACGTCATAGGTGTTTTTACAAATTATATGTATGAATTGTCACTTTCATACATATACATGTATATATATGCTTACAATACTTATTTATTGTATGTATGTATTTTCAATGGTGAGTGAAAACAATAAATCACCCCTTTGTATAGGGGCAGCGTAATCCTATCCTTGTTTTAGTGATTTGCAATGTCCAATCTGCAAGCTTGCTTATGTACTTAAAATGTTTGGTGTGGGAAAGGGATTTCCCCGTCTTGTGAAGATTCTATAAATATGTAGGTGCCTGTACAATTTTAGATGATGAGTTCATCATAGGTTTCTAAATACCTATTGTAGAGAAGGAGGAGGTAGAATGCGCAAATATTTTGTTGATATACATATGTAACAGTGTTCCAGCTAGAAAACAAAAAGGGCAGGGCGCCAGGTAGGGCACTTCTGTGTGCGATGGGCCAAAGAGGGCACATCATGCACGCGTGGTGGGTAAGGGTGGGCACATTTATCGGCGCGTGGTAAGCAAGTGAGGGCACAATTTTGTATTAAGTAGTCATGGGAGAGTATATTTTACAAAACATTATCTTCATATTTTTGCAAATATGGCACTTTATTTCTTTTGCAGTGCATCTTCAATAACCAAATTAGAGTACAAGCATAATCAAAATTTCATAAGTTTTATTGTTTCAGTCGGTTATACTTGCTATGCACTGAACTAGTGCCTGAGACTACTTTCCTATAGTGACCGTTTACATGTTCTTGTACATCTGTCATCCCCTGAACAACGGGACCAGAGACCTTGGTTTTCTGTCTTATAAAATTCCTGTTTTGTTACACCATTGTTATCGTAATTTTTTTGGAGACTGCGGTAGTCATCTGCGTAACAAAAAAGTCTATATATATTCCGTCTGTCTTCCGTGTATTCTTGATTCCTTTGTATATTGAATATCTTGAAAGTATTGACACTGATAGACCGTGAAATACGGTGGTACGTGTTTTGTGAGAGCAATTTCTGACATTGGTTCTAGATTTATTTAGTGCATTAAAAAATAAGTAAATGAAAATAGATCAAGAAGACTACAGATAAACTTATCGCCGATTTCTAAACAGATTTCTAAACAGACCCACACAAATACTCGTATACATGTATAATGGTTGTCCGTTTTAGCGTGGGAATTCAAGTTACGAGGCGGAAAGTATAGATACAATGTAAGTGTAAAACTTCAAGTCATTGTCATCATAATCGTCAGAAATAAAATTAATGGTGTGATTCATGACGGCAGATTCATGTGAATTTATGTCGCGAACCGTTTTTACTCTCAATGTTATATTATACGATTCATTTAAAGACTCCATACTTTACTGGCGCAACTTAGAAATTATTCAGAACTTTTGACTTTTCATTTTCAATCTCTGCTAATTTACGTTTAATGGTAGCTATGCTGTTGGACCAGTGTTGGTTGTTGAGCACTGTGTGGTCAAATATTTTAAAACATCAAAATATGTTAAATTTTTTTGTACAAATAAATATCTCACGCGATCGATAAACATATCTTCCAGTTATACATGTATACCTGGGTATTTAATCAAAACATAATTAGGCAGTCGTTTGCACTACTTGTAAAGGTGCTAAATGATTGTACAAACAATTCAATTAAGCAAAGTACATATTAAAGACGGTAATGCATTAATTAGGGCAAACGGACAGCATACCGTAATCAAAACTTAGAGGGCGGATCAAGAAGGGCAACAAGAGGAAAACGGGAGGGCATCAAGGGTGCAAGGAAAGGGCATCAAGGGCACAAGGAAAGGGCATCAAGGGTGCAAGGGAGGGCATCAAGGGCGCAAGGAAGGGCATGACGGGCGCGGCGCCCTTCTATTTTGGCCTAGCGGGAACACTGTGTAACAAAGCAACATATTGAATTTTTGTGTTGCCTGCAAAGCGTAGCAACACTTAGGGATCACTTTGTCCGTTGTCCATCTGTCTGTTACACTTGGATGTCACATCCTATATAAAAGTGATTCCTAAGTGTCACTATGTTTCTCGCAGGCGACACGTATTCCTTGGAATTTTTTATTTTTAAATATTAAATCTCCTTTTATCAAGCTGATGAGATTTTAAAATTAGGATTTTAATTTACACATGCATATAGCAGATAAGTCTCTCTTCTCGGGGTAAAAAGAGAAATTGTGGAATGAAAATGCAGAAAAAAAAATGGACAGGAAACAAAATTTCTATTTTACACAGTAATGTTTGCTGTAGCTGATTTATCAGAACTTTCAAGAATCAAGAAAAACTCGGCATTATTTAGGATGAATTTATTCGCCTTGTGATGGAGGTGGAAGGAGAAAGTTGGAGTAGACTGTCAGATGAAAAATGCCTTTATAGCACGGAGTTCTCAGATATTGTTTTGCAAAAAAAAAATAATAATAATAATACAACATTGTGGTTTGTTTCTTATGTGATTTTCATGTATAGACAATAAATCCATGTCATATACAGACATTGAATCAACCAGGAATATTAATGATTGTTAAAGTGTTTGTACTTTAAGTAGATTTGTATATGTAGTTTTAACATGTTTAAAATTCTCTTCCTTCCTGCTCTAAGGGTATTTCAAAATAATTTAAAATTTTATGGAAATGCATTTCATTTTGAAACCCAGGCTTTTTGTTATAGCTTTAAAAGTAAAATAAAAAGAAAAAAGGTTGAAAGAAAAAAAAAATAACAAAGAAAGGCTGATTGATAGAACTGATAGTGAATTATTTGTATCACAAAAGAAATTCCATTCAATAAGTTTTTTGAAAAAAAATTATTCTCCTTGTTGATGTAAATTAGTAAAATAAATTTAAGACAACTCAAAATAAATAATGTATTCATGAAACTTCTCTGCATTAGCAAAAGTATCAATTTCAATACATATGTAAAGCAGACATGCTTTTAGAGATTGAAATGTTTGTTTGATATCTTTGGAATATACTTTAAAAGTTTTCATTTACATTATGAAATTAAGGCTTTGCTATTTCAAATGCAAATTCCTTATGACCTTTAATTTGAGACCATGATCTTTGACCTAGTGACTTCAAAAAATTTAACCTGGGCTGATTCTTATCAATAATAGGGGGCAGGACTTTTATATTTCACATGTAGATTCTATTTGACAGGACTGTTCATTTGAGACCATAACTTTTGACCTAGTGATCTTGTCCTTGTACTTTGACCTACTTTTGAATAAAATAAATCGGTCATCTCTTCAACTATAAGGGAAAGGGCTTTGATATTTCATGCATAGATTCATTACTACCATGACCTTTCATTTGAAACCATGACCTTTAACTAACTGACCTTGACCTTTAACTTTGATCTAATTTCAATAACTTATACCTTGGCTGTATTTTTAGCTCTCTAAAGGATTGACATAGACTCCTCATGACAACAAGCTATGTAATCTTTGATTACCCTATGTTTATACTTTTGAATGAGAGCATATAGCTGTGAATATGAATAAGAGGGATGCAGCTTTGCATTATTCTGGTACCATTAAATTTTAAGTTCGTTTTGTTTTTCTTTGACAGGTAGTGATAGTGGAGCCTTACTTTGATTGCTATGAACCCATGGTGAAAGTGGCAGGAGGCACCCCTCTATACTGTCCACTCAGACCGGTCAGTATGAGCAATACACACCTTTATACACCCCTCCCAACATAGTTGCAGGGGGACATAGAACCGCATTCAATCAATGCATATGGATGTGTCACACTTTTTGTACACAACATAGGGGGCGCAGTTATTGTTATTGGCAAGAGTAAAAACTCTCTTGATTTTCAATGTCATAGGTCATAGTTAAGGTCAGAGATTGGAAATGCTTAAAATCCTTATGTTCAATTTCATACACTTATTATGGTAAGAGAAAGAACCCTATTGATTTTCTACGTCATAGGTCAAGGCCACTGATAGGAAATGCTAAGAATTCTTGTATACAGCCTAAGGGAACAGTTCTGGTTGGATATTGACCAAACTTCATTCACTTATTTACCTGCTGTGCAAGGGGATGCTATGCTTTGCAGTGCCTAGGTTTTATTTGCATGGTATGTATGAGATAGGCCCACTGAACATTATAAATCAAAATTCAATAGTGTGTGAAAAGTATCCAAAGAGCAGAAACTTTCAACTTTATGATTGACGGAACAAATATAGGTAACAAATATAATGATTGGATACATGTATATAGTGAACCATTTTTGAAAGATACTTTAACAGAACAAATATACTGTGAACAAATGATTATATTGAATTAGTGTTTTAAACAAATATGTGACTGAAAATTTCAAATAAAGGTAATTAACGTAATTTAGCCCACATGTCAATTACTACAGCACTATACATAAAAAGAAACAAACAAAAAATATGTCATTAGAATATGTTTAGCAGGGTTTAAGATATCAGTGTTCAATATGTGTGGTTCAAATTTATCATTTATATTGTGATTTATCCAACAGACAAAGAAAGCAGACGTTCTTTCTAGTGCGGACTGGAAGCTTGATCCACAAGAGCTAGAGAGCAAGTTCAGTAACAAGACAAAAGCCTTGATTATAAATAACCCAAATAACCCAGTAGGAAAGGTGAGACCTAGAATCAATATTGAGTGAAGATTAATGTATTCAATGTACAAATGGAGATCTCCCTGACGTCTCGTCCATTTAAACAGTGTTAAAATGATCTCGGTAATATTCGGCAGTGTCTCGATAGTTTCCGTGGCTTAGATATGGGTTGGCATGTTGACCTTTGGTTTTGGAACCCAACTTTTATGTTGAATTATGGTATATCAAGGTAAAGGTATGCCATAATTCTAACAATATAATACACTTGATATTTATTTGTTCAACGGATACCTTAACGATGATGAACATCTAATCTGAGGTGGTGGACATGGGGTATCCCTCTCTCTTCCCCCTTCCCCTCCCTCCCCCTTTCTCCTCCCTTCTCCCTCCTTTCTTCCCCTCCACTCCCTTCCCCTTCCCTTTCACCCTGTCCTCCCCCTCTAATCTGATTATTAAAATTTTGCATTGGAAAATTTCATTCATTTAGAGAGGGTTGAATAATTGAAGTTCATTTCTAAAGAACCTTTCCAGAGTATGAGGATTTGTGATATCTGTGTCTTCCTTTGTGACCCTATTATTAGCTCTTCTGGTCTAAGACCAGTCGAGCTTATGCGATCGCCCTGTGTTCGGTGTCTGGCTGTCTGTCTGTCTGTCTGTCTGTCTGTCTGTCTGTCTGTCTGTCTGTCTGTCTGTCTGTCTGTCTGTCTGTCTGTCTGTCTGTCCGTCCGTTAAACTTTTCTTGTGAGCGCGAATCCTCTGAATCTGTGAATAGTACAAAATAAATTCTTTTTGCATTATAATGGGCCTCTGGTCTAGTTGTGCACCTGATATTTTGTTTTAGCCCCTGACCCCCAGGGTCTTGGAAAATGGGTGTGGTCATTTTCTCCTATATACATGTAACTCTATGTAATCTTGTGAGCACCAATTCTCAGAAAGTATAATTGATAGAAAGATAATTGTTTTTGCATTATTCTCAGTCTGTGGTCTAGATGTGCACCTGATATTTTGTTTGAGCCCCTGACCCCTAGGGTCATGGAAAATGGGTGTGGTCATTTTCTCCATTATAACTTTATGAAATCTTGTGAGCACCAATTCTCAGAAAGTATAATTGATAGAAAGATAATTGTTTTTGCATAATTCTCGGTCTGTGGTCTAGATGTGCACTTGATATTTTGTTTGAGACCCTGACCCCCAGGGTCTTGGAAAATGGGTGTGGTCATTTTCTCCTATATAACTCTATGTAATCTTGTGAGCACCAATTCTCAGAAAGTATAATTGATAGAAAGATAAATGTTTATGCATTATTCTCAGTCTGTGGTCTAGATGTGCACCTGATATTTTGTTTCAGCCCCTGGCCCCCAGGGTCTTGGAAAATGGGTGTGGTCATTTTCTCCTATATATCTCTATGTAATCTTGTGAGCACCAATTCTCAGAAAGTATAATTGATAGAAAGAAAATTGTTTTTGCTTTATTCTCAGTCTGTGGTCTAGATTTGCACCTGATATTTTGTTTGAGCCCCTTACCCCCCCCCCCCCCCCCAGGGTCTTGGAAAATGGGTGTGGTCATTTTCTCCTATGTAATCCTTGTGAGCACCAATTCTCAGAAAGTATAATTGATAGAAAGATAATTGCTTTTGCATTATTCTTGGTCTGTGGTCTAGATATGCACCTGATATTTTGTTTGCACCCCTGACCCCCAGGGTCTTGGAAAATGGGTGTGGTCATTTTCTCCTATATAACTCTATGTAATCTTGTGAGCACCAATTCTCAGAAAGTATAATTGATAGAAAGATAATTGTTTATGCATTATTCTCAGTCTGTGGTCTAGATTAGCACCTGATATTTTGTTTGAGCCCCTGGCCCCCAGGGTCTTAGAAAATGGGTGTGGTCATTATCTCCATTATAATCTATGTCATCTTGTGAGCACCAATTCTCAGAAAGTATAATTGATAGAAAGATAATTGCTTTTGCATTATTCTTGGTCTGTGGTCTAGATATGCACCTGATATTTTGTTTGAGCCCCTGACCCCCAGGGTCTTGGAAAATGGGTGTGGTCATTTTCTCCTATGTAATTCTATGTAATCCTTGTGAGCACCAATTCTCAGAAAGTATAATTGATAGAAAGATAAATGTTTATGCATTATTCTCAGTCTGTGGTCTAGTTGTGCACCTGATATTTTGTTTCAGCCCCTGGCCCCCAGGGTCTTGGAAAATGGGTGTGGTCATTTTCTCCTATATAACTCTATGTAATCTTGTGAGCACCAATTCTCAGAAAGTATAATTGATAGAAAGATAATTGTTTTTGCTTTATTCTCAGTCTGTGGTCTAGATGTGCATCTGATATTTTGTTTGAGCCCCTGGCCCCCAGGGTCTTGGAAAATGGGTGTGGTCATCTTCTCCTATGTAATTCTATGTAATCCTTGTGAGCACCAATTCTCAGAAAGTATAATTGATAGAAAGATAATTGCTTTTGCATTATTCTCGGTCTGTGGTCTAGATATGCACCTGATATTTTGTTTGAGCCCCTGACCCCCAGGGTCTTGGAAAATGGGTGTGGTCATTTTCTCCTATATAACTCTATGTAATCTTGTGAGCACCAATTCTCAGAAAGTATAATTGATAGAAAGATAATTGTTTTTGCATTATTCTTGGTCTGTGGTGTAGATTTGCACCTGATATTTTGTTTGAGCCCCTTACCCCCAGGGTCTTGGAAAATGGGTGTGGTCATTTTCTCAAATATAACTCTATGTAATTTTGTGAGCACCAATTCTCAGAAAGTATAATTGATAGAAAGATAAATGTTTATGCATTATTCTCAGTCTGTGGTCTAGTTGTGCACCTGATATTTTGTTTCAGCCCCTGGCCCCCAGGGTCTTGGAAAAATGGGTGTGGTCATTTTCTCCTATATAACTCTATGTAATCTTGTGAGCACCAATTCTCAGAAAGTATAATTGATGGAAAGATAATTGTTTTTGCTTTATTCTCAGTCTGTGGTCTAGATGTGCATCTGATATTTTGTTTGAGCCCCTGGCCCCCAGGGTCTTGGAAAATGGGTGTGGTCATTTTCTCCTATGTAATTCTATGTAATCCTTGTGAGCACCAATTCTCAGAAAGTATAATTGATAGAAAGATAATTGCTTTTGCATTATTCTCGGTCTGTGGTCTAGATATGCACCTGATATTTTGTTTGAGCCCTGACCCCCAGGGTCTTGGAAAATGGGTGTGGTCATTTTCTCCTATATAACTCTATGTAATCTTGTGAGCACCAATTCTCAGAAAGTATAATTGATAGAAAGATAATTGTTTTTGCATTATTCTTGGTCTGTGGTGTAGATTTGCACCTGATATTTTGTTTGAGCCCCTTACCCCCAGGGTCTTGGAAAATGGGTGTGGTCATTTTCTCCTATGTAATTCTATGTAATCCTTGTGAGCACCAATTCTCAGAAAGTATAATTGATAGAAAGATAATTGCTTTTGCATTATTCTCGGTCTGTGGTCTAGATATGCACCTGATATTTTGTTTGAGCCCCTGACCCCCAGGGTCTTGGAAAATGGGTGTGGTCATTTTCTCCTATATAACTCTATGTAATCTTGTGAGCACCAATTCTCAGAAAGTATAATTGATAGAAAGATAATTGTTTTTGCATTATTCTTGGTCTGTGGTGTAGATTTGCACCTGATATTTTGTTTGAGCCCCTTACCCCCAGGGTCTTGGAAAATGGGTGTGGTCATTTTCTCCTATGTAATTCTATGTAATCCTTGTGAGCACCAATTCTCAGAAAGTATAATTGATAGAAAGATAATTGCTTTTGCATTATTCTCGGTCTGTGGTCTAGATATGCACCTGATATTTTGTTTGAGCCCCTGACCCCCAGGGTCTTGGAAAATGGGTGTGGTCATTTTCTCCTATATAACTCTATGTAATCTTGTGAGCACCAATTCTCAGAAAGTATAATTGATAGAAAGATAATTGTTTTTGCATTATTCTTGGTCTGTGGTGTAGATTTGCACCTGATATTTTGTTTGAGCCCCTTACCCCCAGGGTCTTGGAAAATGGGTGTGGTCATTTTCTCAAATATAACTCTATGTAATTTTGTGAGCACCAATTCTCAGAAAGTATAATTGATAGAAAGATAATTGTTTTTGCTTTATTCTCAGTCTGTGGTCTAGATGTGCATCTGATATTTTGTTTGAGCCCCTGACCCCTAGGGTCTTGGAAAATGGGTGTGGTCATTTTCTCCTATGTAATTCTTGTGAGCACCAATTCTCAGAAAGTATAATTGATAGAAAGATAATTGTTTTTTCTTTATTCTCAGTCTGTGGTCTAGTTGTGCACCTGATATTTTGTTTGAGCCCCTTGCCCCAAGGGTCTTGGAAAATGGGTGTGGTCATTTTCTCCTATATAACTCTATGTAATCTTGTGAGCACCAATTCTCAGAATTCAAAGTATAATTGATAGAAAATGTCAATATTGAAATATATGTTCTATAGTACCAATTTTGTTGTACTAGACTAGATAATTGTTTTTGCTTTATTCTCAGTCTGTGGTCTAGATATGCACCTGATATTTTCTTTAAGCTCCTGACCCCCAGGGTCTTGGAAAATGAGTGTGGTCATTTTCTCCTATATAACTCGATGTAATCTTGTGAGCACCAATTCTAAGAAAGTATAATTGATGGAAAGATAATTCTTTTAGCATTATATTAATCATTCTCTGGTCTTGTATTTTGTTTGAGCCCCTGAACTCGGGGTCTTTGAAAATGAGTGCGGCACTTAGATTAATTTAAGCAAACAACCAGGAGAGCTTCAGTCTCATCAGAGACTTCTGGTATTAGCTTACATTAAAGGGGAAATTTTCACTCTTTACGGTTATACATATAGTCACACGACCTTATATGGGCGTACCCCACAGTCTATATTACTGAACTTACAAGGTGTGAAGACGTCGCATCTCCCCGTACAGGTGATGATTGTTATACAGGTAGAAGTGCAGGATAACTGAAAAAGGTGTGAACAACTTGTACAGCATTGTTTGTAGATTTGGCATTGAGTTTATATCTCGTTTGGCATTTACCTGTTTACTTTTGGATAATGATTGACAGCTGACCCGAATCGGTCAAGGGCGGGGCTTAGAGTTGGGCCTTTAAGGGAGTATGGAACCCCCTAAATGAAAGAATGATAAAATAACATGGACCAATTTCTTTTCATGGTCAGTTACAAGTATAGACCAAAAACTATTGAAATCAATGTAAGGCCTCCTAAATATCACCACGTAAAGATGAGTAAAATTGAATCTCCGCCTTAGCATATAAAGACTGCATTTTTCTACATGTACATGTATATTTATATTTCTTGTTTTTTTTTTAATTTTTTCTTATTTTCAGGTTTTCACGAGAGAAGAGTTACAAATGGTAGCAGAGATTTGTAAAAAGTATGATGTAGTTTGTATATCAGATGAAGTGTACGAGTGGTTGATATATGACGAAAACAAACACATTAAGATAGGTAAGTATAGGTACATGCAAGTTAATACCTAATTACCTGCAGCATCTCCACATAACTATTTATCTGCAGCATCTATACATACCTATTTACCTGCAGCATCTATACGTACCTATTTACATGCAGCATCTATACATACCTATTTACCTGCAGCATCTATACATACCTACTAGTATTTACCTGCAGCATCTATACATTCCTATTTACCTGCAGCATCTCTTCATTACTATTTATCTGCAGCATCTATAAATACCTAATTACCTGCAGCATCTGTATGTACCTATTTACCTGCAGCATCTATACATACCTATTTACCTGCAGCATCTATACGTACCTATTTACCTGCAGCATCTATACATAACTATTTACCTGCAGCATCTATACATACCTATTTACCTGCAGCATCTATACAGACCTATTCACCTGCAGCATCTGTACATGCCAATTTACCTGCAGCATCTATATGTTTCTGTTTATACATTCTGTGGTTGAGTACTTTTACATCTATTATGTATTACTTTACATCCAAAATTTTATATTTCAATACAATCTGTAGATTTTTGGTATCTTTGCAAACAATGCTCAGAATTTTATAAAATCATAAAGGTTGTATTATTAGTTACATGGTTAGTTAGTGACCTGATATGGAAAAATTAATGGTGTGAAAAGAAAACCCATATCGGGCCAGGCGAAAGCCGAGCCTGATACGGGTTTTCTTTTCACACCATGTATTTTTCCGTATCAGGTCACTAACTAACCGGGTAACGAATTTATCACGTTGAAGACCTCTAACTGTATGTGTGTGGGTCTCTGTATCATACAATTCACAACGTCTTAATAAACTACTCACCCGATACGGATTTACAAGCCCAATACAGCTTTTTTCACGGCGTCATATGACCATGATCTGACCAATCAGATTCCAACATTTTTGTCTGAGGCGTGATAAATGTACAAATATGTACACCAAGTTTTGGTATGTGGAAAGCTATACAGAAGGGACTCAGACAAGCTATATCGGCCCACTTGAGCCTCTTGTTTGAAAAATGTAAGCATTCGAAAAAACTATTCAGAGAGAATTCAATATGTTTTATTTTCATTCATAGCTTCTTTACCTGGCATGTGGGAGAGAACAGTAACAATAGGCAGTGCAGGGAAAACCTTCAGTGCTACAGGATGGAAGCTTGGCTGGGGTGTGGGACCTGAACACCTAATTTTCCCTCTACAGGTGTTACATCAAAACTCAACATACACCTGTCCCACACCTATACAGGTAACATGCTATTTCTGTGCTTAATGAAAACTTATGATTCTGAGAAATTTTAAAAATGTAAAATATCGTTCTTCTCTGTCATTCATTTCTCTATCGTCCTTAAACTACATGTATGTTTTATCGACTTCCTCTAAACCCTTCCATAGATTTCAACAGATTTTACAAATGATATTAAATCCTGCACCCCTTCATGATACTAGAAATTTCAGTGAATACTATACATGTAGTCATACATGTAAATGATCAGTCATTTGTGGCCAGCTCCTAGTTGCAGCAAAAAATGCTTGAGGTATTGATAATGAGTAAACTTTGAACTGTGAAATTTTAAAAATGTAAAAAATTATTCTTTTTTGTCATTCTATCCTCTGTTGCCCTTAAAATACATGTATCTTTTATCAACTTCCTCTAAACCCTTCCATAGATTTCAGCAGATTTTTAAAATGATATCAAATCCTGCACCCCTTCATGATACTGAAACTTTAGCCAATATTATAGTCATACATGATCAGCCATTTATGGCGAGCTCATAGTTCAGCAAAAAACTGCTTAAGGTATTGATAATGTGTAGACTTTGAACTTGATTCTGTGTATTGATCCATGGCCAATATAATTTACTTTTAATCTTTAGGAGGCTATAGCAGCAGGGCTAGAATATGAGATGGGGGTGATGGACCAACCAGAGGAGTGCTATTTTTACAGTCTGGCTGCAGAATTAAAACCTAAACGTGACAGTCTGGCCAAGCTATGTCAGGAGGTTGGTATGGTGCCCACTATACCAGAGGGGGGATACTTTATGATGGCAGATATCTCAAATCTCAGTAAGTATATGTTGTAAACAGATCTCAGTATGTAGCAAATTTCAATTTTTACTACATGTAAAGTAGCAGATTCCAATTTCATGAGGTAGTGAGTTCACATGTAGTTAGGTAGTGTTGGTATGAACGATGCTTTCCATAATAATATTTAGCTCAACTCAATGAAGTTAAGTAAGCTTATGCTATTCACCCATGCTCAAGTGACTCATCTTGGGATGCTGAGGTGAACCCATGCATCAGATGCTGCATCTGACCTACATTATCTGCTTGAGTGACTTGGTTAAGAAGTTTGGTGTAGATCAGTATTTGACAAAGTACTGATGCTCCAATAACCAAACTTGCACAAGTGATTCATCTTGGGATGCTTAGATGGACCCATGCATTGGATGCAGCATCTGACCTACATTCTGCTCGAGTGATTTGTTTCAAAAAGTCAAGTGCTACATGTACCAAACTTGCACATTGGATGTGATTTTATCAAACTCTTGACCCTTGACCTTTTTTTCCTACTTTTTCCACTTGATTGATTTTGCTTTATAAAGCTAATATTAAGCAAAGGACAAGTGCTACATGAACCAAACTTGAATGTTGGATGTATTCTTGATCAAACTTTCATAAAATGACCTTGACCAACTTTCAGTAGTGAGAAAAGTGTAAATGCTACAAACTTTCATAAAATGGCCTTGGCCCACTTGGATATTTGTTGTACTAAGACAAGCCATAATGAAGAAGAGATATTTTGCAAAACTGACAAGATAACCTTCTTTAACTTAACATAGTTGTTTACTTAGAAAAAATGTTTGAATTGAATTTTGCTAACAGTCAACAAATTGCTCTGTCCCAATGTTTTAGCTGAAGCCTTCTTCAGGGTGGAGTTCTTTTCGCTGGATTATATCGTTTTCGTTAATCTCTGTTAAAATTTATCAACAGCCTTGTCAAGAGTTGGGTTCAACTTGCGCTTTGTTTATCGATATCAATCATGATGTCATAGTACGCTAAAATATTGTTCTTGATTTAACGTTACATGTAGTTTGAAAAGAAGTGCAATGTATTCAAAAGTTTCTATTTCAATATATATGCACAACCAATGTAATTCCCTAAGATGAAACTATTGAAAGGAACTTATTACAATTCTCATGTAAATGCTTGTGATGTCACAATCCATAAGATATAAAGAAACATGCCGCAATGGCTGTTCTAACCTGCAAACTGAACTTGCAGTGACCTGAATTTTAACGTCACCTTTTTACCTAGAAAAACGTGATTTTAGAAAACAAGAATGAAATAGACAACTTTGGTGCATAAACATGTATATAGATTAAATGTCATAATTAGTGTTTTGTTACGTGTATGCAACGTGCAGCAAGTGCATTTATCTCATGAAATACGCTAATGCGCATTACATGTACGATAAAGGTACTTGCTGTGTGTTGCATACCCGTAACAAAACACAAATCAAGACACTTAATCTCTGTATAGTTTACTGAACTTAACTTTTCTTCTTCTGAATTTTACCTTTTCAAAGGTAATTTAAATTAGCTTAGTTTTTACAATTACACGTATCAGACCTAAACAATTGGAAATATGTTGGAAATGCAAACCTTTGGAAATACGGACCATCCAATGCAGTACATAATAATACAACCCTCCTGCATACACTACATATCCAAGTTGAGGGTGGGCTTCAAAATGGGGTATTACTCCGCCCTTTAAATAATAGAAGGGGCTATGAGGCACCCCAAAGAGGAACGGCCTGGTGAGAATACTCTGCAACGGGCAGTCAGTGAATGAGTTCCCCACAATATATGTAACATCAATACAGCCAACTGACCCAATATAGGACTGCCTGGTGCCCAAACAGAGAGAAAAGTAAACAAGAATTCTCAACAACAGGAAGGTGTAGGTCAACTTTTACATAAGACATCACACATGAGAAATCTCTACGTTGTTAATTGTAGGAAGTATATTATTTTGAAAATCATCCAAAGCTTAAATTATAGATACGTTTTTGTATATTCATTTTCAGTCATTTGTTATCATTTTCATATTCATAATATTATCATATTCATTTTCTCATAATTTCAGATGTTGACATACCTGATGATGGTACAGATGATCCTTTTGATTTTAAATTTGTACGATGGATGTGCAAAGAAAAGGTAAATGTCTACTTTATATCTAAGACATCTTAAGGCCTTAATGTGTAATTCAGCTTTATGTATTCTGTAAATTCTCTTAGTAAATGGATTTTTCAATTTTTAGCTTTACTGGTCAAAGACCAGTTGAGCTTATGCGATCGACCTGTGTCAGGTGTCCGGCCGTCTGTCTGTCTGTCCATCCTTTAAACTTTACTTGTGAGCATGAATCCTCTGAATCTGTGAATAGTACAAAATAAATTCTTTTTTTTATAATGGGCCTGTGGTCTAGTTGTGCACCTGATATTTTGTTTGAACCTCTGACCCGTAGGGTCTTTGAAAATGGATATGGTCATTTTCTCCTATGTAATTTTGTGAGCACCAAATCTCAGAAAGTATAATTAATAGAGAGATAATTCTTTTAGCATTATTCTCAGTCTGTGGTTTAGTAGTGCACTTGATATTTTGTTTGAGCCCCTGACCCCCAGGGTCTTGGAAAATGAGTGTGGTCATTTTTAGCTCGCCGGGACAAAAAAGTCTTGAGAGCTAATGCCATACCCTTGGTGTCATTGTCGTCGTCGTCGTCCATAGACAAAACTTTAACCTGGGCTATATCTCTTGAACTGTAAGGGGTAGGGCTTTGATATTTCACATGTAGATACCTTGTGACGAGACCTTTCTTTTGAGACCATGACCTTTGACCTAGTGACCTTGGACTTTGACCAACTTTTCAAAAACTTTTACCTGGTTTCTGACAAAGCGAGCTATGTAATCTTTGATTGCCCTATGTTCTCCTATGTAACTGTATGTAATCTTGTGAACACCAATTTTCAGAAAGAATATTTGATAGAAAGATAATTGTTTTTGTATTATTCTCAGTCTGTGTTCTAGATGTGTGCCGTTTATTTTGTTTGAACCCCTGACCCCCATGGTCTGGGAAAATGGGTGTAGTCATTTTCCCCTATGTTACACTCTATGTAACCTCGTGAACACCAATTCTCAGAAAGTGTAATTGATAGTCAATTCTTTTTCCATTATATTAATTATTCTCTGATCTTGTATTTTGTTTTGAGCCCCTGATCCCCAAGGTCTTGGAATGGGTGTGTCACTTAGATTAATTTAAGCAAACAGCCAGGAGAGCTTCAGTCTCATCAGAGACTTCTGGTATTTACCCAATCTAATGAATCCTTCTTATACCTGAATATAGTGCAAAAATAAGATTGTACATTGCTGTTTATTTTGCAAATTACACGTGTGATTTAAAAAAAAAAACCTAAAATGTTAATTAAATGTCATCTTTGTAGAAATTGGCAGCTATTCCACCATCTGCATTCTACAACCCTGAACATAAAAAATTAGGTGAAAAGTTCATCAGGTTTTGTTTTATCAAGGTAAGGTGGCAGTTTTACCAAAAAATTGTTTTCTCCTTTAAAACTTCTTTTTGAATTTGATTCTTTTTGTTTAAGTTAAACTATGGACTCTGTGACATTAATCTTCTGTGAAAATTGTAATGTCGCTGTCTGCTTCGCTTACTTTGGAAACCGGTCAAGTACAATTTTGCTTACCTGAGAGATAAAATTGGAATCACATCTAACTGCTCTGAATTTAATAGCATTTTGAGAAATGATATATCTTTTTTTTTAATTTCAGAAAGACGAAACGTTAAATGAGGCAGCTGAAGTTTTAAGAAACTGGGCCAAAACACTACAAAAATGATTGTCTCTTATCCCTGTGATAGTTTAATGTGAATACAGCAACCAACTTATGTGCATGTGTGTGTTACATTGTGCCAAATTTGATATATATGCATGTGAAAAGTTGAGCTTCATACAAATATTCATTTCACTGAGAGTTCAGAAAGTTTTTAGACATCTTAAGGATTCCGCACCCTAATGGAGTACTTCCGGTTATGATTAATGCAAATTATACGGATGATTTCATACTCAGGAATCCTTGGAGATTATGGAGTAGATCATTGTATGAGAAGAGCAATGCCTTATTTGAGCTGGAATTGTACTTGTATTTTTAACATTCTCTATAAAGAGGGTGAAATTTTGTTTCTTTTATACATGTATTTATCATTGAAAATGCATTAGGGGTTGAATACCTTAAGGTTCAAAATTATGTGATGTATTTTCCTTTATGAAGTCTGAATTTGAAAACACGATGTTCAGGTTTATCTGGAATGTCATATGCTGCTATTCAACTTTTATGAATGTCGTTTGAAGATATGTAGGAGTCTTCTTTTGTACAGTGTACTATCAAACTTGCAGAGATGGTCAACCATAATGAGACTCAACATTTAGTGAGGTCAAAAGGTCGCCTTAAGTTCAAGGTCACATAAATATGGTCAAATGAATGGTGACATAACTGTACCTGTTCTTGAACAGTCTATTTTTGTTGTAAAATATTGAATGAATGGTGCTTTAGCAATTTGTATTTTCAGTTATTTTGTGTGATTTATCTAGTAATTTATCATATCTTGTGTAGCTGCGGAAACTAACAAAATTTAGGATATTTGCTCATTTTAACTTTGCTCAGTAAAACATTTTTATATGCCACATGCTTTAGGGGTCACTTGGTTTAGCATTTAGGTGCACCAAGGGTTTCATTGCATTCCACTAAACACTTCATTGCAAAGTACCCTTTGGTTCATAGGTCCGCCATTTCAACAAGATTCGTTGTGACACAACGTCATTTTACTTTAATGAGGTTAACAAGATATAAGACTAATTAGCTCTACTGGTCTTTGACCAGTCAAGCTTATGTGATACCCCATTGTCCGGCGTCAGTCCGTCTGTCCGTCCATCCGTCCGTCTGTAAACAATTCTTGTGCTCGCAACTCCTCTGAAATCATAGGAGATAGAAAGCTTATTCTTTTTGCATCTTACTTGGTATGTGGTCTAGTTGTGCACCTGACATTTGGTTTCAGCCCTTGACCCCCAGGGTCTTAGAAAATGGGCATGGTCATGAAAATCTATGAAATCTTGTGCTCGCAACTCCTCTGACACTATAAATGATAAAGACTTCATTCTTTTTGCAATATTATGGGTCTGTGGTCTTGTTGTGCTCTTGATATTTTGTTTAAGCCCCTGCCCCCCATGGTCTTAAAAATGGGTGTGGTATTTTTTTCCTACATTTCTATGCAATCTTGTGCTACAATTCCTCTGACACTATAAATGATGGATACTTCATTCTGTTTGCAATATGATGGGTCTGTGGTCTAGTTGTGCACCTGAAATTTTGTTTGAGCCCCTGACCCCTAGGGTCTTAGAAAATGGATGTGGTCATTTTCTCCTTTATACGTCTATGTAATCCTGTGCTCGCAACTCCTCTGACACTATAAATGATGGAAACTTCATTCTTTTTGCAATATGATTTGTCTGTGGTCTTTTTGTGCACCAATATTTTGTTTGAGCCACAGACCCCCAGGGTCTTAGAAAATTGGTGTGGTCATTTTCTCCTAGTATATAACTGTTTGTAATGTCATGCTCGCAACTCCTCTGACACTACATGTATATATGATTGAGGCTTCATTCTTTTTTCAATATGATAGGTCTGTGTTCTTGTTGTGCATCTGATATTTTGTTTGAGCCCCTGACCCCCAAGGTCTTAGAAAATGGATGTGGTCATTTTCTCGTATATAGTTGTGCTCTCAACTCTTCTAAAGCTATTAATGAATGAGAGTTGTTGTAATTTTTAATGCAATAAAACGGATCTGTAGTTTGGTTATGTCATTGATAGTTCATTTGAGCTAGCAGTCCCTGCCCCCTGGGATCTTGGAAAATGGGTGTGGCATTCTTTTTTTTTTAATACTTTATCTTGGATATTATGAATTATATGAGTGATATTCTAGTTGCAGTCAATTGGATATGTTGTTTTGTTGTGCTACTTTTAATTTGTTAGAACGCCTGCTCCCTATGGTCTTAAAAAATGGAAATTGATATTTATGTGTATGTATCTTATTCACTTGTCAATGAGTAAATAAAAAAAACAAAACAACCAGGAGAGCTACAGTCTCGTCAGAGACTTCTGGTTTTAATTTTTGGCGCTGTTATTTAGAAGTTATTCTAACATTATTTCTATCTCCGATTTTGATTAAATTAATCCCCATTTTTAATTCATTCGAGAAATATATGGGACCTGAGGGCTGAAGGTAAGATAATACTGAGAGTGGAAATAAGTGGAAGGAAGGAACCTATAATGTTGCAGTTGAAGTTGTTGCTTTAGAGAATATTAGATTTCACTTTGTTTTTATTCAATATTTGATCACTTTATTTCAGAAATACATGTTAAAAATTGATTTTCTTGTATGCAAAATTCATTACGAAAAATGTTTGTCCAAGAACTATCTGAACAGCCCTGGTATGTACTTGTATCATTTATAAGAGGGATTACCATGCTTTATGTTAGGGCCTCAGGGAATCATGTTAGAGGAAATCTGATGGAGCTTTATGTTTTATTTGAATGTATAAATCCTAGGGGAATCATTGTTAATGGTTGTTTCATAACTTGTTATAATACTCCATGGAATACCTTATATGCCTACATACCGGTAATAAAGTGGAAAAAAAACCTTTATCTTGTGAATTTTTCTATACAAAGGTGATTGTTGTCATGAACTCAACACAAGGTGTGTGCAGTCAGATAAAGTCATACACATACATTTTGTACATACATGTATTTGTTTCAGAATACATGAAGTGTAATTCAAATACAAATTTGGTAAACTCCGCACGGCGGCTTCGCCTAGCATACAAAATAGGCCGCTTATATGGCAACGCCAGAATAACGTTGCCATAATAATGTTGCCACAATAGCATTGCCACTGTAACGTTGCCACAATATCATTGCCACAATAACGTTGCCACAGTAACGAACCTAAATTTTGACTTTGTGAGTGTAATGAAATCGTCAAGTAAAAAGGTGTCTCACATATGATAATTAACTCTGAAACATATTAAAATATGTTTTGATGTGGAATACAAAGTGAAAATGATATAAAAGGACCACTTTGTTGATTGCTAGTCTGTCTGACCGCACATCTGGTATTCACCATATGACTGCTACTTATACTTCACTGCCCTCTCAAAGAGTGGACTTATTGTCTTTTTTATGCCCCCGGAATCAAAGATTCGGGGGCATAAAGTTTTTGGCCTGTCCGTCTGTTTGTCTGTTTATCTGTTTGTCTGTTTGTCCGAAAAACTTTAACATTGGACATAACTTTTGAATGGGAAGTGATAGGGCTTTCATATTTCACATGTGTATTCCTTGTGACAAGACCTTTCCATTGATACCAAAATTGTTGACCTCGTGACCTTGACCTTGACCTTTGACCTACTTTTCAAAAACTTTAACATTGGGCATAACTTTTGAATGGTAAGTGATATGGCTTTCATATTTCACATGTGTATTCCTTGTGACAAGACCTTTCTATTGATACCAAAATGTTTGACCTCGTGACCTTGACCTTGACCTTTGACCTACTTTTCAAAAACTTTAACATTGGGCATAACTTTTGAATGGAAAGTGATAGGGCTTTCATATTTCACATGTGTATTCCTTGTGACAAGACCTTTCCATTGATACCAATATTTTTGACCTCGTGACCTGGACCTTGACCTTTGACCTACTTTTCAAAAACTTTAACATTGGGCATAACTTTTGAATGGGAAGAGATAGGGCTTTCATATTTCACATGTGTATTCCTTGTGACAAGACCTTTCCATTGATACCAAAATTTTTGACCTCGTGACCTTGACCCTGACCTTTGACCTACTTTTCAAAAACTTTAACATTGGGCATAACTTTTTAATGGGAAGTGATAGGGCTTTCATATTTCACATGTGTATTCCTTGTGACAAGACCTTTCCATTGATACCAAAATTGTTGACCTCGTGACCTGGACTTTGACCTTTGACCTACTTTTCAAAAACTTTAACATTGGGCATAACTTTTGAATGGGAAGTGATAGGGCTTTCATATTTCACATGTGTATTCCTTGTGACAAGACCTTTCCATTGATACCAAAATTGTTGACCTCGTGTCGTTGACCTTGACCTTTGACCTACTTTTCAAAAACTTTAACAGTGGGCATAACTTTTGAATGGTAAGTGATATGGCTTTCATATTTCACATGTGTATTCCTTGTGACAAGACCTTTCTATTGATACCAAAATGTTTGACCTCGTGACCTTGACCTTTGACCTACTTTTCAAAAACTTTAACATTGGGCATTACTTTTGAATGGGAAGTGATAGGGCTTTCATATTTCATATGTGTATTCCTTGTGACAAGACCTTTCCATTGATACCAAAATTGTTGACCTCGTGACCTTGACCTTTGACCTTTTAACCCAGTGACCTCACATACATGTACTTAACAGAAAATAGTGTTCATACTAACAAAGATGCCACCGGGGGCATTCGTGTTTCACAAACACAGGCTTTATTTCTTATGTTTTTAATTGGTCTTTTATTTCGGAGTTTTACTTAATACATTTATGAGATAGATCCTGCCTGATATTCCCTTGCATGTACTTTTTTATAACACGCTCTATTTCTTCTGATTGGATAGGAGGTCAATTGACGAAACTAACAAAAAGAGATAGACTTATTCTCTATACCTTAATAAAATTATTTATCACATGATACACCCTTTATGCTGTTTCATAAAGCCATTTCATAAATATATGATATGATAACACGTTACATATCACTCTGCTTGAATGTGATTGGTCAAGTTTGGAACCTAATCACATAAACCTTGACAAATGTGACCTTTCAAATATCGGTCAACTGTTAAATTCAGACCCGGAGTCAATATCAATGATTAAAATTATTGTTGTTGAATTAATTTTTGCATTAAAATACAATTCAAAATTGAAATACTTTTCTCTTATGCACTGAATATCTATACGATGGGGACACTACTTCTAATGGCGTAGCAGACGACTTCTAGATCACGGCGTGATTCGCCTCTATAGTTCTCGGAAACGTTGATTTCACGTTAAAAATACACATTTTTAGGCAAAATCATGAGATAAAAAGAATCTCAAATGAATTTTCATTTCATACGATGTATTATGAAATGAAAATTCATTTGAGATCCTATATTTCCCTTTCACTGTTAATTTGAATCTCCCTTATGGGCCTCTCCTCACACCATTTTCTTTTCACGCTTACCTTTGTTCAATACAGACATTGGTTCTATTTAAGAAATAAAAAATGACAAGCCGGGCTCTATTGTCTCATAATGCCCGAGCGTCCTCAGTCAATCACATTTATTACCGAGCCGCGTCAGCGACGAGGTGATAAATATGATTGGCTGATGACGCGAGGGCATTATGAGACAATAGAGCCCGGCTTGTCATTTTTTATTTCTATTCTAATGATGACCAAACTTAGATCAATGAAACACAGACGACAAAATCGATTCTTGGTAAAAACCAGTTCCTGCCGGTTTATCTGTTTTTAGAAAATGGGTAGGCGTGGCTTATCGCTATAGGGCCTATATTGGAGAATAGAGCCCGGCTCGCGTCTGTTGTCTTAATAGGGAAAAAGAATCAAGTCATATTAGAATAGGGGTTGATAAAGTGTTCTGTGATTATTTATCTTCTCATACCAGTACAACCAGGGAGTGCATTCATTCGAGTTAATCGAATCCCTTTCTTCAAGTTGGACATGTATTCTATTGGAGAGTGTTTGTCTTATTTTACATGTTTTACTTAGTCGAAAAAGGTGATGTGTGATTAATTTCTAGTTTTTTGGTTATACAACCAGGCAGTACAGTTTGCACCATTTAATTTTGAACCTTTGGAAGCAGCTGGTGTTGCATGAAGGAGATGCTGACTCTACCTAGGCACCTGGTCTCGCCTCTCGTGGGGTCTGCTTTGGTTCATTGAGTAAATTACCTACATGTGTACGAGTTACAGCCTTTTGAGCTTCAGTTCACTAAAGGTTCTGACTGGTACGAGAGTGTGTGCAATATATACGTGTGCAGACGGAAGAGGGGACGTTCTGTCCCTTCCACTGGATTTAAACACTATTATACAAATGTATTGTCGTAGTCACTTGTACCTTTTTTGTGCTGTTTGCAACTTACTTCGCTTGTATATTTAAGCATAATTAAGGTCAAGGTCATCTTCTATGTCACATATTTGGGGTCAACCATGTGTTTTTCCATTGCTCTACAGTCTATTGAACTTGATAATAATAATTAAAGGACTATATATGGTTTATATAGTAAAGTGGCCCCCTTTCAGGGCAAAATCTTAAGTTTTCATGCAGTAATCAATTTGTACCAATATTTGTTCTATAATGTAGGCTACTTATGAAATGATGCATATTCTTTAATTTCCTTCCTCACTTTCATAGAATTTGGGCTCGAAAAATGGTATATTTTGCCAAATTTCTGGAAAAACATTATTTTTGGGCTCATTTTCGACAGATTTCCTAGAAGTTAGTTTCGAGCGGGCTTCTGAAAAACTTTTATTTTTTGATATGTTGTTACTTTTGTACGTCTCTAAGTGCATGCAAAAGGAAAAAGTTGTTCACAATCCCGCTCGATGTTATCTCAATGAAAATAATAAAGAATTATGCTGTTTTTTATCTCAATGAAAATAATAAAGAATTATGCTGTTTTTCGTGAGAAATTGACAAAATCACCAGTTTTCATGATATTTAAGCAAAATTTACAATGTCTTACAAATTGAGGAGTAGTTTTTGTAACTAGATTTCTCAAAATATAGATATTCAACTTCCTAAAAATGACAACAAAATTCAATTTTGGAGAAGTCGATTTTAGGGGGCCACTCTACCATACTCCTTTACTGATCAAAAGGATGTTTGTGATATACAGTACCTGTCGGTAGCTGTCTTAGATGTGTAGGTGTAAACAAATAAGGTAAAACTGAACAGGTTTCTGGTGGTTTTATATAATAAATATGCAAAATTACATGATTTGAAAGGTTCAGACACAAAACAGAATAAGATAAATAACAATAGTTTATAACACGTGTCTAAAATGATCAAACACTTTCATTACATACATGTACATTGTACATGTATATAGAAGATTCTGATTTTTGACATACTGATGAATAATAACAATCCTTTCTTTTGCATGACAACGTCAATAACAACAGATATCAGATTGAATTCATTTGAAAAAAAAAAAAAAATTGGGGTAAATTTTTTTAAACTGACTTTAAGGACATATACTATGTTCCATCTTACATGTATATACAACTACATAGAGGCAACAAGACTTGAGACTTAAAAAGACAAAATTCATAAATAAAATGTATCTTGTTACTGTAATTGTGGAAATTTTTGCGTGGGGTAATTTTATCATTATCGCGAAAATAATTCTAGCATGAAAATTACAACCAGTATAAAAGTCTAATGGGAATACTCCCGATTTCCTTAAATCCCCCCCCCCCCCCTACCTTCGCAAACTGTTGCAATGGTCATTTGGCAAAAATTTCCCCCTGTGAAAATAACCACGTTTACTTTATTGAAGACATCCCAGTAATCTGAATGCACCCTCCCTTCCCTTAATTCTCCAACTAACCCACAGAGCTAAAGGTTCATGTTTTGCAATGTGTTAAATCATAAATTTTCAAAGATGGTTTTGCAATATTTGAAATAAAGAATATAAATATACAACAAATATTATAATGATTTTCAGGGCATGCTTGGATTGAAAAATCTAATTTTTTACAAAGTACAAAAATAATGTGAACATGACAGCTTTCTAATGAATTCATTTGTTGATAAATTTCATTGAAATGGCCTATAGAAATATGTGGTTTTAACTTACATCTATACCTTAGATTGACGTTGCAAACAGATTTCTACAGAGGGAATATTGTTTCTTAAATGGTGCATTTTGGAACAGTTAAATTTTCTTAAACTGCAAAGAAATCCTTATGTTCAGTATCTTACATAATACACACAATTTTTAAAATTACTATAGCTTTTTCCTTTTCACGCTAGAGGAATTTGCATAAAATATATGAATTTTTAGTTTAAAGAGTTGAAATAATTAATTGGAAATTTCCTACAGTGAAATAATGTATCGACATGTAATATGTAATAAGAATAGAAAAATTATTGCACAAAATGATGTAGGTAATATGGAAATGGTAAAATTCAGAAAATGTAAGACAATACAATTGACCAATGAAATAAATCACAGTTGGTAACATAAACACAAGTCACATAATACATAAATGATTTTCATACAATTATTTCATGTGGAAAATTGACAGTTTGAATGAAATTGTGAAACATAAGAAATGAATACATCAGAATATGCTATTGGACTTTTCATATTAGACAAGATAACACATCGTGGTAAACATATAAAGAAAGAAGGATTACAAGGATAATATCACAGAAATTGTATTTTATTATTTTCTATGTTGAATTCATTAAGAAGTCATGCGTAGGAATTGCATTTCTTAAATGTTTAGCTTATTAGGCCATGTAAAATTAATTCTATGTTTCTCAGATAATTGGGTCTAAAAAAAAGTGGCAAGGTAGGTAGGGTTTTTATTTTTTGTTTTTTTCCATCAAGAGAACTCTTGTATTCATGTAAGGCAAAGAAAAATAAAACACCGCTAAAGACGGTATGGCCGGATTGCAAAGTAAGTTTTTGTCACCAACTGGGTCAAGGTCACTAAGTCAAATATTACAGCATACATTGACAGGTCTTGTCAGAGGCAACCTACATGCATAATATAAAGTTTCTACTGTAAACTGTTCCTTAGATTTTGCTTAAACAAGGAACTTTAACCAAAGTCTTTAACTAGGTCAAAGTCCAAGGTCAAGGTCACTAGGTCCAATGTAACAGCATAAATTGAAAGGTCTCGTCATGGGCAACCTAAATGTATAATACAAGGTTTCTACTGCATACAGTTCCTTAGATTTTGCTTAAACCAAGAACTTTAACCAAAATCTTTAACTAGGTCAAAGATCAAGGTCAAGGTCACTAAGTCAAATGTTACAGTATAAATTGAAAGGTCTCATCATGGGCAACCTAAATGTATAATATAAGGTTTCTACTGCATACAGTTCCTTAGATTTTGCTTAAACCAGAAACTTTAACCAAAATCTTTAACTAGGTCAAAGTCCAAGGTCAAGGTCACTAGGTCCAATGTTATGGCATAAATTGAAAGGTCTTGACATGGGCAACCTAAATGTATAATATAAGGTTTCTACTGCATACAGTTCCATAGATTTTGCTTAAACCAGGAACTTTAACCAAAATCTTTAACTAGGTCGAAGTCCAAGGTCAAGGTCACTAGGTCAAATGTTACGGCATAAATTGAAAGGTCTTCTCATGGGCAACCTTCATGTATAATATAAAGTTTCTACTGCATATAGTTCCTTAGATTTTGCCTCAACCAGAAACTTTAACCAAAATGTTGACGGCAGACGGACAGACGGACGGACGGACGGACGGACGGACAGACGGACGGACATCGTCAATCTATAGACCGGAATTGCTTTGCAATCCGGCCAAAAATTGTATGCCCTGTCTTACACCCCCCCCCCCCCCATTATTCATGTAAGGCAAAAAAATCTTATGCTCTGTGTTAACCCAAAAACCAAAAAATATTTTTTTCTGAAGTTGAAATAAAAAGTCTCGTCGGCGGCAAATTATAGCGCACGGCGGTGTCTGAGAAACATAGAATTTATTTTACATGGCCTTACCAATTCCTATATCATGTATATTATGTGAAGATTTATTCTTATTCCTTAAAACATAATAGAAGTTAGTAGGAAGTGAAATGTAACTTTGGCAAAAAACATCGTATGTAATGGATGTAACTTGGTCCTAATAATGGTTTTGGATTTGACGCAGGCATGGGTTTACGCCACACTTTGACAAATATACAACAATAAGTTGTTGAGCATGAAAATTAAAAATGTATTCGAATTTTATACACTGAATTACACTGACTTACAATGGAAACACATAGTTGACAAGTAAGCAATAGATCTGAACAGTAAATGATAAGAGCACTTGTTACAGAGCATGTATGGACTTTTTTTAAGTAAATATACATGAAAACATTTTAAAATTGCTGAAATTGTTTACAAGTGTATGTACATGTATATGAATCACTAAAGTCCTCCCTTGCATATTGTGTTATTATGCAGTAGATCATCTCTCCTTCATTGAATTCATAACTTGCTTTATAAGATTCATAACAAATTGTTTCATATACTTTATGCTAAGGTTTCTACCAAGTATATGCTTTCAGTTTGAGATATTGTGAATGATATTGATACTTAACTTCTCTCAATTGTTAAAATGTTTTAAAGTTTACTTTATAAGTAAAATTAAGATATCTTTCATGTATGTTTTTCTTTTTTCCCGCTACAACTTACAAACAATTCTAGATAATCAAACATGTTGAGCTGCAAATACCTTCCAATAATTAGTTTTTGCAATTATAGATTTCATAAGCACGTAAGTGTGCTTGCTAAGCACTATGCAATAATTAGTCTGATCTCTTTCACGATTAAGTAAAACAAATCTGAAAAAAATTCAAATTCAAAAAAATTCTTTTGACATACAGAGACTAGATGTGCGTTTTGTTAATAGTCAATTTTCACATTAACGCAGCAGACTTGAATTTTAGACACTCCAAGACAAAACATGACAACATTTGACCTTATTTCTTACTATGACGTGGAAACAGGTTTGTGACGTCATAATGAAAAATAATGTCAAAAGCTGTAATGTCGGGCCTTGGAGTGTCTAAAATGTAAGTCTAATAGTATTGTGTGAAAATGGTCTATTACCTGTCTTAAAACCTAAAACAAATTGATAAAACTTTTTTAAATATTCAAGCACTTGTTATATAAGCACTCTAAAATGTAATTCTCCCAAGTCAGAACAAACTTGGAAATCTGAATCAATCCTTAATATGAATTGAAATACATTGTATGCTTGAAAAATATGTTTTGGAGAGTATTTATAGTATAATGTGAATTTACAATACAATGTCTACTTAAATATACATATTTATAACATAATCATAATCTCGGACTTATAAAATTCATGGTATTTCAAACCTTATTACATGTAATTACAGAGGTTTTTGAATTTACATGTTGCATTCATGATCAAATATTCTATAATCTATATGTGTAATAATACATGTGAATTATAAAACACATAAATTTCAGAGAATTTAATTAAAATCTGTACGGACAGATCTAAATCTGTACGGACAGATTTTACACTGAATCACATCTTCAAGTTACTACATAAAAGTATACATCTGAATTCTGTTTAATTTATTTTTGCATTGTAACAGTAATATCACTAGAAAATCTTCTTTAAATTGATTTAATGCTAGACCTCCTGGAAAATCTTCATAGTTATGATATAATTCCCAATCCACAGATATTGGAGGTTCACTGAGAAAATAAATTTGATTAAAGGAGCCAGTTCTCAGTGAAGTATACTCGTATTTCCCATGAACATGTCAATCCCGCATGTTTGTTATACTGCTAGGGTTCTGCTGACGTAAGTTTGATGACTTGCACGATTTGAGCACGGCACAGTGGGCACTCCTTCAAAGGTGCACAACAGTTACTACATACGCACACATGTCCACAATACAGAAATAACACGTCAGACTGAAATGTATAAACAATCGCACATTTTAAAACATTTACAGAGATGATTTTCTCTGTGAGCAAAAAATATCGGAGAAGTCTGAAAAGGAGGCTTGACCATTATTAAACACAAAACCTATAATAATACAATTAGGGGGGTAAAAATAATTGAAATTTGATAAATATTGGAGAAAAATCACCATTACATTTAATACCCAAATATAACATGTATCACATGTCATTTGCATGAAGTTGTACAGCTGGTGTTGTGAATCTAATAGGGAATGTACCGGTGGCAAGCTCTATGGCACATTAAGGGAAAAATTCTCAAGTCATATTAGAACAACCAGTTCTCATAAAAACTTTTTTCAACCACTATCCCGAGGACAATTTCTACTAAATATTAGTAAAATTCCACTCTCCCGGCAAACTAACCTCGGGCTAGTAAGTTTTCGTGAAAACTGAATACCTGATGTAAATGTAATTTACATCATATTAAAATTAGAGCTTTCAGATGCTTTACTATGATAAAAAGTTAAGTATGGTTCAAAAACATGTACTTACAACTTTATCAAGGCAAACAACACATTCTGAGTTAAGTCCCCTGGCTGTAATAGACACCTGGCTTTGTATGGTTGCATTCCTGCCTGTAGGGGGAGCGGAGGGGGGAGGGTGGTCAAACTGTACATCATCCTGAAAATTTGTTTTATATATCTTTTTTAAACCATCAATATTAAATCAATCATAATAGAATGAGAAAAGTTTTCAATTTCTTCAGCTAATAGCATCAAAAGTTTAAAGAAATTGACACTTCCATAAATACATATGTACATGTTTTCACAATGTACATTTACTTCATATACAGTTTGTATACAAAAGAAGGCTTCCAGAACATGCATTTCTTTTGTCACATTTTGACCCCAAAAAAGTGACTTTGACTTTGAAGGTGACCTTGACCCTCATTTAACTGCAGAGTCTTGTTATGCTTGACTATTCCTGTATGTTTAACAGTCAAATGGATAAATACCAGACTATCCTTAGATGTCACTATCATTTCACAGGCAACATAATAAATTGTACATGCTAATGTTAAAATTGTACTCCTAGTACTGTATCAAATGTGGTTTGAAATCCCATACTGTTAAATTTCATCTAAAAATGTATGCAAAGTTCAACATTTTATCCTCACGACGTACCCTTCCGGCAAATTTGCCACTGTTGACCATTTCCTGGCCTTTACTAGCATCACCAATAGATTTCTCTGGTACTTTGGCTCCTTCCTTTGATGAGTACACTTGGACATTTCTTAGAATGGACTTCCTAAGACCAAGTTCATGTACACCCATCTGTAATTATTAATTTGAAATTCATATATACATGTATAGATACATGTACATGTATAGCTAAGAATTACATCCAGATTATGACTTCTCAACTTTTTTTCAATCATTGAACAGGTGACATTTTGAATCAAAACACTAAGCAGAATCTTAACCAGATTCCATAAGTTTCAGAGTTATCTTTTCTCCAAAACAAAAGATCATGAACAAGGTTTCTATTATCATCAAAATTCCTTTACCATTTATCTATAGAACTTCATTTTTCTAATACAACCATATGATTGATGAATCTATAGATCTGTGCTTTAAAAATTTGAAAGATAAATCTATTTGCAAATTCGTAAAAATTCTATTTGTTGAAATAAAATATATCATTCAATATATGACCTGAAGACTTTCATAATCAACAGCTAAGTACATGTACTTGATACACCAACCTGTTTAAGGTCATCCTCGGTGATCTGTAATAACGTTTCTATGGAGATTCTGTGACGAGCAAACAAGGGAATGTACTCTTCTGCTCCAGAATCCTGTAATATGGTTACCACGGCGATCTCAAGGTTGTGCTCCTAGAAAAGATAACATACAAACATACTGTATATATAGTTAACTGAAAGAGAATGTCTATGATAAAGCATATCAATTATTTCAACATCAGAGTACATTTATACTGGACATTTTCAGTCAAAAAAAGCCTGTGATTTCCTATCTTACATAATGTAACAACCTGCTATATTAAAACGCATTTCTTCACACATAAAACAAATACATGTATAACATACATGTAACCTTCAACAGTTTATGCTGTACAAGTCTAACATGATCAATAATCTCATAATTTCAAATTGAGGGGGCAATATTTTTTTCAAGCAATTCCTGTAAATTCACTCATCTTTCCTGAGCAATAAAAGAACAACATCCCCAAGGACCAATCTAAAGCTACTATCTAAAAGTCATTGGAACCCTAAAGAAGAACAGAATAAAAGGAAGAACGGAAAGCAGACAGAAAGGCAAACAGATGACACAAAACCTAGAGCATGTAGATATACACAAACTTATACATGTACTTACCCCGTCTGTGAGACCCTGTGGTTTCCTATATACCTATATACACGTAGCTATCTAACAACCTCTGGAACTGTACCAACCAGTAATCTGTCTACTTACCCTGTCTATGAGAGCCTGTGGTTTCCTATCTAACAACCTCTGGAACTGTACCAACCAGTAATCTGTCTACTTACCCTGTGTATGAGAGTCTGTGGTTTCCTATCTAACAACCTCTGGAACTGTACCAACCAGTAATTTGTCTACTTACCCTGTCTATGAGAGCCTGTGGTTTCCTATCTAACAACCTCTGGAACTGTACCAACCAGTAATCTGTTTACTTACCCTGTCTATGAGAGCCTGTGGTTTCCTATCTAACAACCTCTGGAACTGTACCAACCAGCAGTCTGTCTACTTACCCTGTCTATGAGAGCCTGTGACTTCCAATCTAACAACCGCTGGAACTGTACAAACCAGTAATCTGTCTACTTACCCTGTCTATGAGAGCCTGTGACTTCCAATCTAACAACCTCTGGAACTGTACCAACCAGCAGTCTGTCTACTTACCCTGTCTATGAGAGCCTGTGGTTTCCTATCTTACAACCTCTGGAACTGTACCAACCAGTAATCTGTCTACCTACCCTGTCTAAGAGAGCCTGTGGTTTCCTATCTAACAACCTCTGGAACTGTACCAACCAGTAATCTGTTTACTTACCCTGTCTATGAAAGCCTGTGGTTTCCTATCTAACAACCTCTGGAACTGTACCAACCAGTAATTTGTCTACTTACCCTGTCTATGAGAGCCTGTGGTTTCCTATCTAACAACCTCTGGAACTGTACCAACCAGTAATCTGTCTACTTACCCTGTCTATGAGAGCCTGTGGTTTCCTATCTAACAACCTCTGGAACTGTACCAACCAGCAGTCTGTCTACTTACCCTGTCTATGAGAGCCTGTGGTTTCCTATCTAACAACCTCTGGAACTGTACCAACCAGTAATCTGTCTACTTACCCTGTCTATGAGAGCCTGTGGTTTCCAATCTAACAACCTCTGGAACTGTACCAACCAGTAATTTGTCTACTTACCCTGTCTATGAGAGCCTGTGACTTCCAATCTAACAACCGCTGGAACTGTACAAACCAGTAATCTGTCTACTTACCCTGTCTATGAGAGCCTGTGACTTCCAATCTAACAACCTCTGGAACTGTACCAACCAGCAGTCTGTCTACTTACCCTGTCTATGACAGCCTGTGGTTTCCTATCTTACAACCTCTGGAACTGTACCAACCAGTAATCTGTCTACCTACCCTGTCTAAGAGAGCCTGTGGTTTCCTATCTGACAACCTCTGGAACTGTACCAACCAATAATTTGTCTACTTACCCTGTCTATGAGAGCCTGTGGTTTCCTATCTGACAACCTCTGGAACTGTACCAACCAGCAGTCTGTCTACTTACCCTGTCTATGAGAGCCTGTGGTTTCCTATCTAACAACCTTTGGAACTGTACCAACCAGTAGTCTGTCTGTTCATCTTCTCTCCTCTCCTCCATTTCTTCCTGTAAGTATTAGATCACATTTCTCTAAACACATGTAAAATGTTTTTTATTCATTGAAAATTTTACAATCATTTATTATGCATGTATGAGTGAACACTTATAACAGAAAGACACCAGCAATAAATTGTATAAAGAAAGTCTGAATTGTCAAGACTACAATTTCAATCTGAAAATTTTCTAGAAAGTCATGTACTCTAGATAAATATTTTAAGGCATTAGGGTATAATACTCTACTTCCTGTACTCTACTCTGTTTTTATACTGTAAATATAGTTATTTTCGCTGGGCAGAAATTTCGCGACATTAAATGTTGGGGAAATATTTTTAATAAAAATGTCTGTCACAGTGTAAGAATGCAGCAGGGATATTTTCGCGAAATCCCTTGATTCGCAAAAAAAAAAAAACGTGAAAATTACCCCCACTCAAAAATTTCAAAGTTTACAGTGACAGAAAAATTACCATAAACTTGGCTGAAGACCCACGACTTCAGCAATGTTTGGGACCATCCATTATCATGGCAAGTTGAATGAAACATTGAAAAAATATCAAATATCTAAATATGTGTCAGATATGGAAGTACATAATTTCTAGCTTTTCGACGATATTGTTATTATACCCATAATACCTTAAAATTGAACTTTTCTTTATTATGTTCTTTATTATTAAATGATCCTCTTACCAGCCTCTTTTTGAGTTCCTCTTGCCGTGCCTCTTGCTCATGCAGTAACTGTGATAAGACCTCTATCAACGCTATTCTCTTCTCAGCTATTATATTCTGAAGGCAGAAAATTCAATCAAAGTCATCTAAATATACAAGTATATGACGTACACAACAAAAATTCTAATCTATCATCGCAGTAATGTAAAACTTCACACATGAGCTCCATAGTTATGGATGAAAAAAGAAAACATACGTGTTGTTAGCATTTTAAATGTAATATTTTGCCTATTATAAATTGCATTACAATGGCAATAACTAGATTCTGACGTTCTGTTTGTGGCTGATAATAAATGCTGATTTTACGGGGCAACGATTCCGTTTCATGTCAGAAACTCAATCTACATTGTATGACAGTAAAATCAGCTTTAACCAGCTGAAAACATTACGCTAAAGCTAGATATTCCCTAATTGACCCTTCCGAACGTGGGAAAAATTTGAGAAATTCCATGACGTCACAATGCAATTTCGATGTTTGACCGAGGTTCAAAGCTTGTTTGTCCGAGGTAAAAGCATTGTGACGTCACGAAATTTAGCATTTTTTTCCAGCAATCGGAAGGGTCAATTGTACAGTATTAGTAACCTAGCATAAAATTCCTTTGCTTATTCATAGAGTACCAATTGATGAATTTTTAAAACCTTTGCATAGAGAAGTGTAAGAATATAACATACAACTTCTTCCTCTGTTCTGAGCTCTCGTCTTTGTATTTCCAGTGCCGTAAGACTGGCCAGTTCCTCCTCTATAAGAGATATCTGGCTAGATATACGCTGATGTTTGGCATCTCTCTGTAACTGGAGTGCTTCGAACGCCTCTTTCTGCAGCTGCTCCTGCAATGGTTTAAAATATTCTTTGTTATAAAGTATGCATTTTCACGTACAGAAAGTGTGTGTAGACAAAGAATCTTTTCTCTGTCATGCCATATGTATTTCCATATATGAAATATGTGGAATTTAATTCTATCTGGTATTTTCATTTTTCAATAGAGTTTTTCATATTATCTGTGGTATAAAATTTGTAGTTCAAATTTAGAGTACAAATAATAGATGAGAGATGTCAAGTGAGTGTTCTTGAATGCTTTATACAGAAACCTGTCACATACATCCTTGGATAAATAAATTTAAACAGTGTAAACAAAATCTAGGTTATATGCAGCATGTCTCAGGAGATTAATTAAAAGCTATCTGAACCATTGATACCTTAAGCCCCTGTCACACTGTGGCGAGTTCGACCTACGAGTTGTGGCGAGTTGCAACTCGCCACAACTCGTCATTTGTCACATGGAACTCGTACAGATGTCTTCACATGTCGAAGAAATGTCGCCTGATGTCGCCAGAACTCGGCGTGAGACGGCGAGAATTTTAAACGGTTTAAAATTGTCGTGCGAGTTTTCATGTCGTGCGCATGTCGAGGAGATATCGAACAGAGGTCGAACAGATGTCGCATAAACTCGTACAGGCATCGTGTGCATGTCTCCACTTCTCGTCGCTTCTCGCCATGAATCAAACTCGTGCGAGAAGGGCCGAGTTTATATACGAGTTAAAACGACATGAGTACGATGTCTGCACGACATCATGCGAGTTGTACCGACCTCTTCTCGACACCTGCACGACTTTGTACGAGTTCTGCTCGACACTGTCTCGACATTTTCTCGAGTTCTGCCGAGTTGAGTACTTAAATCCAGTCTTCCTCTGCAGCATGCATAAATGTTTTCACTGTCATGGTATAGCAATGATAGAGAACAAAAATAAAAGAGGCCCAGGTGGGCCGACATGTTCAAGGCGTACACGAGCTTAATACACATACTAACTCCCTAACTCCAGAAGAATCCAATTAATCGTGATAAGCTTGTCAATGTTTACAACCTCTTACATCATTTTATCCTAATACATAATAAAAACAAGGAAACAGTCCCATCTTTCATCTATGGCAGATTTATCTTCAAGTTGGTATAAGACATTGAGCACCTACTACCCGTATACGATCTTGTAAGTCCATTTTATTGCATTTAAAAAAGATTAAAACGATAAATTTATCAATTATAATTTTTCACGCTGACAGGATTATAAAAAATAGATAACTGTAGATACAAAAAGTTTTTCTATTCATATTCTGGTTGTATTGAAAAAAGATTATGGAAAAGAACAAGACAACCCCCCCCCCCCCCTTCCCTTGGCAGAATAGTTAGTACTTTATGGTACATTGTACGTATTATAATTTTTAGCTTAAATAATGTTGATAGTTATTAAAAAAGGAAAGAAGAAGACCTCAATTTTAGCATGTACATGATCAAATTCAAAAGAGTCCATAATTGGCTCTTGAATATAACAATCTTGAATCTGCACCCATCTTGGACTCTCAGATTCGTTACTTTTACTAATAGATCCCTTCTGCGATTGTAGAAGATATTTTTTCAACAGATTTTGCATCGTCCAGATGAAGATAATTAAGAAATGAAGATGTATCGTGTTATTTACATTTTTAAAGCTTGTACAGACCAATTCGTTCAAATTTTTCAGCAGTCTTGAGGAAGAAAACGTGAGTCGATACACGTAAATCATACAAAAGGAAGATATCTTGTCGACGGTCAAAATGCTACAATAATGACAATACCAATCCCTGTCAAGGGCTTTCAGATCGGGTGAGCTAAAAAAGACTTTAACACAAATTTACACCAAATTCATAATGTGTTGACATAACTCGTACACTTCTCGTACTCAGCTCGTCATAACTCGTACTTATCTCGTGCTTAACTCGTAGGCATGTCGCCACATCTCGTATCAACTCGTACAAAACTCGTACTTAACTCGTATCTTCTCGTACCAAAGTCTTCGTTTGTCGAGAAGATGTCGTGTACAAATCGTAGAGTGTCGCCGAATTTCGTACTGTTCTCGTAGAGATATCGAGCGAATGTCGAGCCCATCGTCGTAATCACAAAAAATCAAGACTAACTCGGGGAAATTTCAGCGAGTTATAACTCGCCAGCACTCGTACAAAACTCGTAGCTCCAATTCGCCACAGTGTGACAGGGGCTTTAGGAAGGAGACAAATTCTTTCTTTCATCATATTTACCTGTTTTTGTAACATATCCATTAACATCATCTGATCTATCTCCTTACGATACATGATACTCTCCACTTGATTCTGGGACATGGCTTGTTCACTAAAAGGAAACAAAGGGAATTCTAATAAATACACTTTCATAAATACAATTAATAGCTCCTAAACTACACATACATTGTATAAAATACTTGACAACTGCTATCTGTTTATAGGTTTCTTTGACTATGTACAGAAGTCATTTTGCTATTTTTTTAGAGAATAACTAGCTTCTGACAACATGTTTGCGGACAGTAAAATCAGCATTTGCCGTCAGTATCTAGTTATTCCCATTCTAATCCAATCTATATTTTTCTGAATATAAAGCAAAATGTGACATTAGCAACGTCAAAGCCTAGTATGTTCTCGTTTTACAGCCGTAACTAAGGAGGAAGCAACCAATTAAATTGTAATTTGATGTTATAGGGACATTGCATTAGAATAAAATTTTAAATGGCACCTAAGCTGAGAAGGTAAAATTTAAATTACCTAGCTGGAGTTCCCGTGGTATATACATGTACATGTACTACTTTAAAAACCTAATAAAGTGTAAAAAAGAAATATCACAAAATAGTACAACTCACTTTTCTAAGGCTTGTCTCATCATGTTATCCTTATTGTCTGTAAAGTTTGATCGTACCTTCTCAAACGCTTCAGTTTCTGCTAACATTGCCTTCATATTTCCTACAAAGTCAACTTCAAACTTGAAGTGATGTAAGCACATTTACATGTGTATCTCTTCAAAATAACAACAACAAAAAATTTTTTTCTCATCTCAACTAAAATACATGATTTTATTTAACACTCATCCATTTTGACATGTAACATCATCATAAATAAATTTGTCAACTTCCTTAGAAACGCATTTTGAAATGTTTCAAAGCCATTCATTTCTTAGATCTTCAAAATTGATCTAGTTCCCTTACTGAGTATTTCCTCTTTCCTGAGGTTCTGGATTTCCTCTGACCGTACAGTGAACCATTCCTCTGCCTCCATCCTCTCCTTTTCCACGGCTTCCAGTAATTCTTCCGCTTTCCGTGCTTTCTCGTTCATCTCTAACATCTTCTTTATCAATGAACTGGTGCCTTCTTCAACTAAAATTAAAATACATGTGATTGTAGGTTTAAGCATCAAACCAAATTTGACATCTTTAAAACTACATGTTCAAAACTTTTACAATATCACATGCCCAAATGCATGTAATGCTGCTGAACTGTCAACCTGTTGTTGAACTGCCTTTCAAACTTAAAAACATCCTTTAGTTAAAGAAAATTCATACGTTCTGAAGAAATTAGTAGAATCTAGTACATGTATTTAACTACCATGAATCCATTCTAGACTTACCTTCTTGTAAGTAAGCCACCAGTTTCTGTCTTTCTCCCTCCTTTTTATGTGAAAGCTCTTCTAATTCTTTGTCAAGCTTATTCTGGTCCTGAAAGTAATGTCTCCAAAATGTTCAAAGAAGTGGTCTACTATAACTGAAGCTACATGGGGGCAGACAGGGGGTACTTCTTTCCCCCTCCCTCCCCCTTAATTCTCCCCACCCACTCCCTCCTTTTCACCCTTCCTTAACCTCCCCCTCATACCCCCTTCCTCCCCCTCCAACCCCCTTCCCTCCCTCCCATTTCTCCCCTTCCCTCCCTCATCCCTCCCCCTCCTCCCTACCCCTTTCTTCTCCTCCCTTTCACCCTGTCCAACCCCTCCTACTAAATTTATCTTAATTTCAAAGCAGCTATCTCAATTGGGGTTTTTTTTCTGACATCATCAGAAATTTTTAAGAACATAAAAAAAAACCTTTTCTACCACCATCAGATAGCTTTCATACATTATTTCGAAACTGCATTACAGAAGGATTACTGTACATGTATTTATTTTATATCAACCAAATTTAAGAAACAGCCAAAATTAGCATAATGATCCAATTAGCACACTACCCTATTTTCATTGCCATCAATGTACATTTGTACATGTAAGAGTTAAGTAATTAGCGTAGTTTTGAATTAGTACAGTCTAAACAGTACAAACTCCGCTTGAAAAAAATATGAATCCTACAAAAATATTTACAGATACTGTAAAATACTTAATTATTTTTAGGAGCTAGATGTGACTGCAAGTACATGTGTTTATTTGATTACTTACCTCTGTAACAGCCATTATAAAGTTCTGTTTTTGTTGAGCTGCAACGGCTGCTAGTTCAGTTTGTTCTGCGATACTTTGAGCGAGTTGTCTTTCCATTTCTATCCTCTCTAACCGTCTCTTTTCCTGATAAGTACAATACATTAATTCTCAATAGAATCTGAATTCATACTTAAAACACTGAGTCTTATTTAATCCAGTGTAGCTTACATGTACACTTTTACCTTAACATAACTCAATTATGATCCCATGCAAAGGAATAGGTGCAGTAACCTGCCATTTTGGCCCTATTTTCAAGGTTTTTCTTATATCCACAATACTCTACTTTATAAAATGTCAAATATATGGTGAATCCAAATCAGAAGAATCTGTTTGATTTCACAGTCCGATACTGAATAATATGTCGCTCAAAACGTCTAAAAACGCTGAAATCCTTGAAAATATCAATAAATGAGCAAAATTTCAATACAAATGTATGAAATCAAGTAGCGCACCATGCCTTGCCCATGATAATTTATGTACAAATTAATAGATTTCTGATCGGCCTTTACATTGGCATAAAAAAATATCATAGGCAAGGCATGGAGCGTAGATGAATTTTGAAGATTTGAATGTAAAATGTGATGATTTTCCTTTGTTTTGTGTCATTCAGGACAAATGACATCAGAACATGACGTCATACATCATGTGTGTGATATTATGAGGGCCGAAAATTATTTTCATAAACAATCAACATCGCAAAAAGTGATCATTATAATACATGTAATTCATTTATCAAAAGCGTTTTTTTGTAGAAATTATAGGCCCGATATAAGGGGTAAGCACACCTAGTCCTTTACATGGATTTGTTTAGAAAATTTGAATTTGAGTATGAGACATCTGACAGCAGGTGTGATGTAAGACATTGGCAATTTAAGTCTCATACTGACAGCAGGTGTGATGTAAGACAATGGCAATTTTACACATGTTTCACATGTCAGTGTACATCATGTATAATAAATCTACATCACTGTACATCAGATATCTGACAAAATATGTTTCTCCTCTAACTCACTGATACAATTTCGATATTCAAGATAAATCTTACAGCCTTTGAATAGTTTATTTCTATATAATTTCCAAATAAATTTGTTTACACCAATCTATGCATTTTGATTGGTTAATATGATCGTCAGAAAAATGGCGAAATACACTTCATAACCCAATGAACACGATAAAATACCGGAAGAGCCGGAACTACTTCCATCAAAATCATTTAGTATGTTGCTAAGATCGGCTTTCGAATGATAATTATGCAAAGAAAAAATAGTGTTATTAATAGTAGCCCTTAGATATAAATACGATATCAGAATTAATTAAAATTCTATGACAATTTCGATGATGTACCGGTATACGTGGTTTTTACAGCGTTGTTCGCTTGCTATGCTCCTGTTTTTGAAGTTTCTTAGACCATTTCCTGTCCTTCAAATTTCATGAAAGACAGACAAATCAGTAAATGACGAGAAAAACAGAAACTTCAGCTATTTTCTTCAAAATTACATTCCCGTCGTAACAGTAGCAAGTACCTGCGTTTGAAATTTTCCAATGACTGACGACTGTCAAAGACAACGTACAGAAGTTTTGACTGAGAACTTCAAAAGGACCGAAGATCACTGTTTCAAATGATTTCTATGAGGTACAATCGTTCTGAACCTATGAAGTATTGAAACTAGAAACTTTTCTAATGATATATTTTCGGCGAGATGAAGAATTTAGGAGAAGATATTGACAGCGAATAGAAAATTAAGAGATCAAAAGACGGCGACCTACCTCGGCCTCGATCAGGATACAGTATCGTCATGAATTTTCACAATTAACTTGTCACTTATGAAATAACTAAATCCTAGGAAGGTATTCTGATACCAATAGATCATAATCGTGCCGTTTTCTGCAAGTATTAGATCTATAAGTACAGAGAATCTGTCTGTATAAACTCCCAGCTCCTGCGTGTACAATCCAAACACATAACTGCCATGTCGGCGACCTTGAACTTGAACTGCAGAACGCGTCATCAAAATGTTACGTCATATCATCGGATGATGTAATGGATTGGTAAAATGGGGTTCCAGATGGGGAACGAATATTTTTGACACATTTGCTGCCTTTAACTAGCAACGTATACATTATATCTATTTCGTCTGGGAACTAGTTCGCCTACGGGCCCTACAGAGTTGATATTTTCATACACAATGTATTAAATTACTAATTTCTTGGGTATATTTGTGAAATTTGGGATAAATTTGGGTTTGGAAATTATAAGAATTGACTGTTAAATTTTGACAGTTTATTGGAGTATGAAGTTTGGTTTGTCGCATCACAAATTTTGCGTAAAACCGCTTCGCTACGCTACGCGGTTTTACACAATTTGTGATGCGACAAACCAAACTTCATACTCCAATAAACTGTCAAAATTGAACAGTCAATTCTTATACAACCACAGTAGACTTGCATTTTATACATGCCAAGATCCGACATAAAAATATCTTATGTACATGTGTTTTCAAATTGTGACATCATGACATCATAGAAAGAAACAACGTCGAAAGTTGTGATGTCGGGTCTTAGAGTGTCTAAAATGCAAGTCTAGTGGTAGTATGAAAATGGTCTACTGTTTGGTTTTTGAAAACAAAGTTGATATGCAAACATATGTATATATGTAACACATTCATGATATCAGACACATGCAAAGCAAGACAATTTGCTACGTACATTATAATTTATTGTAGTTAATTCTATTTCATTTTAATTTTCTTATACTTTATGACAATTCAAAATTAAATAACTCAAAATTACATACCATTTCATTGTTGTAAACTTCTATGGATTTCTGTCAAAGAAAGAAACAAGTCTTTTAAAACAAACAAAACGAGTCTTTTTAAAACAATCAAAACGAGTCTTAACAACCAAAACTAGTCTTTTATAACAAACAAAACAAGTCTTAAAGCTGCAACAGTTGGTATCTACACACACAAAAAAATGTATTTTTGGTACATTAGTATGCAGTATTACAGTGCAGAGAGTAGGCCTCTTATTAATTCCATGGAAACTGATCCTTGACTAAATTGAAATAACAATACAATAACTAATTATTGCACTAATTTTCAAACAAGTTTTAGGACTTAACATATACTAGTACATGTACCGTCTTTTTCTTGGTGCAAATATTACATTATATTACAGTAATGATTTTTCAAATGAACAACGCGTGCTAGGAAAGTTTCCACACTGATGATGACGAAAATCAACACAAAATTTGTTGCTTTAGACTAAGTGAATAAGGCAGCTGTAATTATTTCTACCAATACAGTACATATACCATATAAATGAATGACAAGTTATAATGGACCCACCATTAGATCCTCCTCTTCCTTGAGGGCTTTGTTGATGGAGGTGTTTGTAGAGCTTGCTGTGATCGTGGGTGGATCCAGAACATTCAGCAGGAAGTTAGACGGAGGTAAATATTCTGTACCACATGCTGTAAAAATACAATAATCTTGTATAAGGTCAAGTCTTATAGCTTTAATTTCATTTTAGTTTCTTTTTTGTTTGTCATATTTTTAATTTCTTATCACTAAGTTCATAAACTGATCTGAAAATAAAGTATTAATTTCATAGTTTTAATTACTTATCACTTATATAAACTGTTCAAAAAATAAAGTATTAATTTCACATTTTTAATTACTTATCACTTTTTTACATAAACTGTTCTAAAAATGCAGTATTAATTTTACGTTCAAAACATAAATGCTTGAGATTACCTGCACATAAGTTTTTCATGATATCCTCTGTTCCCTTCTTGCACACCTCTAAAATACAAAAGAAAAAATTCACTTCATCTAAGAAAACAAGATGCATCATATGTAACTGAATTTTACTTAGCTCATCTCACTTCTTGACAGAGTAATTGATTTAATGGCTTCTCAAATTTTTTCAGTTAGAAAAAGAAGGTCCAAATTGGAATAAGATACATTTTTTACTTTGCTTCATAGGACTAGGTGCACTAACCCCTCATATCGGCCCTATAATTTCGACAAAAATTGTTTTTAATAAAAAAAATTATTCATCTTCTTAATTATTAATTATGACTTTTTGGGACGTTAAATGTTTGAGAAAATATGACGTCATAATTTTGAGCCCTGGTAGAGTCACGTGTGTGATGTATGATGTCATGTTCTGACATCATTTGCCCTGAATGACACAAAAAAAGGAAAATAATAAATCTTCAAAATTCATCTACGCTCCAGGCCTCGCCCACAATATTTTTTATGCAAATTTAAAGGTCGATCTGTAATCCATTGATTGGTACAAAAATGATTATGGGCAAGGCCTCGCACGCTACTTGAATTCATAATTTTGTATCAAAATTTCGCTCTTTATTGATATTTTCAATGATTTCAACGTTTTTAGACTTTCTGAGCGTCATAGTATTCAGTATAGGACTGAGAAATCAACACAGGCTTTCCTGATTTGGATTCACAATACAAAACTAGAATATTATGGATATATGAACAACTTTGAAAATAGGGCTGAAATGGCAGGTTACCACACCTACTCCACTATGATTATTTCCTGAAAATTTGAATGAAAGATGAATCCAAGATAAGACCTCTGCTTGACTATATTTGGGAATAATTTTGATCTTGAACTAGCTGCTCTGTTTATCATTCTTCTTTTCATAAAACTATAATACAATATGTACATACATGTATCTGTTTGAAACTGCAAAAAAATTATACTCCCCCCCCAAAAAAAAAATGTACACTCCAATTGACCCTAAAATTGTGAAATTCAATACTCCCAAAAATTCTGGTTACATGGTAATACAGTGATGATTCGTTAGTCCGGAATTCGTTACCCAGAAAATCGTTACTTCGGACAATTTCTCAGGAAGCAAACGTGCATAGTGCAAAAATGATCTGATAATCCAGAAATCTGCATTGCGGATCCGATGGTAGTTTTCAAGAACGGACATGCGGATCAAAAGTTATATTGTCCCATTAGTCCGGATGATTCAAGCGACTATTGTGCATATATATGGATGTGTTTTCATAACAATTTATATTTACCTGGAGTAATTTACCTGTAAACTGGAAGGTTAATAAGGTGGTCCAATACGCAGCGCTGGTCACAGCTTGGGGTACGTGTACTTATGTGGTATTAAATCTATGCATTGTAAGACTTAATTGTTCGCTTCTTGGGATCACATTCGTAAGGCATTAGGGGTATAATACTCTACTTCCTGTTCTTTTAATAATAGAAAAATTAAATACCACGAAGTTAGACGAAGACGCACGACTTCATACATTTTCATGGTAAGTTGAATATATTCAACATTAAAAAAATATCAAATAAAAAAAAATACGTAAGATGTGGAAGAACATAATTTCTAGCTTTTTGACGATATTGTTATTGTACCCCTAATACCTTAGTTCTTATCGTGACACTTGTCAGCTTGTAGTGTTCAATCATTATTTTGAACAGATGCATGTGCTAGAATCATATCAACTTAAAGTTGAAATTTTCAATTTTAATGTTTGTATCATGATGAAGATGAAAGTGAACTGAATGTTTGAGTTAGCTTGGATATTAATTTTTTTTTCAGTTAAAAAAGAATCTAAAACAGCTGTAAACCGCTTTTCTTAGACAACGATATCTGTGTTTTTCAGGAAGTAAAATGGTAAGTTTCGGTAGGTATTGGTAAGTCTCGGTGCCCGCGGAACCTCGATCTTTAGTTTCAATTTTTATTCTTATTTTAAATGTTAAGGACCCCCCCCTCCCCCCCCCCCAAAAAAAAAACGAAAAATCACTGACTGAATCAAATAAACAAAGGCCCCCCCCCCCCCACTTTCTTTTGATCTTTATTTTTATATGAATTTTTTTTATTCATCACTATTAATTTAATTAGAATTATAAAGAAAGAAACCTACATGTATCTTTATTTTCATTGATGAGAAAATTATTGACTTCTGGACAATCTTACAAATAGGAAAAAGCGAAGAAAAATTCTGCTTCATGTATTTAGCACTCAGGTTTTTTAAAAGACATATCTAGAGATTTAGTAATCCATTATCTTCAAGAAATAAATATTTAATCAAAGTATCTATGATGAGAAAATATCTGTTCATAAGACAATTTAACCGTTAAAACACACAAAAAATGCCCTACAACCCCCACCCCACCCTTTTAGAATTTCGCACTTAAGTTATGAATTTTTGACATGATTCAGTAATCAAGAAAATTTGTTAATCCGAACGAATTCCTCGGGAACCAATTAGTCCAGACTAACGAATCATCACTGTATTACTTTACCTGAAGGTGGAGAGGTAATTTTATGTACATCGACTATAAGCGTTTCAAGAGTGCGTACATTACAAAGCTGGGGCGGCAGTGTTGTGATCTCATTCTCCGATATATCAAGTAACCGTAAACAGTGTAACCCACAAATGGGAGGAGGAAAATGCTTCAGTTTATTTCCTGTAAATAAAGATTTATCAACATGTGTATAATTTCTTATGATGATATTTACATGCATAACATGTATATATATTTATGATTTAATTTTGTTGGGAGATTTTGATAAAAAAAATTTACCATTAATAAGTAAAATGATAATTACTATGAAATATGCATGAATTCAAATCAATGAATCTTCATAATCAAATACATTCATTTTATTAATAGTTATTTTGTAAAAAAAAAAACAAGAATTTTGACATTTTTCTTTAACGATTTTCAGCTATAATGACCTTGAAAGTCAAAAACAGCTAGAAATAAGTATTTTTAAACCTTCAAAAGGTAAAGATACAAGTGTATAGTCTCATATCACCTGAGCCTCATGTGACATGTACATTACATACTTGGCGAGACCTTTACAGTCAAATGCCGTCTCAACTCCCTTGGGAGTATACAGCAAAGGTGTCATTTGAGTGCTAATGCTAATCATTCTCATAGCCAGCTCAAATGCCAGGTACACACTTACTCCTGGGTGGGGAAGGTGCACTTCAGAATTAAGTAACTTGCCAAAAGTCATAATGGTTACACAATGTAGACCCGAACCCACAACCTATGGGTTCTAAGTCCACCGCTCTAACCACTGGGCTACCACCGTCACAAGTACATGTATTTGTAAAATTGATTTGGGAAGTTTTTGGACAATATAATGTTCTAAAAATGCATGTCAAAAGTCATGGTAAAGGTCAAATGATATAATGTGGGTAAAGACAAATAGTTATTGAACATACACATATACTAATAGTATAGTTTAATAAATTTCAAAAGGAGATCAAAGGTCACAATCAATTTCAAAGGAAAATTTGGTTTTGACAGAAAGAACTTGTCATGTCACACAGATGCCAGACATGAGAGCCCTTTATTTTAGTTAAGTACTTATGATCAATGTTAAAGTTTTTGCTGACAGACAGTCAGACAGACAGAAAGACACAGTGATTACTATAGGACACCTATTGGTGAAAAATTTTGTTATTCAGACCAGCATGCTCTACTAGTCGTACCTTTAAGATACAAGCTTTGTAGGTGCTGTAGATGACTGAATTCCTCCGGTAGTCTAATCATCCTGTTTTCCGTCAGATTCAATACCTGAAATTAAAATTCACCGAGCATAACACTTACCTCTAACATTGAGAGTTTGTAGATGCTTCAATTTCCGAATATCATCAGGCACTTTAGATATTTTATTTTTCTCTAGGTTAAATACCTGAAAAAGCCATGCAACACACAGGCAGTAAGTATACGGGTAACTATGGACAACAAAACATGCATACAAATAATTCTGATCACTAAAACATAAAGATATACTACTGAACAGGTAAACCTGACCTACATGGATCGACTACATGTTATAGTAAGCTAATTAACATACACATGCATATCTTAGGGATCTAGATTTTCAAACTAATTCAAAGTAGGGGGGGGGGGGGGGGGTTATAATTTTTCTGCATTTTTGAATGTTTTGACCGATGAAGCTTTGAATCACCGAGCCAACATAACTTCCTCTAGTTCTCTGTAACTAGTAGGAGCTGATTTAAAATATGTTGAACTTTATTACATGTACATGCACTCTAGTTGGCGGTACATAAATTTCTTCATTTATGTTACACCAATCTATTTATCTACAAGTCCTATTTTGATCTACAAGAAATTTTGTATCAAGAAATAATCTAAATATTCTTTCAATTTCACCATCAAGTACGAACTACAAAAACTCACTCAATCAATTAGGATAAAAACATTATCTCTCTGAGTAAAAACAGCGGAAATGACTTACTGTCCTGTTCACTAAATCCAGAGCACCCTGTTTTGGCGATTTATTCTGTCATCTATGCAAAAAATATGTCTACGGGAAATTTCCATGTTAATTTCAAGCCTCCGCTATATTGTTCTGTGTGTCAACAATGGTAAACAGTGACGTCAAAGCGTCCGAAGTCACGCATTTTCAGTTATTTTACTATAAAAATTCCCCGTAGACTTTTTATTTTCCGTCCTATTTCTAATTCAATTGACGTACACCCATAACAATGGTATTTTCTTTAACAACTAAAGGAGTACTATAAAACTGATGTCTTTTTGGAAGATGACAAGATAATTTTTTAGAGAAAACCCGAAAAACAGGGTGCTCTGGAATTAGTGAACAGGACAGTAATACATATGAGGATAAACTATCATAAAATACAGCGCCTATAATAATGCAATCAGGAGTAAATATAACGGAAATCTGATTCTGTACATATCATAAAACATAGGTAATCACAGATTACGAAGCTCACCTCGTGGCAGCAAAATTCAATTCAAACATATTTCTTAGTACATGTGTATTGGCTTTTAAAGGCAAAATCACTCAAGCAGAAAAAGTAGGTCAAGGTCATTTTATGAAAATTTGATCAAAGATACATCCAATATGCAAGTTTGTTACATGAAGCACTTATACTTTGCTCAATATTGGCTTTTAAAGGCAAAATCACTCAAGTGGAAAAAGTAGGTCAAGGTCATTTTATGAAAGTTTGATCAAAGATACATCCAATATGCAAGTTTGTTACATGAAGCACTTATACTTTGCTCAATATTGGCTTTTTAAGGCAAAATCATTCAAGCGGAAAAAGTAGGTCAAGGTCATTTTATAAAAGTTTGATCAAAGATACATCCAATATGCAAGTTTGGTACATGTAGCACTAATACTTTGCTCAATATTGGCTTTTAAAGGCAAAATCACTCAAGTGGAAAAAGTAGGTCAAGGTCATTTTATGAAAGTTGGATCAAAGATACATCCAATATGCAAGTTTAGTACATGTGGCACTAATACTTTGCTCAATATTGGCTTTTAAAGGCAAAATCACTCAAGCGGAAAAAGTAGGTCAAGGTCATTTTATGAAAATTTGGTCAAAGATACATCCAATATGCAAGTTTGGTACATGTAGCACTTATACTTTGCTCAATATTGGCTTTTAAAGGCAAAATCACTCAAGTGGAAAAAGTAGGTCAAGGTCATTTTATGAAAGTTGGATCAAAGATACATCCAATATGCAAGTTTGGTACATGTAGCACTTATACTTTGCTCAATATTGGCTTTTAAAGGCAAAATCACTCAAGCCGAAAAAGTAGGTCAAGGTCATTTTATGAAAATTTGGTCAAAGATACATCCAATATGCAAGTTTGGTACATGTAGCACTTATACTTTGCTCAATATTGGCTTTTAAAGGCAAAATCACTCAAGCGGAAAAGTAGGTCAGATGCTGCATGGGTCCATCTTGGCATCCAAAGATGAATCACTTGTGCAAGTTTGGTTCCTGCAGCATCAGTACTTTGTCAGATACTGAGCTACCCCAAACTTCTTAACCAAGCCACTCTGAGCTACCCCAAACTTCTTAACCAAGTCACTCAAGCAGAAAATGTAGGTCAGATGCTGCATCAGATGCATGAGTCCATCTCGGCATATAAAGATGAATCACTTGTGCAAGTTTGGTTACTATAGCATCAGTGCTTTGTCAGATACTGAGCTACCCCAAACTTCTTAATCAAGCACTCTGAGCTACCCCAAACTTCTTAACCAAGTCACTCAAGCGGAAAATGTAGGTCAGATGCTGCATCCGATGCATGGGTTCACCTCAGCATCCAAAGATGAATCACTTGTGCAAGTTTGGTTACTGTAGCATCAGTACTTTGCCAAATACTGAGCTACCCCAAACTTCTTAACCGGACGCGGACATGGACGCGGACACGGACGGGGATGGGGACGCGGACGCGCGGGGGTATAGCATAAGCTCACTCGACTTAATCAAGGTGAGCTAAAAAATCGTCACTGATCTAAAGTATTTTTACATCTAATTTTTACTTTTACAGAGCCTTTGACCTTAACCTCTAATAGACAAAAGACGGATCAAATCCTATACCCTCCAGAATTTACACTGGCATAAATAAAAGACTGTAAAACTGAAAATTAAACTTAAATTACAATATCACAAATCACTTTGGGAAAATAATGTTTCTACAACTTCAATCTAAAGTTTTAGAGTCTTGACATTTAAGTTTTCTATCTATTCTATTTAAATAACTCAAGGAAAGGGTAGAATAGCAACGTAATGCTTAATCAATTTGGAAATTTAGTAAAATCAACCATGCCTTTGTTTTCTACATTATACATGCAATCATTTTGCTGAAATATGAACTGTTGATCAGAAAGTACATCCATTTATGTATCTATAACTTTATGTATTATTCATTACAGTATTGTGTTAGGTTTTATTTTCAATTCAATCCAATATGTACAAAATGCTTTTTGTATAGGAAATTACTAAGGAAATTAATTTCCCTTTTTCATCAGAATTCATAATGCTTTATCTAAAATACATTTCATAAATTCAATTTTCAAAATTTTAGTGTGAGGAAGAGGACTCTATCCTGAAACTATTTTTTTTTAATGTAATGTATGATACAGATGACAGACGCACATTACCTGGAGATTTGAAAGCTCTCCTATATCAGACGGCAGTGTCTTTATTTCATTACAGTGTAAATCCAGCACCTGATAAAAGAAATAAATTTGTTTAAATGGGATTCATTATTATGCATGATGCATGTAATAACAATTCATAGTATTAGCGTTACAGAACAACTGTGTATCACACTGGATAAAAGAAAGTCAAACTTCTCAAGAAGAAAGACTGGAAAAGTAAGTATATGAAAGGACATGATTTAAGTCAATCTTAAATCTACATGGGAACTTACTCTTATTGCTTTTAGATCCGACATTTTTCCGTTGCTATGAAAAATGTTACATACAAGGGAACTTACTCTTATTGTTTTTAGATCTGACATTTTTCCGTTGCTGAAAGCTGACAACCAATTATCACTGAGAATCAACGCCTGAAATTATAAAGTAAAATAGTACAAGTACCGGTACATAAATATAACACTGAAAATAAAATTTCTACTGTCCTGTTCACTAAATACAGAGCACCCTGTTTTGGCGATTTTCTCCGAAATATACAGCTGTCATCTTATAAATTGATATCCAGTCTATAGAACTCTTTTAGTCGTAACAGAAAATGCCCCTCTTTTGGTTGTGCGTAGCTTAGTTGAAAAATATGACGGGAAATAAAATGTCTACAGGGATTTTCTATAGTAACCAGAAGTCTCTGACGAGACTGTAGCTCTCCTGGTTGTTTTTTTTTCTAACACATCAATTACCCATTCTTTTTTTTCAAACCAAAGACCATAGGAAGCAGGTGCTCTAACAAATTATAAGTAGCACGACAAAACAACATCATTAGACTGCAAGTAGAATATCACTCATATAATTCATAATATCCGAGATATAGTATTTCAAAAAGGAATGCCACACCCATTTTCCAAGATCCTAGGGGCAAGGTGCTGCTAGCTCAAATGAACTACCAATGACACAACAAGACTACAGATCCGTAATATTGCATAAAGAATTAACTCCCAATCAGTAATAGCTTTAGAAGAGTAGAGAGCACAATTATATAGGAGAAAATGACCACACCCATTTTCTACGACCCTGGGGGTCAGGTGCTCAAACAAAATATCAGGTGCACAACTACACCACAGATCCATCATATTGCAAAAAGAATAAAGTCTCCATCATTTATAGTGTCAGAGGAGTTGCTAGCACAAGATTACATTGAGTTTTATGGGAAAAAATGACCACACCCATTTCTAAGACCCTGGGGGTCAGGGGCTCAAACAAAATATCAGGTGCACAACTAGACCACAGACCCATCATATTTCAAAAAGAATTAAGTCTCCATCATTTATAGTGTCAGAGGAGTTGCGAGCACAAGATTACATAGAGTTACATAGGAGAAAATGACCACACCCATTTTCTAAGACCTTGGGGGTCAGGGGCTCAAACAAAATATCAGGTGCACAACTAGACCACAGACCCATCACATTGCAAAAAGAATGAAGTCTCCATCATTTATAGTGTCAGAGGAGTTGCGAGCACTAGATTACATAGAGTTGTATAGGAGAAAATGACCACACCCATTTCTAAGACCTTGAAGGTCAGGGACTAAAACAAAATATCAGGTGAAAAACTAGACCACAGACTCATCATATTGCAAAAAGAATGGAGTCTCCATCATTTATAGTGTCGGAGGACTTGCGAGCACAAGATTACACAGAGTTATAGAGAAAATGACCACACCCATTTCTAAGACCCTGGGGGTCAAGGGCTCAAACAAAATATCAGGTGCACATCTAGACCACAGACCCATTATATTGCATAAGAATGAAGTCTCCATCGTTTATAGTGTCAGAGGAGTTGCCAGCACAAGATTACATAGAGTTATATAGGAGAAAATGACCACACCCATTTTCTACGACCCTGGGGGTCAGGTGCTCAAACAAAATATCAGGTGCACAACTACACCACAGATCCATCATATTGCAAAAAGAATTAAGTCTCCATCATTTATAGTGTCAGAGGAGTTGCGAGCACAAGATTACATTGAGTTTTATGGGAAAAAATGACCACACCCATTTCTAAGACCCTGGGGGTCAGGGGCTCAAACAAAATATCAGGTGCACAACTAGACCACAGACCCATCATATTTCAAAAAGAATTAAGTCTCCATCATTTATAGTGTCAGAGGAGTTGCGAGCACAAGATTACATAGAGTTACATAGGAGAAAATGACCACACCCATTTTCTAAGACCTTGGGGGTCAGGGGCTCAAACAAAATATCAGGTGCACAACTAGACCACAGACCCATCATATTGCAAAAAAGAATTAAGTCTCCATCATTTATAGTGTCAGAGGAGTTGCGAGTACAAGATTACATAGAATTTCGTAACCACGCCCATTTTCTAAGACCCTGGGGGTCAGGGGCTGAAACCAAATGTCAGGTGCACAACTAGACCACATACCAAATAGAATGCAAAAAGAATTCACTTTCTATCTCCTATGGTTACAGAGGAGTTGCGAGCACAAGAATTGTTTACGGACGGACGGACGGACGGACGGACGGGGTATCGCATAAGCTCGACTGGTCTGAGACAAGTAGAGCTAAAAATGACTAAAATGCGTGACATTGGATGCCATGACGTCACTGTTTACCATTGTTGATACGGAGAACAAGATGGTGGCAGGCTGAAATTAACATGGGAATTTCCCATAGACATTTTATTTTTCGTATGGCAGGTGAAATACAGATGAAAATACGAGTTCATGTACATTTCCTGTTAAGACTAAAGGAGGTCAATCTACGGAGACAATAAATATTTGGAAAATTCCTAAGAAGGCCGAGAAAATCACTAAAACAGGGTGCTCTGGATTTAGTGAACAGGACAGTAATTCTGAGAATGCATTCATCTTAAATATACATTCATGTTCATTCAAATTCAATTAATGTTCCGTTAAGAAGGCTTTTGTTATAAATTATGAAGAAATTGTTTTCAGTCAGATATCTTTACTCCATTTTTTTTTTCTTAAAATGTCACCATCTACAGTTTGAAAAGAAGATTAAAGATCCATAGTTCATATTTTTAAGACATCAGATCAATGCTACGGAGAATCGAGCTATCATATTTGAACTCTCTCTTACCTCCTTGTATAATACTTTACTGAGGGAGAAAACAGAAGCTGGAACCTGGAATAAGTATATTGTTGCGTTCAATTAAGTGCATGTACATAATCATAATACACATATACATAATTATTCACATATCCTATGATTAAACAATTTTCTTTCTTGTTTGTATTTGGCATCTGCCTCTGTATAAATAAATGATCATATACTAATAAAAAAGATTGAGTGTTCAAAAAATACTTGTCATCAGCAGCAGCTTTTTTTTTTATTATGTGCTAAAGCCTATTCGCTATTTTCGAAAACCAAGAGTTACTTCCCATTTGAGACGGTATCTGACGTAGACTGATTATGACGTCATCAAATTCTATGGAAACAGTCCTAAAAGTCTGGGAAATGACGGTGTAAAATCGACCTTACCATACCATTTTCATGACGTCACAATGGTTTTACTTCAGATACCGTCTATAAGGGGAAATGACTCTGTATTCCGCAAAGACTCAATAGGATGCAAATAATCAGCAATACGACTGAATATTTGCTATAAGTTTATGATATCTATGAAACAGTTATTGTTCAAAAGTAGGTTCAAGTCCAAGGTCAAGATCACAATGTCAAAACTTTTCATGTGAGCACCAAGGACTCATCACAAGGAATACACATGAGAGACACAAGAGTCCTAACGTCTACCGTTCAAAAATTATGCCCAATATCAAAGTTTTTCAAAAGTAGGTCAAAGTCAAGGGTCAAGTTCATCAGGTGTCAGCATAAAGGTCTTGTCATAAGGATTACACATAAAAATATGAGAGCCCTATCACATGCCATTTAAAAATTATGCCCAAAATTGAAGTTATTAAGAAAGTAGGTCAAAGTTCAAAGTCAAGGTTACAAGGTAAAAAGTCTTGGTAATAGCATAAAAAACTTTTCAAAATCAATATGCACATGGAATATGAGAGTCCTATCACATACTATTCAAAATTATGTCCAAAATTTAAAATTTTCAATCAAAAGTAGGTCAAAGTCCAAGGTCAAGTTCACCAGGTCAAAAATTTTGGTATGTCACTTTGTGCAGTTATGTCTTGTCATAAGGTATACATGTGTGAAATTTCAACTTGCTATAACTATAGCTAACGAGATCTGGCCTACGAAAGACAGACAAACAGATGGACAAAGTGATCCCTAGCTGTTGCTATGTTTTGCAGGCGACACAAAAATTAAGTTTGCATACCTCCTGAAGTTCACATCCAGAAAGATCTATAGTCGGTTCTGGACTCTCTTGTGCCTGAAAAAAAATTACACTTTGAGTTTTATGTTCTATTTGTTTGATCTTTGTCTTCGTCTTTAGAAACAAGAAATGAAACAATGGTAAATGTAATATGCATTTTAAAGTAAAACACTTTTATGACAAACATCAAGGGACCCATTAAATTGGTTTTTTTATTCAAATAAAAATTTATAGTTACAAAAAGTACAAGTAAATAAATGAAAGTTATGGCAGAAAAGAATATTTTGGGTCAAATATGTCATTAAGGATGCATGTATTTTTAACTAAAACTTTCCCACAATGACAAATACTCCCCACAAAAGTGTCTGTCAATACCACAACCTTTGGTTCCATGGCTCAAGTTAAACAAACTCTAACAATGACAAAAAAGAATCCTACTCTAATGGCTACTAAGTAAGTTTGACCTCAGTCTCTTAGTCAGACATGGTGACCATGAAACTAGTACATGTATAACCCAACCCCCCCCCCCCCCCCCCCAATTTGTTGGCAATGATTAAAATATCATCAATGTCACTACTCAATACTAATAGTTCCAGGATAAGGATTCTGAATTTATATAACAGTACATGGACATATCAGCATACCAGTGCGCTATGTTGCTATGCTGCACAAATCACTCCTATTACTTCTTTCTACATTACATCCTTCATTTACATACCAAGTACAGCTGATGGTCCATTCTGCGTTTGGCAGCATCGCTTTGCCGTCGAAAGAAAGCCATCTTTTTCTTTTTGGTTGATCCTGACGGAGTAAGAGCCCCTACAGAATGACTATCACTGTCCGAGTCAGTATCATCTGCCCCTCCCGGTCCGTCTGTCACGTTACGGGAGTTAGAGCGGGATCGTGGCTTTTGATGGTGAGGTGCAGCATTGCTAACACTTTGTCCCATCAATGCTTGATTCTGTCAAGATATAAAGTAAAATATGCTTATTTATCCATGAACAAGGAGATACATGTACTAGTATACAAGATGAATTTGACATAAAAGTGATATAGCCGAGTTTTACCAGAGTATCAAAGGTCAAGGTCACAACATAAAACATAAAGTTAGCAGCAGAAAATATTCACAAGTGAAAAATATAAATACCCATCATTAAAGTTTTCTATTTTTTAAATAGGTCAAACTCCAAGGTCAAGGCTACTACTAGTTACAGTGCAACGGAGAAGCGATACTTTGCTGTTTCTTCTCAGAAACAGCAAAATATCACTTCTCCGCTGCACTTTACTAAGCTACTACACGTAGGCCATAATTTTGGTATATGCGGAAAGGTATTTCCACAAGGAACACGGGTGATGTATCATCAACAAATGAGAAGTTTTTTTTTCTAAAGCAGGTCAATCAATCACTAAGATCACGGAAGTCTGATATCTAGTAAGTAAAATGCACTGCGAAATCACAAACAGCCACTTCTCTCATATAGATCTATAAAAAAAATCGTCGATTTCAGAAGAGGGGCTGTTTGCGACGTCGCAGTGCATTTTACTCAGTGTGCCAATAGAAACATATATGACACCGGAAGAACGGCCATGTCGCAAGGATGAGAAGGAAATATGAAAGCCAAATCAAACCATTCAAAAGTTATGCCCAATGTTTTAGTTTTTTTTAAGTACTAGTAGGTCAAACTCCAAGATCATAAGTGTCGGTACTAATACAAAGGGTTCTTCACAAACAGCATTAACGCCATACGTGTACCGGTATCTACCATGCCAAATGTTTCAAGACAAGAGTTTCGCCACGCAAGCATTTGACAAACAGGTGGACAGACAAACAGACCTAGAACTATTTGCCCCGAAAACCTTGATTCTGGTGAAATAAAATTATCACAAGATGAGGGGATATTCTAATCTTTTCTAGTTACTAGGTAGCCATATCAAAACCATATCTATAACCCCATCCTTATACAAATATCACAGAGATTTCTGATGACCATAAACAAGGCTATTGGATTCACAGGGATTTATCGCGCTTCTACTATGGGTTATGTAAAGGGTTCTAACTCGGAGTCTATCGAAAAATCGACAAGTCATCGTTTCAATCTTCAGAAATACGTAACCCATAGTACATCAAGGAACTGGGAAGCGCGATAAATCCCTGTGATTGTACTGAATCGTCTACTGAATTCCTTTTGTTTACAACTTAGGGTTCTTATAATAATGTTTATAGACAAACAGAGGGATAAAACCGTACATATTTATCTTTCCAATACCATTTATGAGTGTAAAAATCTATAACATACAGCCCAGCTACACGTTTATCTGTTGTAACATCACAACAAAATACTCATGGGACTTCATATGACATAATAGAATGGAATCAATGAGTCAGACATCCTCATGTGCGGATCTAAACACATTTTCCATGGGGGGGGGGGGGGGGGGGGGGGGGGGGTCCAATTCGACTATATGGGAAGGGAAGGTCCAAACCGAGCCGGCGAATTTATGCGGAGGGAGAGTGGGAGTTCCAGTCTTATGCTATAATAAATCTTTATGCAAAGGTAAAATTGGCATTTTGGCGATTTCTTAAAAGAAAGGGAGGTCCTAACCACCCTATAAATATATCTGAATTCGCACATGATATTATAGGCAATTTTCAGTCGTATAATTAGGATTCATTGCAGCATCTGCGCATCGGACGACTTTTACGATATTTGAACACTCCTCGTCTACCATAATACTCAGCATGTTTTAACATGCACAGTGTATATTGGGGACGCAAGATTTCTTTTGAATGATTTGTCTGATTCTCTGAAACTGAAAGGAAAATAAAACATCTTGTATTTTGTACACGACTCCATGCAAATTCGCAATATTCTCGACGCAAAAGACTTCGCTAAGAGCTTTTCACGAGGGCGATGTGATCGTATTGGTTTATGTTTTCATTTACAGAGCTATAAACATTTTTGACAACAAGATGGTAGAGATGATAACATGTTTACACGATGAGAATCAGCTCTCATGTTCCTCTCTTCTCAAAGGTATCAAAAATGTATACAGGTACAGTGGCGGATCCAGCGCCCCCTTTGCCGGGGGATCAAGGGGCGAATTTTACCCATTTTTACTGAAAATGGGCCAAAATATACCTGTTTTGGGGAAATTTAGGGTCAGTGCCGGGGGGGGGGGGGGCGGACGCCTTCTCCGCACCCCCGTAAATCCGCCACTGAGGTACTTGTATATAGATATATCTGATGTATAAAACGATGAAATTCACAATAAAAGTTCAGTTCTCCACGTAACCCTCCTACATGTAAATGTAACTCGTTACGTCCATGTCTGTCAAGTCAGGGACTAAAATAAATGTAAATTGTAAATCTTGAAAAGATTATAGAGACCTTTACTTCTGACAAATAAAGTTGGTCTTCATGTAATATCGTTGATCAACAAGGTGTCATCATGCCCCGTCGGAAGCTCTTTGTTCAATGTCAAGAGGGTGTTATATTCCAAAAGTATTTCTGCTTTCCCCATGTAGACATTTCCTGATAATCAATGTCAAGGTCATGGTCATAGGGTCAATTATTAGAATCGTATATTTCTGGATCCGACAAAATATCAATGTCCAATGTACATGTAACGGGAAGGTTCACGTTTTAAAAAGGATCAGAGTACAGTCAAGACTGCGATATCATATTTCAAAAGGATATAGTACAGTTGAGACAAAAATAAGTACACAAACATAGTGCCATCAAAGATCGAAAGATCACCGAGCTCACCTTTAACGCAACATTACCTGGTCAGTATCTGTACCATGCATTGTACCAAATATCTCAAGGTTCATCACCCACCCAAATTTGGTTGATGAATAACTTGAAGCTGGAAATGGAGATGTCCAATTTTACCTAACGTTGAACTTGGTTGAGAACCGAGATGCAGTTTCCGTACCATTTATTACAGAAAGAAGCATCCTAAGATGCATCATCCACACAACTTTGGTTCATCTTGGACTTGGACATTTAGTAAGGTTGGAATGGAGGTGTCCCAATTTATATTACCTACATGTAGTCACTTAAGTGTGGAATTTGGGTCAGTAATGCCGCATTTGTACAATGCATTGCAATGAGCACTCTCAGATGCATCACCTACATTTGTACACAAGTTTGGTTGATCTAGGACTTAAAGTCAGATTGAAATGTGTGTGCCCCATTTTACCTAGTACATGTATGGTTCATCAAATGAGAAATATGGGTCAGAGCAGCATCTGTACCATAAACTTGCAGCATATACAAATGCTCATCCACAAGTTTGGTTGACCTTGAAATTATGGTACATGTAATTTTGGAATGGAGGTCTCCCATTTTAACTGACCTGGTTGGTTAAGTGTGAAATATGATCCAGCGTACATAACAATAGTAAGCCATGCATTGAAGTAAGAATTATCAGATTTATCACCAACACAAGTTTGGTTGATCTGGGACTAGGGGTGTAAAAATATATCGATACATGTATATTGCAATATTCAATAAATTCGTATCGTATCGTGATATGAAATTTGTATCGCAATATATCACATCCTTATAGATTATATGAATAAATCAAAGAATCACTTTGATTTTAATCATATTCATTGAAAACAATTAAGCAACCCATGGCATAGGCAGATCTAGGAATTTTTCAAAGGGGGGGGGGGTTGAAGATTTTGAAAGGGGGGGGGTGTTGAATGCATACTATCAAAAGCTTCTGTTTCGCAATAATACCTTAAAGGGTGCATTACTGACTACACAAAGATAATCTATATCTGTTTTATTATCTTTTAAAGCAACGGCATAGCTCTGAAGCCTTAAAAAGTGGAGGGGCAAAATATCCCAAAATTTCTAACATGCAAAAAAAAAGGTGGGAGGGGGGGGCGGAGGACGAGATTTAAAAAAAAATATGGGGTTTCACACACAAATTTTAACATTTCTAGCCAATTCTAATTTTAAGTACATGAATAAATGTCAGGCGAGCGGTAGCGAGCCAGGAAATTTTTTTTAGCAAAATATTGACTTATCAGAAAATACTTTCTATACCCTCTATCATTAACAAGTACATATAGTTTGAGTTAAATGCCTTCATGTACGTTGAGGATGGATCAGAATAGCTAAATTATTCAGAAATTTTATAAAGAACTGGCGAGCGGTAGCGAGCCAAAGAAAATTTTTGAAATTGACCGAAAAATAATAGATTTATGGTACAAAATGTTGCTATTTTAAACAATGTTAATGCATCATAAAATTTTGTGATTGAAAAATGGGGAGGGGGCCATGTGACCCTGCTGCCCCCCCCCCCCCCCCCCCCCCCCCCCCCCTTCTCCTACGCCCTTGTAAAGTAAACACAATTTCCTATTTATAACTAAACATGGCGTGACGCATCGGAGCAAATATAATTTTATAAGCCTCAAATCTTCAACATTATAATATTCAGACTTCATGTCACAAATGTTGTACACCTTGGAGTTGAAAGCTTGTTAAGTAAGAAGGACAGAGATTAAGTTTTTTTAATGTAAGTGCTCTCTCTCTCTCTCTCTTACCCTTTTTTTTTTTTTGGTCCGACCAAAGGGGGGTTGCAACCCCCCTATCCATCTAGATCCGCCAATGCATGGTCCACATCAGACAAAAGCAATCAAAATGATTCAATGACTCGTGTGTGTTGCCTCTTTGGGAATTTCAGGGTGATTTTTTGGGAAAAATAGAGGAAACTTGGCATTGGGAAGGGGCCGAAATTCGACCCGAAAACATGGGAATAAAAAACCTGGAGGGGAACTACGGTAGCATAAGGAACATCCCCCTGAAATTGTTGAAGTAATTAAGGTACCGGTATTTGTGGTGCTCAAATTTCTATGTGACGACTCAAACTACAAAATGTAAGTAAATTTGTGCTGGTTCACGTCAACACAATCTATTTGATAATTCAATTGGACTTTGCCCTGAACCCACTGGTTTGGCAATGGATTTCATTAGATTACTTTTCTCAAATTCTGACAATTTTTTCCATAAATTCACTTTTATCAGTATCATCGTTATGTTCATGTTCATAATTTCAATACGTTTCAATGCAGTTGCAGATTTGATAGAGGACGCAGTTTCATCTGACTGTCATCTTTGATAAACTGTGACAGCTAGTGATACTACATCGTACATGTACATGTAGGTCATTCTGCGTCCTCACTATGGCTTTACCATAATTCATACAGGGCTCTTGATCATCCTACATGTAATTTGGGACCCACACTGGGCCCCAGTCCCAATGCAAAATAGTATCTTTTTTTCCCAATTTCTTGACTCTTTTTCCCAATTTGACACCTCATGGAAAATTCAACATAATCAGTTAAAAATTCTCATTTTCAAGTAAAAAGGCATCCAAGCTTACTTACATGTATATATTTCCCAATTTATGAGAAAATGCCACTATTTTTCCCACTTTCAAAGGCCCCGGGCCCCAGTCCCAAAAATGGGTGTGAGAGCCCTGTCATTTTTCATTGGACCACAAATAGATCAATGAGCACTAGTAATATATGTAACATTATGAAACAATATCAAAATACAATGATTTTTGGTGATTTGCAGTAATTTGGGGTGATTACATGTATATCTATATCGACTGATTAGTTAGTGTTAGTACTTTTCCTGCAAATTGACATCAAGGACCATATATTTTTCACTGTGACGTAATGAAAGTCTGTACTTGTTGTCCACAAAAGGCTACTGTCCTCGCAGCTCAGAAATCGGAAAATTTAAGTTTTCTCTACTTTTTTGGCATATTTTCTGATTAGAATTTACATGGGGGGATTGATCTCAAACTCTCATAACTAACGGTGTATGATATATCTCTGTACTACCAATACTATGCTCACAGTGAAAGAAAATAATTTTAGTCGTCGTTCTCCATACTAAGACTTAGTGTTAAACATCAGCGACGTCGTGCTAAAATTAACATAGAAAACTCGCTATCTAAAAATATTTTCTTTCACTGTGAGCGTAGTATTAGTCGTAGGTACACATGTCATACACCGTTAGTTATGAGAGATCGAGATCTATCCCCTTAAATAAATTCTAATCACAAAATTTGCCGACAAAGTAGAGAAAAATTCAGTTTTCTGAAGTGAGCTGTGCAGACAGTAGTCATGCAGTTAGTGTGAAGGCAGTGGCTCCGGATACGAACGTTCGTATCTTTAGACCTATGTCTCGGCATACGAACACAAATCGTAGTGAGCTTCTGCATACATCTTAAATTTCAATTTGGTTCGTTTTTTTTTTTTTTGCATCTTGTGTTCAAATTGTATCTTTTTTGTGACATATTCTGAAAAGTTAATTAAGTAAAAAGCACGGAATTGCCTCTACATGTACGTATTTGTTATCGTCTCAAAACTTTCAAAAACTTCAACTTCCGCTGGAGCGACGGAACGTCATTACGTGCACACAACAGCTAACAAGTGCGCGTCTATTACTTATCAGTGATCACTATAATGATTGAGAGCATAGAAAATAGCCTCTTGTCCCGGTTGCTAAATTACAGATTATGCAGAATAAACTCGTATACCTTGATATGGTTACAAAAATCAATTTTTCATTTTGTTATGGACACATGACCAGAGTCACGTGACAGTTACAGACCAATCAGAAACATGTTCGTATGCCGAGATATAGGTCTAAAGATACGAACGTTCGTATCCGGAGCCACTGCATAGTGTGAAAAGACTATAACATTTAGACTCCCCCAAAATCAAAAACGCTACAAACAGTTGTTACATATAGCCGTATTTTACTATTTATATATTTTCATATGACATTAAACTCTAAAGAAATCCTTCATTCAATAGTTGTTATCAAAACATTGCTTTGTAACAACAGCAAGATAAAAATGGTCTTAGTTTCCTCTGACTTCACTTTAAACTCAATTTATTCTTTGTAGTCGATACTCACCTAAAAGTCACTTTAAATTTCCAGAGGCTATATTGAAATATTTGAATATAAAGCGTTGTATTGCGTAATCAAGTATGATTTACCAAGTCATTTTCATCGAATCCTTGATGTTTCAAAATAACCATCGATTTGACAGGTCACGTGATGTTTTGTTATGAGTAAAAAAGGAAAACATAACTCGTGTCTACAATCCGGATATATCCTCCCCCCCCCCCCCTTTTCAAATATCCGTGATTTTGTTGAAAAATAGAAAAGGTGAGGCGGTAGGTCGATCTGGATGTAGTTGTTCAAATGTATTCATGGGACATTAACGAGTTTTTGTGAAAAAAAGAGTATCCAACCGAGATAAGACTTGTAAAAAGGCAATTACATAAACTCCCAGGTCAAGGTCACTAGATCAAGGTCCCCAATGAAAGGTCTGGTCAAATAAAATATCAACATCGTAAACCTTATAGTTAATAAGATATAGCAGATGTTAAATGAAGTCCGATTGTGAGGAATTTTCCGCAGTATGTGAAATATAATTTGAACTCTTAATTAGCCCTTATACAAGATATAGCCTAGATTGAAGTTTTTTCAAGAGTAGGTCAACTCCAAGGTCAACGCCACTAGGTCAAGGTCCCAAATGAAAGGTCATTAGGAATCTGCGTGTGAAATATCAAAGACCTACCACTTATACTTCATGAGATATAGCCCAAGTTAAAGATATTTCAGAGGGTCAAACTCCAAAGTCAATGTCATTAGGTCAAAAGTCAAGAGCCCAAACGAAAGGTCTAACTCATGAAGATTATCAAAGGGCTATCCTTTATGGTTCATGAAATATAGCCAAGGTTAATGTTTTTAACAAATCAGTCGATCTCCAAGGTCAAGGTCACTACTGAGGTCCCCAATGAAAGGTTTGGTCATGAGGAATATCAAAGCCATATCCTTAAGTTTATAGTTTATAAGATAAAGCCCAGGTTAAAGTTTTTTTTAAAGGTAGGCCAAACTCCAAGGTCAAGTTCACTAGGACAAAGGTCAAGGACTCTAGGCTCAATGTGGAGGATCTGGTCATGATATCATGAATCTACATGTGAAAGCCCTACCCCTATTAGTTCATGAGATATAGTTCAGGTTAAAGTGTTGTCGACGCCGATACTCAGGCTATGACATTAGCTCCCCGGACATTCGTCATGGCTCGCTAAAAATACAGCCTCTACGAAATGCATTCACTGGGACGATAAATTATTTTGCGACGAAACAGCACTTCAATATTGTGATATAAAGGATATGATCCGGAAATCATCAAACGAACAATATGCATGATACTGGACCCATCTACACTATTGTACAACCAACTTTCCCAACGATGCACAACGACGAACAGTGAAGATGGGATTACATAACGGATACAGTCCCAATCTCACAAGAGATTTTTGTTCAATTTGATAGTTGATGGGATTTCTCTCTAGATTGATCATGAGCCTGCTTCAGTCAACAGAGCACGTACTGTTTTCTGTATGCACAATTCCTTTAATATCCTGATCCTTTGTTCAGTTTGATAGTTGATGGGATTTCTATATAGATTCATCATGAGCCTGCTTCAGCCAACAGAGCTGAGCACGTACTGTTTTCTGTATGCACAATTCATTTAATATTCATTTGTATAGTTTTTGTTTTGCTTTTAATCCTTCGTTTTACTGTCTAGTTTGTGGTGTCACCTTACAACAAAAAGTAGTTTTGTTTACATAACAGTTACAAGTGCGTCTTTGGAGAATCTGCTGACAGAACTCGTTTATTTAAAATCTCTTAATTACTTCTGACGAGGATTCAATTTCAGAAACACGTGTCTAGTACAATAAAATTGGTACTATAGACTAGTATAGAACATATATGTCAGCATTGACAATTCCATGTACAATTTGTATCAAATTCAAGTTGTGTGTAAGGTGCATTGAGAGAAGTTAAGCGTCTTCATATTCAATAGCATCATTTAAGAAGAGAAATCTTAATTTGCAGCATGGACCAGACATGCAAGTTTCGGATACTTAACCCTCGTCAGTGATCTACAATCTAAACAATAATGTAATATGACCAAAGAGTGTGAAATGTTAAACGTCTTTAAATTCAATAGCATCATTTATAAACGGATAAATTTGCAGCATGGATCAGACATTATGTTATTATGTCCAAAAATGTACCGAAAGACGTAGCAGGATGGGTGGGCTATGATGCTACAGGACCCACGTTTTAGAAATTTCATGACATCTTTATAAAAGAAATTTTCGATTGCATTAAAGAAACTATTGACCGAAGTTGATCGAACTTGGCTACATGTGCCCTCGGGGACTCCTGTTCCACCATCAGTGACGCTCACCAAGTGGTACAAATGATAAACGTCTTCAAATTCATTAGCATCATTTAAGAACAGATATTTGCATCATGGACCAGAAATGTAAGTTTCGAGAACTGGACCCTCGTCAATGATCCTCAATCTAAACAATAATGTAATATGACCAAAGAGTGAGAGAGTTATTATGTCCAAAAATATACTGAAAGAAATTTAAACCACTGGAAACCAATAGAAAACATTTGGAAACCAATGGAAAAACCATTGGAGGAATAGTGGAAGGGTTGAAGGGTGAAAATATTGTATATTTTGGCGATGGTTTAGAACTAAAATGGCAGATATAATTCAATAAATTTTCAAATACATATATAATGTTAAATTAATTTATCAACATTGCAAAAGTCGGAACTGGATACATTGATCTCTTTTTTATGTTGTTGATCGTGAAATATCTTAGTAACGATGTCTATAATGTTGGAGTATTTTCATTGTCGGTGTGATAGTTGTCTATTGTTTGTTTCTAAGTTCATAGGTTGATAGTCACAAGTCCTCAGTGTGGACCTCATCCTGTTTCTATTTCAAAGTTTGGCAAACCATGCTCAGTCACTTTTTTCATATTTAGATGCACGCAGTTGAGTATCTAGAGAATAGCCTTTCTCCAGCAACGATACTGGATCATGATACCATATATATAGACCCCTCGATATACTCAGTGTAAGGACTTGGCTGTCACAACAACGTTAATTTGACGTGTTTGATGGTATCAATCAAAAAGTAGAGTTTGTATTCGATTGTTTAGATTAACACCTTTAGAATCTTCTGAAAGACAAATGCCTCTGTAGACATGTGTTATGCTACCAATTTCGTCTGCAATTCTGTTGTTACTTTAAATTTACACCTGCGCACTTGGTCGTTGCTACTCGCATTCATGAATGTCTAATCCCTATTGAGAAAGTCCTACATATTAAAACATGCATATGAACCATCAGAGAATATATTTTAATTAACGGTATTAATCCAGGGTTCTAGTAATTAGAGGTAAGTAATGGTGTTCAAAATTAGCGATAATCCATGGAAGCAAAGCGTTCGTCGAACTTGTATCAAAATATACTTTTCTAAACAAAAATGAAATATGTAATGAATATAGTATCGTGTGATTCCAATAGGTAGGGGGTTCTCAATGACATTTTGGAATTTCGCTCGGAGGAAGACTTCACGAGGAAACTCCAGAAAGGGGAGAGCTAGGCTACCTTGCAGTCCTCCTAATTTACCCTTCCGAGCGCGGGAAAATTTTGAGAAATTCCATGACGTCACAATGCAATTTCGATGTTTGACCGAGGTTCGAAGTTTGTTTGTCCGAGGTAAAAGCATTGTGACGTCACGAAATTTTGCTTTCTTTTCCCGCAATCGGAAGGGTCAATTTGACACTGTGTAGATTTTTTTTTTACTTTAGGTTCTGGTGCTTTAAATTCTAAATTGAAAATTCAACAAATAACTACAGGCATTAGATTAATCTGGTGCCAAAACATTAGAATCGTGCCCATTCAATCTGCTCTATACTACTGAAAGTATTTTGGGAAGGCAAGCTTACTATATAGATGGTCCCAGTTGATCAAGTGTTAAGGTAGAGTATCCCTCGGGTCAGAATTTTTAAAATTTTATGCCTGGATACCTTATTTTTTCTCTTCAGAGTATTGTTCAAAGTATCAAACTAACATAGTTTTGGGAAAAGAAAATTTTATAGGTACATTTTATCACCTCTAAAATTGGTATTTTCTCATAGGGTCCAATGTTAAAGTTCAGACTCCTTACGTTCTCATGATAATCATGAAACCACAAATTTTATTTCGAATATATAAAAAAGAAAATATTGTAAAAGTTGAAATTTTGGAAATATCAGCATCTGAGACCTGAGGGATGCTCTACCTAAAGACAAGAGAATAAATGACAGGGAAGTAAGACATGTATAACCTTGTAATAATGTAATGTTATAATGTAAAATATTTTCTCGAAATTTCAAAAAGAGTGGGTCCTGTAGCATCATATCTCACCCATCCTGCTACGTCTTTCGGTGTTTTTTTGGATATAACTTTTACATAAAGTCTTTGGCCATGAATATTTTAATGTTTGGACTGAGTATCACTGACGAGGATTAAGTACCCGAAACGTGCGTGTCTGGTCCATGCTGCAAATTTATCTGTTCTTAATTTGAGCTTTGCGACTTTGATACCAATAAACATATAAAGAAACTCCAAACCTCATTATAGATTTTAAATTTCTCTGATTCTTTAAAAAGAGCCAATATTTAGTGAAATTTGTGTAACCAATAAGTAGATGCTTACTCTACACCAGGTGCCTCATATTACAGTTGGTCAATATGCAGAATTCATTTTCTTTAGTTTCTTTTTTATCTTTATTGGTCAGTTCTTTTCTTTTCCTTATTGTTGTTGTTGTTGCTGTTGATAACTTATATTGCTCTTCGATTATATGATTTATGAACTAATTATTCTTATTGATTCTAAATCATTTTTTTACATTGAACGGATTCATATGATATTGAGAATATAATATGATTAATTCTACATCTATATACCGATCATTTGATTCCTCTGTCATTTGATTTATTGAATCCCAAAGATGGCTATAATTCTCTCCCTCGACCTCAAAATACAACTAATACCATACAACTAATACCATACAACTAATACCATACAACTATATATACATTTCAGAATCCTAGGATAATGGAAACTGTCACAGTTTTCGGTGCGGATGGGGTGCTCGGTGCAGCTGTTGCCAGACGGGTTTCTAGGAGTTGTGGGCTATCGGTCAAAGCCGTGGACCCTGACGGTAACGGACAGTACAACGCTGAAATGAAGAAATCGGATGTCCAAGTTATCCAGTGCAATCTTAATGACGTGAAAAGTATCAAAAAGGCCATTTCAGGATCAAAGGCCGTGTTTTTCAATACTGTTTCCAACTTTCGAAATCCGAACTTTTTAAATAAAGAAATCGCTCAGGGAAGAAACATTGCAGATGTGTGTTCGGCTTTGAAAATAAAGCATGTTGTGTTTTGCACGGAATTACACCCCATTCGTATCTCTGGCATAGCGGCACGTCATCTTGTTGCTAAAGCTGAAATAGAAGAATACATGCGATATAAAGGAATACCATTGACAAACCTAATAGTACCCACTCTGTATGAAGATTTAGTAGGAATTCTTAAACCAGAATACGCTGGAAATGAACGTTTGTTAAGTGAGTATATATCTGAATTATTTTATACTTTAAATTACAAACTTGTTGTATGCTATATACCAGAAATGTCACATGATTTCTATAGCTGCGTTTTTCCAAATAATTCTGTTTTTGATAACGAAAATTAGAACGTAAATAAATACCTTTAAAATAATTAGGGCCAAGAAGTCTTGATGATCAGCAAGAGCGACATCCATAATTTGTTCCTGGTACACTAGTATGTTTCTATATAGAGTTTGATCTATGCTAAGTGTGACAAATATCATCCAATATAAGGAAGAGGAAAAAAAATAACGTAAGATTACTGTCTTCGACTTTTTCAGCCATTCCAATGGGTAATACAGCCCTAGATATGATCAGCGCTGATGGCGTTGGTGACATTGTTCTTGACATCATCGTCCACCATGATGCGCATGTCAGACGTACCCACTGCGTCTCTGGTGACAAACTCACTATCAGAGAAATGGCTCATCACCTGTCAAAGCACTTGTCGCCACTAGAATTCAAAGATAAACAGGTGTTCTATTTTTTCTCTCATCTAGTATTGTCCTATTTAATAATTAAAGATGCAATAGCCACATATTTTTAAAAGAACTGAACATATACTATAATTTTGCTAAAAGACAGAAAAAAACAACCAACACCAACATACCTTTTTGCTGTGTTTTCGCTTTCGGGTGTTTCGGTGTGCTGCTTTCGAGTCCTGTTAGGGATCCCCTTCTTTCTTTTTTACCGAAAGATATATGCTATTGAATTCAAAGACGTTTAATAATAGGACGTAACGTACGTCATGCCATCGTTAGGTTTGTGTAGTTTTTGGTATCGATTGTAGTTTTAAAAAATCATTATAGTGATGATAAAACCAGGTGTGTGAGAAAAATAATCAATCACGACGTTGCGACTGAGACAGGGAAGTCTCATCCTCGTCTAAAAGATTTGCTACATTTGCTACATCCACGACTCGGCAAGCCTCGTCATGGATTGCAAATCGTTTACACTAGGATGAGATCCATCCAGATTCATCTAGATTCTCAGTCGCAACGTCGTGATAGATTCTATTAATCTAGAATGATAAAATGCATTGTGGAATAGAACGTCTTACATCGCTTACTATTTAAAGTACACTATTTGACATGTTCCACTTTGGAAGTTTTTGAATTAACATCGTCCATTGAGCATAGTGATGGATGTTGCTAGCAACAAGCAGATGCTTACTCTCTCCCGGTCATCCCCATTTCATTCCCGCATGCCGTGATTCACTTTTACCCATGAGTTGCTTTCTGTTTTTCTAGTATTGGTTTGAATGAAGGACATATAACCAATTGTATGTGGCACTTATCATCGGAGTTTTCTCTTACGTCAGTCTTCTTGTTCCCCTTTTTCTCGTCTCATGTATATGTGTTTTGCTGCGATCCATGTAACGTAATGTTGGGGATCTCCTCCTTACTGTGCTATTGAATCGTCATTGATATGACTTAATCCAGACCTTGATCTCGACTGGGCGAAGGCACCTCGCATCTCAGTTCAATTTTACATTCAGATACATAGATGACGTTTTTTCCATCAATAATCCAAACTTTGCGGATCATCTACATGAAATCTATCCGCATGAACTATAGAGATCAAGGAAACAACAGAGAGTGACAGATCCGCTTCGTACTTGGATATACTCCTATCTTTCGACGCAAACGGCCATTTGAACACCTCACTGTATGACAAGCGTGACGATTTCAGCTTCCACATAACTAACTTCCCTTTCATGAGTGGCAACACCCCGTTTTTTTCCTGCTTATGGTGTTTTTGTTTCTCAACTAATACGGTACGCCAGGGCATGTTCCAAATATGAAGATTTCATCATTTGAGCCAGACGGCTTGCAAGTAAGCTACTTGTTCAGGGTTATGTTACACAACGGCTGAAATAATCATTGAGGAAGTTCTTCGGTCGCTACGGGGATGTAATAAAAGCATATGAGATCCCCCTTTCGAGAATGATAAGTGACATTCTACATTGTGACTGAATGGCTTGAGATTTCTTAAACGTGGGTCCTGTAACATCACATCCCACCCATTCTGCTACGTCTTTTGGTACATTTTTGGACATAATAATTTTCATACTTTTTGGCCATATTACATTGTTTAGACTGAGGATCACTGATGAGGGTTTAGTACCCGAAACGTGCATGTCTGGTCCATGCTGTAAATTTATCATGTTTTAAATGATGCTATTGAATTTAAAGATGTTTAACATGTACAAAAATGTATCAAAATGTACATCGAGACAATCACCGAGTTTGACAGGTTTCCATGGAGCTGTTGCGACGGGTGTTGTATGCAAACAGGAGACGCTGACTCTCCCCGGGCACCTGGTCTCACTTCGGAATTTTGTTCATTCCGAGGTTCGCAACCGTTCCTGTGGAAAATCTAATGATTTTGCTTTGCCTTCTCGACTATGAGACTGAATAACTGATGGGTATCTCTGTAATGTTTATTTATAGCATGATGGTACCTGGAAATTGTTCGGGAGTATGTTTTCTTTCCCCGAATGCAGAATACGATATAATCATATTGATATAACATTCAAGGGTTTATTTTTGTTCAAACTTCTTGATTTCTTTAAGTTTGAGTTTATATACAAGTTTATATGCAGTAGGTGTTTATTTTCTCTCCAAACATGCTAAATGCAACGATTTTCTTTCACAGATTTTAAAACAATTCTTTTTAATTGTAGGTGACAATTCAACAATACCTAGAGATGTATTCACCAAGACCTTGGGCCCAGGACTATGCAAATATGTTTGACTTTTTCTTACGCATAGGCCCAAGGTTCAATGTTGACGACGCACAGCAACTCTGGCCGGACATTAGACTCATTAGATTTGAGGGCTGGGTGATTGCGAATTGTGCGAAACTAAAACATGCATTCTCTTGAACTTAAACGAGGCTGTGAATTTCTATCGTATGCAATACTTTTACAAATACCTCATGATATAATATATATATATGATCGTTTTATCGTCAATGTAATTAATATCATTCAAGATTATGTCGCTTATAATCAAGTATGTAATTTGCGTGACATGCAAATGCAACTTGATGAAAACTTCATACTTATAACTGTTTAAGTTTTTTCTTTAATTCATGGGCTCCATGGTGTTATCCGTCATTTAGAATATAATAGTTTTCGACAAAGCTGCTTATAGAAATCCTCTGATTAATTGGGACGAAACATGCCCCATTCGTTTCTTATGCACATGTATTAGAGTGACAAAAATTGATTGATAATTTACAAAAATCATTCCAATGAATGCATGTGTCGCCTGCGAAAAATAGCGAAACTCAGGAATCACTTTTACAGGGTATGACATCCAAGTGTGACAGACAGACATTCCGTATTATTCAATTTATATTCACATATAAGCATTGATGACGTGCTGTCAATTAAGAATCCACATTATTTTGCAGATATCTATCCGTGTTACTAGAGATGAAATAAACCGCTCCGATTCACATTGAGATCTTTGGGGGGGGGGGGGGGGGGGTTCAACAAATACTTCAATATAGGAAAACATTACGACAAAGCACAGGTTTCCCTTTCCTACGAGTTGCATCTCCTCATCCCCTGCTTATAGTGTTCATGAGTAATACTGTAAGTACAAACGACAAAGGCTGAGTTCGTAATGCAAGGTGACTAATTCAATAGTATTATCATTCTGTTTAATTCATCAATGACAAATATGGACAAGAATATATCCAAATATAGAGAACAAAATGGAAAATTTGAAAATCACTAGCCGAAGGGCATGTAAAATCACGATAAAACAGGAACCAAAGCAAACAAACATAAAATTTCACCACATGACCAGAAGCGAACTCCCAATAAGAAAGTGAGACCAGGCGCCCTGGAAGAGTCAGCATCCCCTGTTTGCATGCAACACCCTCGTTTCAATTCGGCAGACATGTCACGTCCAGTTAATTTAATTAATATTAATTTTATAGTCCAAAATGTTTTAAGTTATGACAAAGTCAGTTGCTGACAAATACACACATGGTTGAATATTTCTTGATCAGAACGAAGCTTGCTCTGGAATGGCGTATAGCTTTCGATATGAATACACCATAGGCACTGGACGAAAGAATGTTTCTTTTCAAGAATCGGAATTTCGCAAATCTGAAGTTGATGTCGTCTCACTTGTAATACAAGTAAATTAAAGTATTGTCGTCAAAAGATATGAAGGGGGGTTAATGCTTTAAATGGTCCCTGTAGCATCTAGTTCACACGGGTAGTGTGGTAAGGTAACCCAGAAAGTTTTGATTCTTAATTGAGAGCAGGTAATCAGCCTGTATGTAGAATTAAATTTAAGTGCCAAGTGCTTTTTGTGAGATAATATGATCGTTTAAACTCGGCTTCATGTTATACATGTTATATACGTCTTCGAACAGCTATGTCAAACGGTTTATTGAATTATAGATCTCAAAACACAACAAACAGAACTTTCCCAAAGCCAGCCATAGCCAGAGAGCAACCTCGCCTGGGAAAAAGTCTCCAAATGTGTCATTGTTACATGCCTCTGGCATCTTCCAAAGCTAAAATAAACGAAAGAAGCCAATAAACACAAAAGACGTACCCAAAAGAGATTCGGTCTCATAGTCTAGAAGGCAAGACAAAATCATTAAACTTTCCATTGGAACAATTGCGAACTTCATTAGAATTTCCATTGGAACAGTCTGGATATAACGGGAACGTTCACACCAAATTGACGACAAAAACTAAAAGAATGTTAAACGTCTTCAAATTCAATAGCATCATTTATAAACGGATAAATGTGCAGCATAGACCAGACATGCACGTTTCGGGTAACAAGACGACATTGAAACACAAAAGACAGATCGCGATTTAAGAAGAAAAAAGAGTGTCTAGACCAATGGACATACGTCTTTATCATTCTTCACACATTTATTTCCATTCCTTATTCTAAAAAATATTCCAAATAGTCATAATAGTATAAGACAGTAGCTCACTGCGAATCCACTGATATTTATCAATCGGAAAGTAAAGTGCGTACATTGTATAAAGATTTTACATGTAAAACCAATTTAAAGGACCAAATGCCTTCGTCGACTTGTGTGGTGTGACATTCGATTTAGTTTTGTCTGCGACTCAGTTCGTATAATTATTTTAAAGATTATTTCGATTTTACACATGCGCACTCAGTCGTTGCTACTCGCAATTCTAATCCCTATATGGAATTATCTATTGAAATAAACATATTGCACGAACAACGTAAGAGATTAGATTTTAATGATAAATCCGGGATTTTAACAATAAGAGGTAAGTAACGGGGTAACGAATCCTTTGTTGTTATATTGATAAATCAATGATAATCACTTTGATGGTGTCAATAATTACAATGATGATAACCTTAAAGGTATCAATAAAACTTATACATAACTGTATCAATTTGCGTATCGAGATTAAATGTCTTTATAGATGTCCTTAATTGTTCAATACGTAGATAGTTAATTTGATGGTTTTTCCCCCTTATTTCCAAACCAAACGAATAAAGGGAGCTGTTCAGCACTCTTGAAATTTGCTAACAATGCTGAGTTGTTCCCATTTTTAAGTACTCTAGTAATTTTGTTTCAAAATAAAAGGCTGGACCTCCTAAAGGTTTAGACCCTCCATTGAAAAATTCTATAACACATGACTCTGCCCAAAAAAAAAAAATGAAAAATATACATTTTTTTTTATTTTGTTGGATTCTGGAGGGACTGCGTACAAATTTTCTAGATCCATATCATCCCGCCACACCACCCCTTTCCCTTAAAATAGGAAGAAAATGTGCGAAGTTTGTTAATTGAAACAGTAAACCTCTTCAGTCAATAAAAACACATTCCAAACGGGCAGTGCTTCTTTTTCTGTTTTACTGAAAATGATTTATCGAAATACGATACTATCAATATTGATTGTCGATTCCAATAAACTCTGCTGAATTACTGGTTTAGCTGGCACCTGGTAATTTAAAAATCCGACAAATATTATTCTGATTAAATCCCCGTGTCTAAATAAGAACGGTACACCCTTTCAACAATTCTAGTGAAATGTTTGTAGATACAAATATTGAAAATATATACCGTGCTTTCAATGCACAATAACTAATAGATAGATTCGTGTCATTTGTTCACTCTATCGAGTAGGTAGGTATACGTATACATCAATATAAAAAAAAGAAGATTAATGAATTTACCAAAGGCAAGGTCAAGTTGGGTATATACAATAGGTATGGATCGCTTTCGACTAAGAGGAAAGAGCTAGAATCAAACCGTTACCTTTAATATTTTAATCTTTTTATATTTTCCTTTCCTTCTTATTGTTCAAATTCATTTTTAAAATGGAAAGGATAAGAAATTCAAAAGACTATGTATAGTTTGTGTTGAAAACGGGCCCCTTAAATCCATTTCATGAAATCGAATAGATATTGGTATCTTGATCAAAAGTGTTTAAAAACGCCATGTATATTATCAATATTGAAAAATATGTTTAGTTCTATCGCAACACAGTAATTTAGTGCACCGTATGCTCATTTCAACAAATCATGTCTGATGACCGAGGCCGAAAAAGTTGAAATCCAAATAGGGAAAATATGAAGAGCTAAATTCTAAACATGACCTAAATTTTTGAAATTTTCTTCAAGAAGGTATAGAGTTGGAACCCTTCTACTTTACTAAAGGAGCCAGATAAGGACAGTGCTATGTCATCAGGAAGATACTCCATGGTTTTAGAATAATTTATCGTGTTTAGTATCATCAAATTTACTAATGTTAAATGCCTTAAAATTCAATAAAATCATTTAAGAACAGATAAATTTGCAGCATGGACCAGACATGCACGTTTCGGTTACTTAACCCTCGTCAGTGAACAATGTGATATTGCCAAAGAGTGTGAAAGTTCTGTAAAGTAAATACAGAAATTTAAATTCTTAAAATAAAACCAGAGAGCGCTAGTAAAATGAATTCGGGCGACGTATAAAAAGCACTTTGGCTGGAAGCATCACTGATGAAAATTGAATATTCGAAATACGTGTCTGGTGCATGTAAATTGGTTTTAAATGTTCTTCAAGAAGGTATAGAGTTGGAACACTTCCGTATTATTACTGTACGTATGTCCAAAAATGTATCGAAAGACGTAGCAGGATAGGTGGGATATAATAAAGGACCCACGTTTTAGAAATTTCAAGAAATTTTGATAACAGAAATTTTCGAATGCGCTAAATAAGTCGTCGCAAAAGCACAGTGAGACTAGGGGAATGATTTCCTCGGGGACTTACAATTCCCTAGAGGAATGAACAAACTATTATAATATATATGTTCATGCTTCCAACGAGATACTAGTATATCAAAATGTGCTTTATAAGTGTTAGCATGCTCAAGTTGACAAAAGTTAATAACTTCTTAAGCAAACTGCGTGGACAATAAACAGGTTTTGGTATTTTGCTGATAGTGCTGCACAGATCACAACCATTGATCTATGTTTTCTTTGCTTTCTTTTTCAGAATGGCTAAATCTGTCACAGTATTTGGTGCTCATGGTATCCTTGGAGCAGCTGTAGCAAAATGTCTTGCCAAGGACAACCTGTTGGTCAAAGCCGTGGACCCCGATGGACAGGGGCAATACAGTGCTGACTTGAAGTCCTGTGGTGTTCAAATTGTTACTTGCGATCTCGATAATCCGAATAATATTAAAGATGTTATCTTGGGGTCTGAGGCAGTTTTCGTTCATACTGTGTCAGACTTAAAAAACCCTAACTCTGAAGAAGATGAAAAAAGGCAGGGTATAAATATTGCAAATGCGTGTAAAGACATAAAACACGTTGTGTTTTGCACGGAATTAAACCCTCTTAAAATCATTGGCGTAGCGGCCCGTCATCTAAGTGCTAAAGCTGAAATAGAAGAACACATGCGGTTTAAGGTGGGATTGGAAATGACGAGTTTGATGGTGCCTCCCCTTTATGAAGATATCATGGGGATCATGAAACCAGAGAATGCTGGGATGAACGATCGTTGGTTAGGTAAATAGCTTTCTGATGTTTGTCTCTGTAGAAGTTTTAGAAAACATCACTCTGTCAACCATCATTACAGATTACAGAATGGGACCAGTTCTAGTAGCTCTTCAAATGTACCAGTGGAGGAATTTCTATACGTTTCTCGGCTAAGTCTTCGATCTAAACTTCTTCTTCCACTTGAATAAAATCAGCTTCTTTTGAAAAGTATTCCACGTCTGGCTGCTACATACAGCCACAGAAAGTACCGACAACACCAAATGCTATCTGCCATCTGGATGGACATTTTGTGTTTCACAATGCACATCCAAATATAGCAAAGTGTTGTTGACAGTTCCTGTGAATAGGTGCAACATTGCGCCAAGCTTTCTGTCTCTAAAGGTACGGAATGACATATACCGATATCAAATTATTTTTAAGTAGATTGAATTTTGATGATTTTATATAGAAATGCTCCCTAGGGCTCTTTGGAATAAGCTTCAAAAACACATCCATATACGGCATTGCATTTATATGCTTTACAGGAATACACTATGGCTAACTGTGATAACTAGACTTAATTTTTAACAGTCTCGCGATAACATCATGATACTAGCTATCTGGGGGTCCGTCGATGCTCAATTTGGTGCTCTATTGTGAGTGCTGTTGAGATTATCGTCAGGATCTTCTTTAACTCATTTGTGTCACACCTATTCCCTTTGCCGTGTGGAGCTCTAAAAAGTTCCCCACGAGGGGTTTTACAGTAAGTGTTTTGAATATATTTCCCTGACATTGTCGCCATGTCACTTTCTATATAGACATAACCTCAGACAGTGCATGATTTTTATACGTTGTATTTATTTCCGTGCTTGAACATCAACGGCGGGTGCGGCTAGCCAACAGGGGATGCTTACTCCTCCCGGGCACCTGATCCCACCTCTAGCTATCTGGGGGTCCGTCGATGCTCAATTTAGCGCTCTATTGTGAGTGCTGTTGAGATTATCGTCAGGATCCTCTTTAACTCTAGTATATTAAAAGGTCCATATCAAACAGACAATGACAAATTTCTTTCTGCATACCATTCTTACCTAAACTTTGGTGTTTTTTTACTTTGTCTCTTTGATTGCATATAGATCTTCTTTTCAAAATTAGGACTCGGAGAGATTGATTAATTGTAAGAGTTCTGAGAAAGATCAAAACTAGAATACTTTATATAGGAAATATAATATACAAACATGTATATTTTTTTCAGTAATTCCAATGGGGACCACACCTTTAGACATGATCTGTGCAGATGATGTCGGTGAAATTGTACGGGTTATAATCAATAACCGAAATGCGCATATTAATCGTACCCACAGCGTCTCAGGCGACAAAATTACAATCAAAGAAATGGCACACTATCTATCCAAGCACTTGAGACCCCTGTGCTTCAGAGATAAACAGGTAAACTTTAACTATAACAACACCTTTGTCCATGTGAAATTCACTGGATGAAAATACTTTGTTTTGGTGTATAATCCGTCTCTAAAAAAAGTCCACGTCTTAAAAGTTTACATATGTTGGAAGTTTTCATGTCCGACTTCCGATACAACACAATAAAGCGACAGCATTAGATCGTTTCATTTCGATCATTTCGAATTTGTACGTCACCGAAATGATTCATGATTGAATATAAAGATAACGTTGTCCGTCGTTTGTCTATGGTGTGATGGTATTGCCTCCGTTTGTTTGTTCCCTTTGTGTTGTCTATGGTGTGATGGTATTGCCTCCGTTTGTTTGTTCCCTTTGTGTTGTCCATGGTGTGATGGTATTGCCTCCGTTTGTTTGTTCCCTTTGTGTTGTCTATGGTGTAATGGTATTGCCTCCGTTTGTTTGTTCCCTCTGTGTTTGTCTATGGTGTGATGGTATTGCCTCCGTTTGTTTGTTCCCTTTGTGTTGTCTATGGTGTGATGATATTGCCTCAGTTTGTTTGTTCCCTCTGTGTTTGTCTATGGTGTGATGGTATTGCCTCCGTTTGTTTGTTCCCTTTGTCTTTGTCTATGGTGTGATGATATTGCCTCCGTTTGTTTGTTCCCTTTGTCTTTGTCTATGGTGTAATGGTATTGCCTCCGTTTGTTTGTTCCCTTTGTGTTGTCTATGGTGTGATGATATTGCCTCAGTTTGTTTGTTCCCTCTGTGTTTGTCTATGGTGTGATGGTATTGCCTCCGTTTGTTTGTTCCCTTTGTGTTGTCTATGGTGTGATGATATTGCCTCAGTTTGTTTGTTCCCTCTGTGTTTGTCTATGGTGTGATGGTATTGCCTCCGTTTGTTTGTTCCCTTTGTCTTTGTCTATGGTGTGATGATATTGCCTCCGTTTGTTTGTTCCCTTTGTCTTTGTCTATGGTGTGATGATATTGCCTCCGTTTGTTTGTTCCCTTTGTCTTTGTCTATGGTGTGATGATATTGCCTCAGTTTGTTTGTTCCCTCTGTGTTTGTCTATGGTGTGATGGTATTGCCTCCGTTTGTTTGTTCCCTTTGTCTTTGTCTATGGTGTGATGATATTGCCTCCGTTTGTTTGTTCCCTTTGTCTTTGTCTATGGTGTGATGATATTGCCTCCGTTTGTTTGTTCCCTTTGTGTTGTCTATGGTGTGATGGTATTGCCTCCGTTTGTTTGTTCCCTTTGTCTTTGTCTATGGTGTGATGGTATTGCCTACGTTTGTTTGTTCCCTTTGTGTTGTCTCGCACGTGAGAATGTGTCCCGCTGTTGTTACTGTTGCGAATCTCCTCTTTATCTTTGTTTTGTATTTAATATAATAATGTCGAAGGGTTCCAACTCTATGCCTTCTGGAAGAAAATTCCAAACCAATTTCCATGCACCAGACACGTCTTTCGAATATTAAATTCTCATCAGTGATGCTTCTAGCGGAGCCACCAAAAATCATTTTAGTAGCGCCCTCTTTAATTTTTTGAATTCAGATATACAAGTTCAATTACATTACAGAGAGTGCGTGGCTCCAAATTTCCTTTAGGGTCGACTCAGTAGCATATCCGAATAAAATCTATGTTCAAAATAGCATTGGAGGGATGGTGCTTAGATGTTGAACTCCTTTAATTTCGATGATATTTATCGGTGAAATGGCTAGTTTTCGAAAAGCAAAATATATATATATGATGTCACGAATACTACTACAAGCTTTGAAAGCCTATAGATTGTAAATTTGGGATTCTGATTATGGCTTTGTGTTTACTCACCAATTTAACTAATGCAAATAGGTGTAACTTTGACAAATACATGTAGGTGCAACTTTAACAAATAGGTGTAACTGAGAGCTAGACGTCTTTCAGATAAGCTTCTCTGTCAGGGATACGTTTGTGGCTGACTAACCTCTTCACTGAGGAAGTTCTGCGGTCGATATGGGGAACTTGTCATACATTATGATGTTCCACTCTCCAGGATGGTACACGATATTCTGTCTTAGACTATTTGAACCATCCAACCACCGAATATACTTGTATCTTCCGAAATGGAAGTAACCGGATGTGATAATTCTACCGAATTGAAGTGACGGGTGTTACATGCAAGCAGGAGATGCTGACTCTTCCTGGGCACCTGGTCTCACTCCCATATTGGTAATTCGCTTCATATTGTGGAGGTTTCTCTTTGTTTGTATCTGTTCTTGTTTTATCCTGGTTTTGTATGCCTTCGGTTTATGATTTTCTGAATTATCGATTTTGTAGTATGTATTGTGATATGGTCATTATCCATATTTGTCATTCAGCCAATGAAATTGATGTGCCCTTGACCCCTTTACATCAGAACAAATATGATTCTAACCGTGCTAACGAACGCGAACGATCATGACCACAAAGATACGAGCGAACAGACTCGAATCCGTACAATAAACTACTACGTCTGTCAAAATGTTTGTCAATGTAGTCTGAGTCTTTTTCAGTAGAGACGAACTAAGGGAAGGATGTTTCGGATGGAAATTTTTACATTTTCATACAATTGCATTAATATAATCAGTTTATCCTCATTCTTAAGTAATACTGTATGTTGTCTTTTATCTATTAATTTATTATGTTTGTTTCATAAACACATCTTTCACTTTGACAAAATTTGCGTAAAATGATGATATATAACATATTGCAGTATATATGACTTGTCGTTTCCTCTTGTTTATTGTAGGTGACAATTCATGAATACCAAGAAATGTATTCACCAAGACCATGGGCTCAGGATTATGCGAATATGTTTGACTTTTTCTTACGTGTTGATCAGAGGTACAATGTTGACGCCACGCGAAGAATCATCCCAAAACTGACATTAACGGGCTTCGAGGAATGGGTTGCAAAGAATAGTCAAAAACTGTGCTATGCATTTTCTTGAATATTCATTTGTTGAACACTACCGAATGCAATTACACATGTCTTTATCATTCATTTTCAATCATTTTATTTGTTTTCACGAATTGTCTTATTTTCAACGCACTGATAAACTACAGTACTATGTTATATATGAATGGTTTTTTATAGTACCGAGTGCTTTATTATCAATAAAGACAACGCAATCATATATAACATCCCTCGCATCTGCATTTGTTCTCTTCTTTTGAAATGTTCTCGAGACCGGTCCAAAAAATCATTGAGTTTTACACTTGACATGGAAAATCAATAGGGTTCATGTTCTGTCTTTAAAAGGGGAACATTAATTTTGTAGAAAGTTGTAGAGGTTTCATTCTCTGAAATAGATTATTTTACACGATAATTGCTTTGAGGTCTATGCTGTCAACAGGGTATTTGAGGTCGAGTCCGTAATTATCTGGTGCGGCTAGCCAACAGGGGATGCTTACTCCTCCCGGGCACCTGGTCCCATCTCTAGCTTGCTAGGGGTCCGTCGATGCTCAATTTCGTGCTCTATTGTGAGTGCTGTTGAGATTATCGTCAGGATCTTCTTTAACTCATTTGTGTCACACTTATGCCCTTTGCCGTGTGGAGCTCGTAAAAAAGTTCCCCGCGAGGGGTTTGACAGTAAGTGTTTTGAATATTTTCCCTGACATGGTCGCCATATCACTTTCTATATAGACATAACCTCAGACAGTACAGTGTATGTATTTTATATAATTGTTTTCATTTTTCGTGCATGAACATCGACGGCGGGTGCGGCTAGCCAACAGGGGATGCTTACTCCTCCCGGGCACCTAGTCCCACATCTAGCTTGCTAGGGGTCCGTCGATGCTCAATTTCGTGCTCTATTGTGAGTGCTGTTGAGATTATCGTCAGGATCTTCTTTAATCTTCTTTAACTTATCTTGAGCCTGACCCTTGATCCAGGAAATTAATAGGGTCCATACTCTCCAAATATGGAACATTTGTGGACTGTTTTATGTCTCTTTGATGATTGCTTTGTCGTCTGTACAAGTCACAAGAACTCAGACACAAATATATACACACATACAAACAAACAATACGAACCATCAAACAACCACGCCATCAAACAATCGCACAAACAATTGACCACAGAAACAAACAGACAACCATACCGACAATCAACCACAAAAATAAACAACCTCACCAACATACAACCAAACAACCACACCGACAATCACATGAACAATCACCACACCATATGGCAAAATAGCGCTCAATTTCCTAATTTGCATAGCGGCCGTATTGGATTCCGTAGGCTTCATATTCTTACTATAGGAGTCTATGGGGAGCAAATAATATATTGAGAATACTCACGATTTAATGACACCTATCAAATTTGTCCACATATAGATTACAGATCACAATTAATTTTGAATGTTCGTTGACCACGCAAATAGTTCCTGATTATTTCAATCCCTCGTCTTCTTACATTTAATTTCTACGACTCTTTTTACACTAGATGATTCGATTTTTACGTCAATGAGTCGCAGATGAGTTGAAAAAAAATATTCTAGCATGTTGAATGATACTGCATCATCCTAATCGCGGAATGACAGATGTGTTATGAGGCTCTAGAATTGATAGATTGTAGAACATTAGAGCCACAGATACCCCCTTTCGGGTTTAAAAAGATATTAAAAGTCTACTAAGCGTCAGATTTTTGCATGAATCCATTTCTGACCTTATTTTGATACTATCTAGCAGATATAAAAGTTTCAAGCTAAAAATGGTGGTGCGATTCGAGTATTTAATCGTCATATTAGTACTTTTTACAAAGGAATATATAGGAAAAAATAATTGGGGTCTGATACCTATAGGAAGAAACTCTACAACAATCTGAATTTATAAATTCACATCTTTGATAGATTAACGAATTTTTACTTCTGTCATTTTTGAGGTGAAAATTCGAGGCGATACTGCCCATACCCCCAATGTTAAGAAAGTCCAAAACTTGTCACTAGCCGCACGTTAACTTTGTTTATCAGTAGGAAATCTTAGGAGCTGTATATTTGTCCACATGGTTTCGGATAGATCGCGATATCAAATTCCGGATTTTGTCAACTTGAGAATCATAAAATGAAATTAAGTTCTGTCACTTTTGGGTTGAAAAATCGATATTTTGAGAAATAGGTCTGTCATATTGATGGATTCACTTTATCGGCTTTGACAGGATAAAGATAATCTTGTGTTCATACGTAGAGTGGGTAAATTTTTTGGTAATAAGTAAGCTTAACTAGATTAGAAACAGTTGTATTTTGCCAAGGGCGCATTCTGCTCCTTGCATTTATTTGATCTGATGCATTTAAAATGTATTGCTTTTCCTGGTATGTCGAGTCATTCTTGTTTGAGATTTGGCGCGTTTCAAACATAGGTATATGACGTAATATAATCGTCATATGAATACATTTGCATATATGAATAAATTGAGCGCTATTTTGCCATATGCCTAAAGCAACAATTACCAACAAACAACCAAAGAAAAGAAAGATGTAGCTTTACTTTATTTTATTAAATGAATCTCTGGATGAGGAGAAAAATGCATGCTCGTAGGAATATGTGCAATTTTTCTAAAAGGTACCCGCCCACGGACGTTAAACAAATTATTTCATAATTCGGCCGAATGACAATGTATATGCGAAACTTATCGGAGCGAATTGTCGGTCTCGTTCACCAAACTACTTTCACTTTTGCTGCGAGCGTGAAAATCAAAAAATCAAATGTAAGATAGCTTTAGATGCAAAAGCGATGTATTAAATATCATCAGTAGCGTATATCTAGCGCTAAATGTAAGATTGTGACTTTGTGTGGCATGCATCTTATTGATAATTTATGACATTTCAACAGCAGTGCAACAACAAAGGTGTCAAATATATATTTTTGAATTCAAGGCCCATTTTGATACTGGTACTGGCTGACTGGTGTCATCGGAACCACAGGCACCTGATTCCTAGATAGAAAAAATAAAAACCTTTCTTAAACGTCCGTTTCTCTTCTCTTTACCTTTCTCTAAGGCACGACAGCTTCCATGTTTTAAATCGAGTCGAAACCTACACTTTACCGTTAGCGGCAAGGGTAACAACTCAAACTAACGGTACTGCACATGCTAAGAATAGCGTGAAGTGTAGGTTTCGACTCAATTTCAGTTATTTGGATTAATTGCGGCTTATTGCACGAATAATCAATGATAAGTAGGTTACGATCGCGAAGAAAAATATATGTAGAAAATACTGATATGCAGTTTTATGAAGAAATCCTTTTGAAACTTACGATATTGAGGGGGTAAAGGGGGGGGGATGATGTTTAAACATGGAAGCTGTCGTGCCTTAAAGAGAGAGTAAAGAGAAGATAAACGGGTGTTGAAGATTGAGTTTTAATTTTCTTTGTAGGAATCTGGTGCCTGTGATCGGAACCACAGGCACATGTAGAAAGAGCGTCAATATCCTGCATGGTCATATGAGAATACTGGTATCTTATAGAGAGACAAGGCTTCCGACGAATTTTCAGCTAGAAGTAGCATTTCTGCAATTTTTTGCATTTGAAGGGCAAAACAAGGGTATGACCATAAAGATTGGTTGGTTGGTTGGTTGGTTGGTTGATAATAAATTCCTCCACTTCTTGGAGTACCGTTTTAGTATAAAACGTAAAAAAACTGCATGGACTGACTTAAAACTTAACTCAGGAGCACCATCTTAAACGCTTACAAGATTTTATATAAAAAGTACTTAAAAATGTTAAAAATATACATTTAAAAGTTTAAAACAAAAATGTTAAGTGCACTGTGATCCTTTTTACTGAGCTACCCCAAACTTCTTTACCGGACGCGGACACGGACGCGTGGGGTTATAGCATAAGCTCACTCAACTTCGTCGAGGTGAGCTAAAAATGATGGTATGTGAAGAAAGGTCTTGTCACGTGGAATGCACATGTGAAATATCAAAGCCTATCACTCAGCAATCAAAAGAAATAGCCAATCTAAGATTTTTTGAAAAGTAGGTCAAATATCTAGGTCTTGGTCATGAGGTCAAAAGTTATGATATGTGTAGAAAGGCCTTGTCACAAGAAGGAATACACATATGAAATATCAAAGCTCTATCACTTACCAATCAAAAGATATGCTAAAAATACATTTCCAAGCACCGCATTTCAGCATATTTACCGAAAATAATTTGTCCAAGTGGCTTCACTGGGTCATGAGGTTTGATACACCATACACTGCTGTTTGGAAAATAAATTGGCTCAATTTCTGCACAACTCACTTGAATTAATATTGTCCGCTAACAACTTGTCTGTGTTAATTGGATTAACACGATTTTGACTGTACGTTACATGTATTAAGATGAAATCAATACTATTCAAAAGCTCTCATTCATAGATTTCTGTATAATTTAATATGAATAAAGGCAAAACCGAAAAGTCTTTGTTTTTTATGCTTCCGGAATCAAAGATACGGGGGCATATAGTTTTTGGCCTGTCCGTCTGTCTGTTTGTCCGAAAAACTTTACATTGGGCATAACTTTTGATAGGAAGGTGATAGAGCTTTCATATTTCACATGTGTATTCCTTGTGACAATACCTTTCCATTGATACCAAAATTTTTGACCTCGCGACCTTGACCTTGACCTTTGACCTACTTTTCAAAAACTTTAACATTGGGCATAACTTTTGAATGGTTAGTGATAGGGCTTTCATATTGTACATGTGTATTCTTTGTGACAAGATCTTTCCATTGATACCAACATTGCTCTGACCCTGACCTCTCACATACTTAACAGAAAATGGTGTTTATACCAACAAAGATGCCACCGCGGGGCATTCGTGTTTCACAAACACAGGCTTTATTATTTTCTGGCATACTAGCTATTAATAATGAAAGGTTTGGTGTTCAATTTTAAATAAACTTAATTTATGAAATCATTTCATTGTTTTATTCTGTTTCTGTTGCACATTAATGTGGAATTTTACAAAATGATTTTATTTTTGATGTTGCATAATCGAACTATACTAGCTGGGCATATGACTTTGGATCGCATAATCCATCTTTTCAAATCAGTAAAAAAGTTGTTGTTTTGAAATGTGACTATTTTCTCTTGTTTGTACTTTTAAAGGTTGTCTGAAAAAAAAACTTGTCTGCATCCGGCAAAAATCTTGTTAGAAAGGTTGTGGACTAAAATCCTGGTACTGGCACTATCAGTATTCAATGTCAGTATGTCAATTAGAGCGTGCATGGGTATCAGGTGAGCGTTGTGCCCCCTGGGGCTCTTGTTTTTTACAGTGAAAACAACTACTAAGGGTTGAAATTAATTGATCATAGGGTTTCTAACTTGAGGAAAAGGATGGTAGGAGCACCAGGGGAGGAAATAACAAAACAATTTACATTATCTTTATACAGCTCAATAGGGCATATGTACAGTGGAAAACCATCTTGGGTGTCTATTGCTCTAAATTATCATGTCATTTCTGGGGGGGGGGGGGGGGGGGGGGCGGGGGGGGGAAGTGAGTACTTTGTTACTTGTGTGTATGCGTGTGAGTAGATCTGCCCCAAACCATTTCAGAACATACTGGTTCGACCAATCCGGCTACGGTAGCGGCCCCCGAGTCTTTGACCCGTCCGGCACAGCTCTCCCCAGCAGGACTTCCCTTGGATGGGTGATCGATGTTAAGATAGGGGGAGGGGGGGGGGTGAATTTGCTTTTCAAGTTTACTTTACTTAATACAAATTAATTATCCAGCGTTATGCATTATTCTATTAAAGTAACAAAAAAGTAATGTTTTCACCCTATCAGTTTACAGCAAAAACTAGACATAAAATGACCTTTAAACCTCCAAAATTTATCTAGGACATATCTTATAGGGACAAGGGGTTTAAATTTTTGACCAATATGACCTTCAAGTTAATAATGCCATCCTAGCACTGTGAAGCGCGAAGCATAATCCCCTCGCTATGGATCCCAGTTCATGCTTGGTGTCGTCATCTTGTAGAACCAATGGAACTGTTGGATGGGTGACATCAAGAATAATTTGGACAACGATATCCTCAGTGATTTGTGCGATACTCTTCAAAGCTTTGTTAAGCAGGATTCTCTCTATCTTGTCCAAGAACGGGGATCGAGTACTAGTCAAGCAGTTGCATCTAAGCAGGAAGTGACCCATATCCTCTGGTTCTATGTTGCACATGGGACAAATATTGCTTCCAGCATGTCCAATACGCTTCGCAATGCTAACCTGAAGTGGATACACCCCACAGACAAGTTTCACTTTGATTCCTGCTTTTTTTACAGCCATTGTATCTACGTTGACATCTTTCCATATATGGTGAGGTTCCCCCACTTTGTGACTTGATGTGTTAAGGTATCGCAGACTTGTTTTTCCACACGACAACCTGGTGATCTCCTGACTCCAATGGTTGTTGACCTTCTTTTTAAACTCCCGCCCGAGACTTCGTCTGTCCACATTCCTTTCCACAAGGTCATATATAGAGGGTAATGAGTACTTCTCTAGAGTTCTTTTTGAGTGCATAAACCAGCTTTTAGAGTTGTTGTCCTTGACCGCAAGCTGTTGTCTCATCAATTTTTTCTCTACATCCTCCCCTGCTATTATATTTGCTAGTTGTGTTAAAATTTTCTTGTCAATTTCTGCCTCCATAGGAATCTCCCCTGACATGATATAAACACCACAGTCTGCGGTCCTCTCTGGGAGTTGCATTACACTCTTAAGAAAGCGCTTAATGTAGAGAGTAAGTGGTTTAACATCCTGTGGTTTTAGTGTTAGGCTTTCAAGGCCATATAATATCCTTGGTTTCACGAATATGTTCCACATTTTTATGCTGACTGTGGGGCTTATCCCATTATAGCCATGTAGTCCGGCTCCCATGAGTGAGTACAGAGTTCTCCTTCCCAATGATACTGCGTTTTCTATAGGTCGCTGATTTGTTTTATGGATTGTCTCGTACCGAGTTATTCCAATATGCTTGTATTCTTTCACTTGTTCTAACGCTTTCCCGTTTAGTGATATCTCGTCTGCGGTCGTTTTTCTATTTCCCAATATCATAACTTTTGATTTTTGTTCACTCAAGCGGTATCTCTCCATGTTTGAGAATTCCTCCTGTACACTTGTTATAGTTGCAAGCTCGTGTGTGTTGCGAGACAATAGGAGCTGGTCATCTGCACATGTGGGACTTACAAGGCTGATAGTGCCAATCCTGAATCCCATATTTTCCCTTTCAAGCAAGTCCAAAGCTGGGTTTAAGAACATTTTATAGGCTGTCGGAGACCAGATCCCCCCTTGTCTCACCCCCTGTTGCTCACTGAATGATGATGATAGACTTCCTTCCCACTTAACTTGCGATTTCATGTCACTGTACCAGTTTTTCATGAGTAGCCAATCTGTTCCACCAAGGCCATGTATGTGGAGGCGTCTTAACATCGAAGCGTGCCATACAGTGTCAAATGCTTTTGCGGCATCAAGGAAGGTAGCATGTAGCGCTGTTTTTGTATCGTAGGCTTCTGCTATTGCCTCTGTCAAAAGCAACGAAGTGAAGACTGGCGAAGTGCCTTTGGTGAAACCTCTCTGTAGGTGATTTTGTTGCTCATTGAAGAGATCCTGTACAGAATTTAGGTGGAGTTTTTCAAAAACTTTACCAATTATGCTACATATAGTTATTCTACGGTACGAGTTAGGGTTTTCCTGCGGTTTATTTTGCTTCTTGTAGACCGGGGTGATAATACCGTTCTTGAACGCCTCGGGTATAGTTCCTTCTTTGACAATAAGCGAGAAGAGTCTACTTAGTAAAGATCACAATGAAGATCCCCCAAGTTTTAGATGTTCAGCAATAATGTGGTGCGCATCTGCACTCTTTCCATTCTTCATGGTAGTAATCGCTTCATGCACACTTTCAGCACATACGTCCATAGTGGATTTTCGATTTCCTTGGTATGATTGATTGGTATACTTCCTAAAAACATCAATAAATCACCCAAAAAAATCTCATAACATAGCCTAATCGTCCACCTAAGTTTGACTGTTTTCTACTTTCTGTCTTGAACCTCCATTGCCAGATTAGCTTGTCTGAATCATCCAGGTGTTTTACTCTGCTTACAGTAAGCAGAGTAAAGCCTCTGAATGAATCAGTATTTGTCCAATCTGGCAATGGAGATTCAAGACAGAAAGTAGAAAACAGTCCAACTTAGGTGGACGATTAGGCTATGTTATGAAATTTTTTTGGGTGATTTATTGATGTTTTTAGGAATTATACCAATCAATCTTTATGGTCATACCCCATTTTGCCCTTCATGCATGACAAATGCAAATATTTCAAATGCTTCTTCTAGCTGAAAATTCGTCGGAAGCCTTGTCTTTCTATACATATACTATTCCCTTATGACCTGTAAAGGGGTATCATACAAGATATTGACGCTCTTTCTACATGTGCCTGTGATCGGAACCACAGGCACATGTAGAAAGAGCGTCAATATCCTGTATGGTCATAGGAGAATACTGGTATCTTATAGAGAGAGACAAGGCTTCCGACGAATTTTCAGCTAGAAGTAGCATTTCTGCAATTTTTTGCATTTGAAGGGCAAAACAAGGGTAAGGCCATAAAGATTGATTGGTATACTTCCTAAAAACATCAATAAATCACCCAAAAAAATCTCATAACGTAGCCTAATCGTCCACCTAAGTTGGACTGTTTTCTACTTTCTGTCTTGAACCTCCATTGCCAGATTAGCTTGTCTGAATCATCCAGGTGTTTTACTCTGCTTACAGTAAGCAGAGTAAAGCCTCTGAATGAATCAGTATTTGTCCAATCTGGCAATGGAGATTGCCCGAAGATGATCCGTCCCCAGTTTAAACTTTAATTATCTTAATTAAATCATTATAATAATTTTGTTTAGCCGTCTACTTGCTAATTGACATAATAAAACTTAAACACTCGAAAATAAAAGTCCAAAATAAAGAAAATTTTGAGGGCTTAAAATTAAAAATTGTTGATAAGATATATAAACCTCATTTTTCAATATTCTTCTTTATTTTTTTTTCTTTTTATATTATAAGTTGTATAACATGTTTGACGGACATTGCAAAATAATTACTACTACGTTACGTTCTTTCTATTGTTCTTTATCCAGTTTTTTTTTTTCTTTTTCTTTTTTTTTCGTTTAAAATGTTCTTGTATCATCATGTATCTTGTATCAAAGCGAAAAAATATCATATATTTCTTTCGTCGTCTACTTTAATTCTTTGTTCCTTATTTATTTATTTCTTTTCTGTTCTCCTTCTTTCGTTCGTTTCTCTTTCTTTTTTTAAATAATACTTTAATTGTGCGTTTTTCTTGTTTGATGATGAAGGAAAATATACAAAATTGTCTAAAAAAAAAATTTCCCTCAAAATAGTTGAAAAGGACGACTACTTTCTGGAAACTGTTCCTGTCCGTAAACTGTTTTGACACCAGTACTAGTAGCGGATTTAAAGCTATCCCTCCCCCCCCCCCCCCCCCACCAACCCAAACTGTTGGAGCTCGATATTGAGGTTATAAACCACAGGCATTTGATATCTACTAATCTAGTGAGTAAACACACTGCGGCATCATAAACACGTGCAAGAGCATAAGTACGATTACAAAGTCTAGTGTGGCACAGGATTAAACAAAAAGAGGCAGTGCCCCCAAGTACCGGTACTACCGGCGGTAGCACTATTCAAGATTTGGTTGCCAACCTAGCTGCGGTAGTAGAATTCAAGATTTGGTTGCCAAAAAGCGACCTTGCTTAAATTTCGGCCACCTTTACCAAAATTAATTGGTTGAGATTAGCAAATGTTGGGTTGCTGTTTATGTACTTTCCACTTTCCACAATGACATACTTCAACATTTTCTCGTAAACAAAAAAGTCTGAATAATGAAAGTCTATTGACATAATCAGTTTTATAAAAAACTTTTATCACTGTAGTGGCAGGACTGCATGGCGCTATTGTTCACCAATGGCAAATGATATGAAGAAAGAGAATTGTAAGTGCTGAGAGTATATTTTTCAATACATGGATTTCCAAAGGGTACGTACGGTATAAAAGCCTTTTATCAATGAATTAATCTTTAATTTTAGATAAGAGATACTTATGAAACAACAGGATAGTTGCTGAATATAATCAATGAAAATGGAGGAGGCTGAGGAGGATAACATTGAGGATATTGAGGAAGGGAAGGATCTGACATCCTCAGATGTTGAGGATACTGTCATAGGATATATATCATGGATAGCTCAGAGTGAGGACAACAAAATGATCAAGCTTGCTGGGTTAACATTAGTACAGGAGTTCTTGAAGAAAGACTGCTCCGATGGGAGGTTAAAGGTGAAACTACTTCAGAATGGTGTGCTAGACGGCCTTATAAATGCCTTTGATATGGGTGTCCATGACATTGGAGATTTGGTATTTTTAGATGTGGCAATGAAATGTTTGTTTCACTTTTCAAAACTTTCAATAAGCCCGCTGCAGCCTATGATATCGGACAATATTTTACGTAGATTGCTACTGTTGATGGACACGTCTCAGAATTTTTTTCAATTTTCTTACACGATGAAACAGACGTGCAAGGAATTTTGTGAGGAAAAACATTTGATCGGCAAAGTAAAATCTGTGAAAATGAATGCGGACAGATGGGAACATGTTCATAAGATGTCCAAGAATTCCCTACTTGGTCGTAAGGATCTACCTGACAGTATTCACTTTTGTAGCCTCTACGATACAGATGAGGAAGAAAAAGATGTCTGTGAGATACTAATTGAAAGGGGCTTGGCATGGCCTGCTTCAGAGGATGTTAAGCACAGTGATACAACTGATGAAGGTACAACTTGATTTCATACACAATTTTCATGTTGTTAATGTCGCAGTTAGTCTTATTTATACCTACTAGGTGTGACATACAATGCTACATGTCATAATGGTTTCACTCCAGATACATCACGAAAGGGAAGTAACTCTGTAAAATCAAAAGAAAGAAAAAGAAAAATATAGCTCTAATTTAGCCGCATTCTAAGATTTGAAATATCTGAATCTACCGGCTCTAAGATAGCATGCTAAAACCTGAAGAAACTAGGCAAAAAATACCACATAGAGTTAGATTCATCAAAGTTTGCCGTAAAAAAACAAAACTCAAAATTCTGTGAATATGATTGTTCTCCATTGTCTTGACGTTATCAATTTAAAAAGTGTGCGAAAACATTCGTATAATCTCATTTACAAGTATTTGCGATCTTCTGTATTGGTACATGTATTGTGTTTTATTGTATTTATCAATTCACAACATGGCAATGATGTTGTCTTTAATTGGATCATCTTGAATCGTATTTTTTTTTTTTGCATAGATGAAGTATATGGGTTGTCATACATGTACATTTTGTGCAATAGATTTCATGAATAGTTGATTTTAATATTATACATTCACAGATGCAGATGAGGAATCATTTGAGGACATAGTAGTGACAAGGTTTGTGAACGGGCCTGTATTCTGGGCCAGGATTGGTATAGAGGCCATTCAGAATGCTCACGATATTCAGGCCTTCCTACGGTCAGAGTACCTTGAAAACAAACTGAAGTCATGCAAGGCAAAGAAGGATAACTCTGTCATTGTCCGGAGAATGATGGAGGACAGCATCCATTTCTATAGAGCGAGGGTCACAGTGATTGATCACATGACAGTGAAGGTATGGCTGATGGATTATGGGTATGAAGTGACAGTCGGCCAGGAAAGCTTGTTTTCTCTTCCAGATGACGTCAGGTTTGATGTATATCCACCCCAGATTGTTCTGTGCTGTTTAAAAGGTAAAAATGTCAAAGATTTTACATTAAAAAATTGGGAATTCAATTATTAATATTTTTTCACTGCATGCTGATACATGTAGTTAATCACTGGGACGAAAGTCTATCTAATTGTTTAACCACCAAATGTCGCACTTAAAACCGGTAGGCAGACTTTCTCATTATGATCCATGATCATTGGCCCATCAAACATACTCTGAAGGGCCATTCTGTTATGCTGTATATCATAATGTATAAACCCATAAACAGGTGCGACGTTTGAGATTTGGGTGATCCATCAATTATTTTGAGATCTGTTGCATTTTCAGCTTACCTTAGCCAAATGATAAAGAGGACTTTTTCCATAGTAAATATACAGCATCTATTTGTCAAACTTATACATCTTCCACTTCTTTTTACTGCTAATCGATACATGTTTCCACTTCTTTCACTTCTTTTTCCTGCTAATACTAAAAGATGATTTCAGAGATGTTTCATTTGATACCTAGACTACAGACATCACATACTTTGGCGAAGTTTTCCATTGTGACGTTACACACAAAGCACTGGAACATAACGTAATACCTACGATTAATTATGACGTAACAATTCAAAAGTTTGGTAAGGTACTTGATGTCTGTAGTCTGATGTGTCAAATCAAGGTTTTTAAACGGTCGATTCCGAGAACTTGAAAATGGACTATTGGTACATCTTTCCACTTCTTCCACTTCTCTGAAGAGATGTATGAGGAAGCGTTGCTTTTGAAAGTGTAGATTGTTTGACCTTGACATTGGACTTTGATCCTCTTTTATTGTGACCAACAACGTACATTTTTAAGAGCAGGAGACCACAAATATTCAGAACTGCTTGTTTTTTTACAGCTGATATACACTGTTACTATTACTAGCAGGCTGTAAATGCTGTGTAGTGCGACATGCTTGTACCATTAAGGAGTTAGTATATGAATTTGTTTTAGCCAATAAATGAAGCTATGTCATTATGAATTCTTAGTATTGGTATTTTAAGTAGGTTTGCAAGTGATAGTTTATAAACTTTTTTCAGAATACTGTAAACTGTGAAATGTTTACATGGGGGTAATTTTTGCATTTTTCGCGAACAGAGAGACTTCGCGAAAATTTCCCCTACAAGAAAATAACCCTGCTGCATTCTTACAAGGCGTAATGTTTTGATGTTATAATCGCGAAATTTCCCCCCAGCGAAAATAACCACATTTACAGTAATGTTTGTTTGAAAAAAAAGGTCTGCTTTTATCTCTAGTATACTAAATTGAAATTATTTTCCATGTACAGGAATCCAGGACCCACCATTATGCTGTGATTCAGTGAGAACAGCCGTGGTCATACTTAACAATCTCTGTCACAAATCCATGCCAGCAGGTCAAGTATATTGTGTCATAATACACATGTACGAAAAATAGCAATATCGTTGTTAAGATTTTGATGCCATTCGGTGATGGAATTAGAAATGGTATAAATCACAAATTGAAAACTTCTAACAATTGTTCATATCATATTTTTAGCTCACCGGGACGAAAAAGTCCGGAGAGCTAATGCCATACCCTCAGCGTCGTCGTCGTCGTCCGTAGACAAAACTTTAACCTGGGCTATATCTCTTGAACTATAAGGGGTAGGGCTTTGATATTTCACATGTAGATACCTTGTGACAAGACCTTTCATTTGAGACCATGACCTTTGACCTAGTGACCTTGACCTTGGACTTTGACCTACTTTTCAAAAACTTTAACTTGGTTTCTGACAAAAACCTGTATAGGCGAGCTATGTAATCTTTGATTACCCTATGTTTAGATTTAGAGGGGAATCATTTGTATTTATTAATCTAGTTAGGGTCTGACATCTGTACTTGTATACTGTACATTTTGGAACAGATAGTCAATGAATGCTGACTCTTCTTATATGTGGCAATTCCATGACTTTCAAAGATTCACGATTTAAAAAATTAATAAGAATTCATCGATGAATATGGAAAAAGGGTAAAAACGATAACAGTATTCTAATAATATTAGGATTTGGAAGCTATGAAATAGCTTGACATATATTGGTATTGGTAATTTACTTTTCAACTATAGGTGAAATGTTGACCAAGTTGGAGGGGTTAGATGTTATAGAGCGACTTCTACGGAGTTCTCCGGATCAGTGTCTTGATATCCACCTATACAACTTGATAGAGAACCTTACATATAACTCCTGGATGGAAAGTCATCTGTCAGAAACTAATCTCATCATGTGTATTCTTGGTATGGTTGATAGTTAAATCAATTTTCATTGTAACAATTGTCATTCTAATTGGTCAAAACGGAGAATTTAAAGCTCATTGGTAGAAAATTTAATGATAAGAAATGGCTCTACATTTTAATTTGTTTGATGAGACATACATATAATGCAAAAAAGGGCGACAAACTTTATTTATTATTAAGTATTGTGTTAATAGCCATAGGCGTAAAGCAATATCTCTTAGATAGGAGATATTAAACAAAATCAATTACTGAAACAACATTCTGATAAGAAAAATTAAGTGCATACATTCTTGTCTTAGGACTTTTGCTACTTTTTGACAGATAAATTAGATAAGTACACTGAAAAGCTAGGAGCAAACAAGGACCATTTGGTGGCAGCCCTACATTGTCTAGCCGCACTGCTCCATAAAAAGGAGGAAAACAGAGCAAGTTTCTACCAACATGATGGTATAGTACACAATTTGTCAAACCTTTATTTATGGGAATTTTTAATATAAGATGTCTATGTACTTGTGGCCTGGCTGAATTTCAGAAGAAAGTTGGAAACTTTACATACATGCCGTCAGTGGCAACCTTTGTTATCCATCCTTTTGGTTCCAAGTTTCTTCACTTTGTTTGCACACTTATCAAAGTAAAGTGATTATTATACCCCCTGCAAATAAAGTTTGGGGGGTATATAGGAATCACCTTGTCTGTCTGTCCATCACACCTTGTCCAGATGATATTTCACAGAAATGTTCCTTAGGCAAGTTAGGGCCTAGGGTGTGTAATGACCTTGAACCAAGGTCAAAGGTCAAGATCACAAAAGACATCATCAGTAAAATCTTGTCCGGAGCATAACTCCTCCCCCTGTGGATGGATTTCAATATATCACAGATGTTCATTAGGACCTAAGGGTGTGTCATGACTTTGAACAAAGGTCAAAGTCACCTTGATCCCAAGATGATTTTAAAAGAAATATTGCTGCGGGGGGTATTTTCGTTCCGTTAGGGGCAAATTTTCATTAGACTCTTTCATGATCTTCTATGAAAGATACTTTGGTTCCACCCAAGGGGTCTCGAAATCATGTAAACCCCGAGAGTTTTGCAAAATTTTGAGACCCTGAGGATGAAAACGATGTATCTTTCATAGAAGAGCATGAAAGAGCGTTTTTCTTTCACATCTTCGAGGCAGTGTTAAAGCTAAAAGAAAAGAGACAAAATGTGAAAAATATCAAGTTGATCTAATTGCAAAAAGTTTGCGATATTGGAATTCATCGCCCCCGAATATTTTCTAGTAGTAAGATAGAGGTTGGTAATGTTTATCAATTTCAGATACTGAGATTTTATATGATAATTTCTTAAGCCCCCTAATCGTAGATTTTGGCCATCTGTTTGTCTGTCTGTTTATCAAAAATAAGAATCAACCTTCGTCATAACTGAGAGGACTTTTACAATTCACTTTTATTTTTCTTGCGGCAAGACCTTCCGTCGTTACAACATTTTTTGATTTCATGACCTTGACTTTGAAGTTTGACCCACTTTTCACGTTACACTTACTATACTGACAAATTAGATGCCAATGAGAGCATTAATTTTCACAAATACATCTTGCTGTTTCTCAGGAATTGGAACAGTGTTAAAGTGCATAATGATGTCTGATAGAAAAGGAAAGGTCTACATGGCAACAGCAAGGTGTCTTAAAAGCTTCCTGGGCAAGATGAGTCATGTCACAGAGGATGGTGAAGAAAACCATTGTGTGTTCAACCAGACCAGCCCACCCAGAAAGAAAGGCACAAACAAGGACAAACGATCACCTTTACCAAAGTAAACTTGCTTTCTGTGATAAACGATCACCTTTACCAAAGTAAACTTACTTTCTGTGTCGCTTGTGAAGCAAAACAGGCATTTTATTGGTCACTTTTGTTGTCGCTGATATATTTGGTCGACAGACTTTTCATTGCTGTATGTCTGATATTAAGAAACTTTCTTGATATTTATTTACTTGCAATTAACTTGCATAAATAATATATTTTTTGAATAGGTATGATGAATCTCATTATGCAATGAAGGTCATTGTTACCTTCAAGGTCATAGTCATATACATGTATATAAGGTCAAAGTCAGGGGACATTACCTACCTATTGAAGAGCATTTTACATTCTGATAAAGAAGAAGTGTTTACATCACAAAATTATTTTACAGCGAGATGACTAGACTTACATCCATAGTACAGTGCTCTGACACAAAAGGAGATGAATCTGGTCCATTAGAAAAATCATTGGAGAAAGAAAGGCTGATTTTTGTAAGTGACAAAGTGTACCTTTTCTAAAAAAAATTGTAAAAATTTAGAATTTTGTGTAACTTGGTATAGAATTTAAAATATAACATCCATTTAGTTTGCGTTTTGACTTTTGATATAAAAAATTCTTTAGATGAGATAAAAATTCAGCAGCAAAAATTATTTTGTAGTATGTCAAGAGAGATCCTTCAAAATTTGTAAGAATACATATTAATTTCTAAAGTCAAATCTGTTTAAACTCTTTGTGGATGCTATATTTTAGCTTTTAAATGAAGAAATGTTGTGGATCCTCTGGTATAAAGACTAAATCATGAGAATATTGAACTTTAAGGTCTCATTTACACATTTAGATTTGAAATTCATGTTGTTTCTTTGTTTCCTTTATATCAAAATGTCATAATGTGCTACATGTACATGTAGTGAAAAAAATCTATGATTCCTATGACTGTCTTACTTTTGGTGTTCATGGGTGTGTAATTCTGGTTGGTCACGTGCTAATTCTGTGAATCGCGTGATTACTTAAATTTACATGTACATATATTCTAAATATTAGAAATCTTTGTTTGCATATCACACATTTTGTCTATTTTAAACAGCGCTAATGTAGTTTGACGTTGGCAAATTCTCCCTACATTCAAAACTTGAATGTGACGTCACAGTAGGCAACCCAATTTATTGGAATATAATTCTAGTTGCCTAATGGGCGTTGAACATGGGGACTGTACTAGTGATGTACATATAAATGTATAGATATATTTACTAGCAGAATGAGGGCAATTTTTTTTTACTATCAACTTCACCGTGGTATTTCACGTGATACACAAATGATATGTTCCACGGGAATCCCCTTTGATTGAACCAAGTAAATACTGTCTAAATCTAGGCCACAATTAAAAAATTGTTTGTTTCCCCTCTCCCGGGTCTGTTTTTTCCAAGTGACCCAGCAGGCGGGTACTTTTTTTTTTCTTTTTTCTTTTTGCTGCCTGAACTACATGTAACAAATATATTTAATGTCGTTTGAATCCAAAATGCACATTACTGGGCTCCTTACAAGTTACAGCTGCACAGTCACACTCTGTGTTTCTAATTGATACGATAAAGACTAAGAGCTGGTAGCCGGTGATTTGTCTCCTAGCTCTTATACTTCGGGAAAAATCGCCGTCTGCTTTCCGTAAAAAATATTTTTCATGTCTCAATTTCTATCGCTGGTTAAGTATAAAATGTCTATTTATTATATTGAACATGTTCACGTTGTCCTGTAAAACTTACTCTATATAAACAAAATTGACCCAAGATACACGATAAATATTTCCGCAACAGGTGCATCAAGTGTTTCAGCACGGCGTAACGGGTCATTTTACGGCAACGTCAAATCTGCGAGAATAAGATGCACTATAGAACGATTACATCTCGACTTTTTTTACGACTTGTAAATATTGAATTTGTATAGATATTGACCACCCCCCGGTAATTATTCGACGGGGGTCATTATTCGTCTTTACACCGGCATTTTCCAGTGCATGATAAAGATATACTTTTCTTTCTCAGTCTGTTTATTGTATGTAAACAGCGAAAGTGAAAAATAATTATACGAACAACATCAATTGTAATATTGAGTCTATTGATAATGACGTTCACAATGCAAGAAGTTAGCACGGACCACCGACAACCGCTAGAGAAACGTAGGTTAATCATAACCGAATACGTACAGTACTATGATCAGGTACTAGTAGTAGTTTTCTTATTCACTCGATTTTATGCATTTAGATAATTATGTCTGAATTTTGGTCTCTCTCAGCAGACCCTTCCAAATAAGCGATCGGTCTTTAGAGCGTTCAAACGCCTATCCGTGAAACGAGATTTCACAAGTTGAGGAACTAGATTGGGCACATGCGTATACTATACATGTAAAGCACTCGCAGAATTCGAAAGGCTTCTTTGAAATTTTACATCCGTATAGACCGAGCGCTCGTCTATCATGTTCTCAAAAAACTTTGGGAGGATATTTACAAGAGAGGGGGGGGGGGTTACGGCAAGATTTCTTGTAATCATGTAGGAATGAGAAAGCTAATGAGTTGATTTACAATTCTATTTGAATGGAATATTGTAACGTTGAAACTGAAAATGGACATGGCCGTGATTCGATTTCTGGACCAAAAAAAAAAAAAAAAATATCGGATTTTTTGGCTATAAAAAAATCTGACTCGGCAGCGTTTTTCCTGACCCGGTCGGGGCGAGGGGAAACAAACAATTTTTTAATTATGGCCCTACTCTATATGAATTTATTTTAAGCCTATCATATGGTCATTATTATAAATTATATGATGGTAATTTATTCTGGTCAAGAATAGACTTATGTTTGGAGAACACTTAAACAGAAAATTTTGTATCTCTCCGTGCACCATATTATAACATGTGGCGAGCATTGAAAAATTGACCAGAATAAATTACTAGTACCATCATATAATTGATAATAATGACCATATGATAGGCCTAAAATAAATTGATATAAAGTAAATTTAGACAGTATTAACTTAGTTCAATCAAAGGGGATTCCCGTTGAACATATCATTTGTGTATCACGTGATGCCCCAAGGTGAACTTGTTCAGTATCATATTTGTTTATCTTGAAGGTGAATGATTTTTCACAGGATGACGACAGTGACAGTGATGAGCTATGTGTATCAGTAGATCCATCCCCTAGATCCCTGGATAAGGATACAGATGCTAAAACTCGACCCCCTGGGGAAAGGTCACAGAGGGTATCACCTCTAGATGTATCAGACGTTACTCACAATGCCAACACCTTGTCACCTTCAGGAGAGGGGCTTTATGTGCATGGTAAGCCAGTGATAAGTATAGTCGAATGCCTATGATGCATAACAGTTACTATAAATTGGCCACTTGCTGAATTTCATAATGGCTGACAAAATGTCCAAGGTAGACAATTTTTACACACTTTTTCATTGTTACGTCTCAATGGAATTGCATCTTTTAACAGTGACGTCATTATGTACAACAACGCCAAAAGATGTTGACTCAGACATTTTGTGCTTTCTAACAAGATCAGAAATGGTCTATTACAAGATTTGGTTTATTGGTATTATTGGTCCTGTGAAGGCACACTAGTATATATTTGAACATTATGACTATTTTGCCACTATTGAATAGCAGTGAAAGTAATTGATGAATATTTGGATGAAATAGAACTGACTCATAATTTTTGTTTCAAATCAAAAGTACAGTACATGTTTGATTGTCGTTGATATTACATACATACATTTTTTTTACATGTATAAAGTACCGTACAGACTACATCATTTTGTAGAACAACCAAGTGGTTTTAGCAGAAAAATTATTTTAAAAATTGATTGTTATATACATGTAGCATACCTGTATACATGTATGTACTCATTTGTTATACAGATACCGAAGTGGAATTCAGAAGTGATGTCACCCACGAACTTCGACCAAATAAAACTATCTCCAAAGTATCTGCTGCCATAGTATCTGAACATGTGTGTGGCATGCTCAATACAGGTACATGTAATCATCAACTTAGTGAAATCCAATTATCTATATGTATATAAGTGTTATAAAGTGTATGATATCTGTTTTTACAGTAGAAAAAACTTGAGAAGCAGTTTAAAATTTATTATTATTGAGCCATTATCTGAGCCTAAGTAAATGCATTGTATGGTTTGTACAAAATTTCCATGACTTTTCGTGACCTCAGAGAAGGGGGTTTTGTGATACATCTTTACCTTAAAATAATTGAAATGAAAGCTTCATGAAATCTGTTTGTAGTTTTTGTAGGGATTCAGTCTTGAAGCCTATATAGAACTTAAAAAGTGGAAAGTGGAAAAAATTGAAATCCCGTAACTTCTTAGAGTTTTATATTTATGTAATATTTTTTTGCAGGTAAAGGTGGTGTGATATATTTTGGTATTTCTACTGATGGTTTTGTTCAGGGTATTCCTCTAACTCGAGATGAGAAAGACGAGTTCAGATTAGGGGTGGACAGACTGATGTCAGATAAACTCAGACCCTGTCTACTTCACTCTATGTACCACGTGGAATACATGCCAGTATTTGCAGAATCTAATAAGACGCAGCATCTTTTCGCCCTGCCGAATGTGTTCATTGCAGGTAAATCATTCCTTTTTACTTGTCTTTTTATTTATTGTTTTGAGCCATGGTCACTTGAGCATGTCATGATGCATAATTAAAGATGAAACCAAAAAATTCTACATGTAACATTTTATTACGTGTTCAAAAAATAATTATATTACGATAGACTAAAACTGCAGGATTGTAAATCCATAGGGTGTTTGTTTGACAGCTACCTGCATAACGTTCTAACAGAAGAAAGTTGTGCTAAGAGGATGGGGCGGCAAGCCAATAAAATAAAATAGCAATCCAAGGAATGCTTGTGTCACCTGCCAAGCGATTTGATTATTATTCTGGAAAGTTGATCAAATTATTGGTATCAGTAGAAAAGTCTTGTCAAATGAAATTCATTTGAAATATCAGACCTCTTAATTACAAATTAAAAGTTATGGTCATTCTCAAATTTTCAGAACAGAGTGTCAATCATCTAGGTCAAGGTCACAACGTAAAAATTGGTAACAAAAAGGTCTCATCATAAGAAATATTAAAGACCTATCACCTACCAATTAAAAGATATATACAACCTTTAGAAAAGAAGGTCAAATAGCTAGGTCAAGGTCAAAAGGTAAAAAATTATAGTATGTGTAGAATGGCATTGTTACAAGGGAAATACATGTGAAATATCAAAGCCCTATTACCTACCAATCAAAAGATATAGCCAATATTACTTTTCTTGAAAAGTAGATCAAATATCTAGATCAAGGTCAAAAGGTCAAGTATTATGGTCTGTGTAGAAAGGTCTTGTAACAAGGAATACACATGTGAAATATCAAAGCCCTATCACTTACCAATCAAAAGATATATCCATTCTTAATTTTTTTTGAAAAGTAGGTCAAAAATGTAGGTCAAGGTCAAAAGGTAAAAAAATTATGGTATGTGTAGGAAGGTCTTGTCACAAGGTATAAACATGTGAAATATCAAAGCCCTATCACTTACAAATCAAAAGATACAGTGAATCTTATCTTTTTTTTCAAAGGAGGTCAAATATCGAGGTCAAGGTCACAAGGTCAAAATTATGGTATGTGTAAAAAGGTCTTGCCACAAGGATTGCACATGTGAAATATCAAAGTCCTAACACTTACCAATCAAAAGATATATCCATTTTTAATTTTTTTGAAAAGTAGGTCAAATGTGTAGGTCAAGGTCACTAGGTCAAAAATTATGGTATGTGTAGGAAGGTCTTGTCACAAGGAATAAACGTGAAATATCAAAGCCCTATCACTTACCAATCAAAAGTTATGGGCTGTGACACCCAAAGTGTGACAGACAGACAGACAGACGGACGGACAACGGACAAAGTGATCCCCAAGTGTCGCTATGCTTCGCGGGCGACAGAAAAAGTACATGTTATACTTTTACAGTATTTATCAGAAGCCACAATCTTTGCAGTCACAATACCTTTCACATTTCTTTTTCTATTTTTAAAGAGATTCATATGAAGCCTCTGACAGGGACCCTGTATACTCTAGTCAAAACAGACCAATTCTTCTACAGATTTGGAAGTGACAACTTATCCTTGTCAGTGCAGGTAATATTTCAAAATTTATGAAAAGTATTGAGTATAAATTTATTATAATTTTAAGTAATGTGACTTGATATAATAAAAATGCACTTTTGACTTTAATAGAAGTTTAGCTCCATAGATTAAAATTTAAATTTAAATTTAAATTTCTCTTGTGTGATTGTCCTGCATGTTTGCAAAATCTATTTACTAAGCGTGAGTTAAAAGGATCAAAGAGCTTGTGTTTTTAGCATACATTCATGAAGAATTTAATTTTGCATGTAACAAGGATTTTCATTGGCTTAAAAGTTGAAGTCATTTTTCATTACGTGAAAAATATTAGGACATGCCCCCTTTTCTGGAACTACTTCCCAAATTAAGCAAAATGGCGGATCCCGTAAACTTGATACACTGAATTTTAATGTAATGTTTAGTTTTGTGTTATGTATTCTTTTACAACAGGAACTTCATCAGCTAATAGTGACAATGGAAGAAGATATCTACAGAGATGAAATCCTAAAACTGCAACTAGAATTAAAGGAGCTGAAAACAACTAAAACTGCAAGTGCCTGTAATAGCTGAAATTACATGTTCTGATAACAAATCAAAACCAACTAAAACTAGTTGTTGATAATAGCTGAAAGTTTGAGTCCTTCTAACAACTAAAAACTGTAGAAGCAGCTGCAAGGGTGAACAGCTAATGCTGAATGCTACATAAACTACAAGTATGACAGTAGTCTACACTACAGGTGCCATTTACAGCTAAAATACAGAAGCTGAATACGACAGGAGTTGCTATAGCATTAGCAGTAACTAAAACCTCAGGTGTTAACACATAAAACTGCAGGTGCTTAATATTTAGATAGCAAGGACTGATTGGAGACAGGTCAGAAGTCTGAATTAGTAAAAGGTCATTACGTACAAATGAACTATAAGGACAGTCAAGTGTACGATATGAAGTTTGACTAGAAAATAATCATAAAGCAGCATGGTACATGTATGTCCAAAACAAACATCAAAATGTATGAAACAACTGTCCGAGACAGTTTCTGTAGCTTCTTCAACATTTTGTGTTGACCTTTGGCTAGTAGATGTCTACAACTTTTCTTCTGCCAAGGAATTTTAATTCTTTCAATACTTGTATATAACAAAACTTCCACAGAGAAGTTGAAATATCCGCCTCTGTAAAGTGGATATTTCCGACTTTGGAGTCTTCATTGTTTATCTTTGTATAAATAGCTGAGTTTTATTACCAAAATGTATATGTACAATACAGGAATAAATAACAAAATGAAATATCTCTCAAGTTTTTTTTATTTCATTAATGAGTGTAGCTCTATCTTCAACAAATCCTCGTCAGAAGATGCACGTAAACATATACAAAGCTAACACATCTGGAAATGTAAAACTTCTGTACTACATGTATCTTCAAATTGAGTAATGGTGGCACAACATTTTACTTCGTCATTTAAAATGGTTTGTAACATGTAAGTTCAAATAATAGTGACAAATGTAGTATTTCCTTTGCGTAATGGCTGCAACTATTAAACTAGTTATTATACCCTATGAACATAAAATACTAGTACCTTGAAGTAAGTAGCCAGATATTTGGAGATAAAATTTTGCATGGTAAGAAAACCTTGCTTTAGTGTGAATAGATTTTTTCTGTGTCTTCACTTGAATTTGGAACCTCTACCACGAGCTTTCGTCATTGTTAATCGAGTACATTTTAAGGTGTGAATCTTCGAATATGGCAGGTTTGATATACATGTATACCTTTCTTAACAATTTTGCAAGAAATATTCTCATTGTACAAAATGTATGTTATAAATCGTTCAGCTTCAGATAAGAAAGGATGCTTTATCCCTACCAAGTTTCTATTCATTTATTCTGAAAATAAAGAAATTTGAGGACAGATTCAGCCTTTAGATCAAGCAAGCTCTAAATCAATACATAGCTGCTGCAGGTTAATAATTTCACATAATTTGCTCAATAACATCAAAATGTACATTATATTAAAACCATTTACATGTGTGAGCTTTACTGGAAAAGATTGTCATAAAATAAATTGTCGAAAAATTGAGAATTTGACATCGGAATTTGAAGCCAAGTTTTTAAGTATTTGCTGAAAACATGACTTTAGACACGATATACCATTTTATATTACCACTAGACTTTTCATATTACCGCTAGACTTGCATATTAGACACTCCAAGACCCGACATCACAACTTTTGACGTTATTTTTCATTATGATGTCATATATACGGATCGACGTCACAGTAAAAGTTACGTTAAATGTTGTCATGTCGGGTCTTGGTCTGTATAACATTCAAGTCTACTGCCGTAATGTGAAAATTGTCTATTTTAATGCACAACACATTTGCTAGTGTTTTAAAATACATGAATATAATAATCTGAATATTATAGAACGCGTACCTGTACTTGAAATACATAACACAAGATCACATTGAAAACTATCACATACATGTATTTTCACAATCTATATACCAGTTACGTTGTAAAAATGATAAGACTAGGAGCTAAAGATAGCAGTGTTCTAGACAAGAAATCTGATAAGACCCTCCTTGCTAAAACCCTTTATGCTGATTGGCATGAAGCTCAACCAGATGTCCCTTCATGCTGATTGACCAACTTTTTACATCATTTTTGCCGATTTGTAAATCTACCTTGATAAATGCGAAAAATTTTACCAAAATGCATAATAAATGCAAGATTTATACAGGTAACAAGGTATCGCGTTATAGCTAACCATCTATTGTTGCAATTCAGAGAACTTTATAAGAATCAGTACATCAACAGTACATAGCAAGAATGTATTTAAACTTCAAGGTTGTCTCATTGATTCTCTTGCGAATTTACTTGATTATCTAAGGAATTTACTGAACTTGTTTGGAAACTTACGATATTTTCATACATGTATGAACAAATATTGTAATCGCATAATCACAGTAAGTAAGAACTATTTCGTAATTTCTGAAACCTTTTTGTTGGCAATGAGGACTGCTTTTGAAATATCACAAAACAAATGGAATGATTTCTTCTCTTGTGACCACACTACTATTACATTATAATCAGCACCAAGACTAATATTTAACCCCTATACTGACTAGATTACTGGAGTGTACAAGGACTTATTGTTTCGCCTTCAATGACCTTGACCTCATGTATTACTACAAGGTCAAAAGGTGCCAGATTTGGGTACAATATTAGTGTGTTCAATCACCAAAAGGTCAAATTAAGCTTTTAACGTGACATCCGATCTTCAACGCAGACAAAGTGATCCCTAAGGTTGCTGTGTGTTACAAGCAACATAAAAACGAGCTTCTGAAGCTAATCTTATAAAAGTACCCATTTGTACAACTTTATACATTTAAACAATTAATAATATAATAATGACATCTATTATTAGCATAGTTTTCATTATATCACAAAACATACTAAATCTTTCCCTCCAATAAGCTACTGCAGCCTGTTTCACAAAAATACTTATGACAATTTCAGGAATTTTCGTAACTTTTGATCGTTTAGTTCTTTCTTCAAAATGAAAACAATGTTAATTTGTTTCTGAATTTAGATGAAATATGTAGAGACGATAGTAGAAAACATAGTACAATCTAAATGGAAAATCTTTTGAGCGTTTTATTAAATGACAAGGGTTACGAAAAATCCTGAATTTTTTCGCAAGAACTTTTGTGAAACTGGGCACTGATCTCTCTCCCTCCGGCTTTTAAAAAGATTCAGAAATTCTAGCAATCACTTGATTGAGAATTAATCATTTCAGAAATAGTAGTTCAATTTATCTTACCTAACCGGTTCAAATGCAAATTCTAATTTTCAACTTCAAATATGAGGCATAACCGAAATTTCATTGAAGTTTCCTATTTGAAAATTATAACGTTTTATCTTACTGGAAATGTAAGTAAGGATTTCAAAACTGTAGCTTCATTTTATGTAAAAAATGAAGTGAAATAAGAGAATGCTGACTCAAATAAAAAATAATGTTAATGCTTATGAATCCTTTGTGACAATAACTGAAATAGCTCTATGATTGGTAGAACAAAAGAGGGTAACCTGAATGTCATTAAGTACTTGCTAGAAATTCTGCTCATGCGTAAATTCACATGTATGTGCCACTATTGAAGGAACCTTGAATATTCTCTTTTTTTTTCTAAGACGACCAGCATCTATTGTATTAAGTAGACTCCTCAGTCTTGTATGAAAATCCATGCTTCAAATGCTTTAACAACAAAATCCTCCGATTCCGTGAGAACGTCATTGTCGTATGTTTCACATCTGTTTGTACGTCCATGATAGAGATCACCATCCAACCAAAGTCCGAATAAACCCCTACAAAGTATTATATGATAGCTATTCATTTTACACACAAGTAAAGATATGACAAGAGATAAACATCTTGGACATTTATTCAGGAAATACGCTTATTTTTGTTTTCAAGTCTTTTTCCATGGTTTTACTGACAACAAATATTTCATTTCACATCACGATTTACATATGAAAATGCTTATGTTCATTAAAATTTCAATTTGAAACTAGCACTAGCCAGTTAGGGAAGAAAAACTCAAAACAAAGTCAGTTCCTTAACTTGATAATAATATGTACATGTAGTTGAAGTTTGTAAAAGGAGAAAGTTTGCATTATATCCATAATACATGGCCTACTATAGACCTGAGATTCATTAACTTACTGTCCAGCTCCAATAGCGATGCTTTCAGAACTTCCCTTTATAAATAAACTATTTTCTCCTGTCCATCGGAAAACCTATAAAATATGATACATATTTCACTAATTAGCAGGAAAACTGCAACATATTTACAATCAAGCACACAAAGAAATAGAGCTTGTGTTCTAGAGTGTTTACCAAAAACACATTCTTAATGTCGTGAATATCTAGGCAGCCAGTAGAAGGCTCACAGGCAGACAGACATACTTTTTTTTTTTATAAAATAATAGCGACATGTATATTGTACTTTTGTTTCACAGGGAACATGAGAATAATACCTAAATTGCAACAATAATCACTGGTTTTTTACCTTAAACTCTGGCCAGAATGTGAAGAGGAATGATTCACCAGTGCCGTAAAAATGGTCGCTCTGCTTTAATTCACAGGACGTGAGGGCACCAAATATCTGAAAATATTCATCAAATTCAACTTCATGATAATGCATCACATGTACTTTAACAGAATAATGTGTTGCCTTGATCAAAATCTGGATATATAAGCTCACAGTCAGGCTCACTAAAGCTCAAGATAAAAGGTTTTCAAAAGTAGGTCAACTCCCAAGGTCAAGTATTTTGGTACCAACCGAAAAGGCAAGGTATTACAAGCAATGTGAATTGATTTAGTGTCCCTATACTTCTGAAAAAGAGGGGGGGGGCAAATAAAAATTTAACAGGTTTAAGCCAAGGTCAGGACAGAATTGGCCATTTTGTACTAAACATACTAAAGGAATTTGGTACATGTACATGCACTTGCATTTGTCAAATGTATTTTTGTACCTATCATAGTGCAGATTTTGGTGCATGTAGTTACATTGTAACAAGTATCTTAGACCACCATCAGTACAGGACTGTCCATTTTGTACCTATCATAGTGCAGATTTTGGTGTATGTAGTTACATTGTCACAAGTATCTTAGACCACCATCAGTGCAGGACTGTCCATTTTGTACCTATCATAGTGCAGATTTTGGTGCATGAAGTAACATTGTCACAAGTATCTTTGACCACCATCAGTACAGGACTGTCCATTTTGTACCTATCACAGTACAGATTTCTGGTATATGTACTTACATCATCACAAGTATATTTGACCACCACCAGTACAGGACTGTCCATTTTGTACTTATCACAGTACAGATTTCCGGTATATGTACTTACATTGTCAAGAGTATATTTGACCACCATCAGTATAGGACTGTCCATTTTGTGCCTGACAGTACAGATTTCCGGTATATGTACTTACATTGTCACAAGTATCTTTGACCACATCAGTACAGGACTGTCCATTTTGTGCCTATCACAGTACAGATTTCCAGTATATGTACAAATGTACTTACATTGTCACGAGTATCTTTGACTACCATTAGTACAGGACTGTCCATTTTGTGCATGTCTCTATACAGGGTCTTCAGACTAAATCCATGCTGGTCAGTGCTGTAGTTCAGGGTCCATGGATAACCTACTGTCCTGGCTGGCATGTGCTTATTTATCTGGAAAGAACAAAATCATAAACTCAAGACCTCAAAATTAAGTTTCGGCATATAAAATATTGAGAAAAAACATTTACAACTAATTTTCTGTTTGCAAATCTACATAAAAGTAATGTTTAACGTATCATCTTTCTATAGGGACAAATACACGACCACGTCAATCTATCCATGTTTCATGAAGACAAAGCAGCAAACATAAACTTGGCCTCAGTAAAAAACATACTGTAATCAAAGATTACATAGCTCGCCTATACAGGTTTTTGTAAAGTAGGTCAAAGTCCAAGGTCAACGTCACTAGGTCAAAGGTCATGGTCTCAAATGAAAGGTCTTGTCACAAGGTATCTACATGTGAAATATCAAAGCCCTATCCATTATAGTTCAAGAGATATAGCCCAGGTTAAAGTTTTTTCTACGGAGGACAACAATGAAAACGACCACCCTGAGGGTATGGTATTAGCTCTACAGACTTTTTCGTCCCGGTGAGCTAAAAAGTGACTTCCATGAAAAGTATCAACTTGTACTAAGTTTTGTAAATGATAACCTTGTTACATGTACAAATGAAAAATGCTTAAGGATGCTTTCTCCTGGCCAGCTGAACAGAAAACGTTCTAGATGACAGGAGATAACTCCTAATGTTGTAAAAGAAAGATGTACGACTATTCATTGCATCAAATTCAATAGCATGATTAAATGAAGTTGTTTGAGTATATATTTGTTATTTTCATAAGTATTAACATTTTATGTTATCTTTTTGCTTTAAAACAACCTTGTTCAAATAACATTACGTCACTGCGAGAACCTCTGACGTCACGCAGCAAAAATGACGTTCGTCTTCCCGCCATGAATAAAACAGATAAATAACGCTGTAGGAAAGGGATGTAATGTTTGATTACTTATATTTGCCTTTAAATTACATCATTTGAGAAGATTAATTTAATAAAAGCAATACTTTTAAGAAATAGATTTGTATTTTCAGTGTGAAACAAATCAGAGACACAACAAAAGCATGAAATACTCCGAAACATGGAAAATATATCTTTACCAGTAATTGCACTCTCTACTGTCATTGTGTCAAAGAAACATGTATTAATGGCGATTCGTCTCTGGATTTCTATTTATTAACCAAAAAATAATAAAAAATCGCCAAATACTTTTTTTTATCTCTTCCACCTTATCTTTATTCTTTTTCTAATCTATTTCCTTTATTTCTTTTAGCAGCGTTATGTCTGCAAAAATTTCAAAATTTGAAGTCTATCAGACAATTCTAAATTTTCCTGTTTACATGATCCTTTTGTGTAAGCAGAATTTCATCAATTCTGTCATTTATTTAAAATATGGATACAATACAGTGTACAGGGTGTAATTGGATTTAAAATTCAGAAACAATCATACTTTTTCAATTGTCTTAGGTTATCGAATATATTCTGCGGTCAGAGAGTTCCCTCGTCTACACATGTATCCTTGTTCTTTATTTGCTGTTTACATTGTACATTAAACACAGGAAAGAACAAAACAGACAAAGAAAAAAAAAGTCAGAAGACAGCGCCGCGTGCTGTGTATAGGCTTTTGTAGAAAAATTGAAGGTTTATACAGTAGTGAGATACTGCCGGGTTTGTTAAAAGTAGGTCAATCTCAAAGGTCAAGGTCACTGTATCAAAAGCCAAGGTCCATAATGAAAGGTCTGTTAACGAGTAATTTATGTGTGAAATATCTGCCATATTTGTGTAGTTTTAAAACATATTTATCAAATAATATGCAAAAAAAAATGTTTTGGTGAGTTCAAGACAGAGAAGGGGGGGGGGGGGGAGGGGCTGACCTCCCCCCCCCCTTTCCCCTAGCTTTGCAAAAAAAATATTGTTTAATGTCAGATTATTAGAATGTATATGTCCCTAGATACACTATGTGAAGTTTTAAAAGAAGTTTGATGAAATTACATTTTTAATCAGCATTTTAGTGCCAAAAATCTGTTTTTTACGTTACTTTAAAAAATTGCCATATGAGGTAAGAATTTGCTAATAATTTCATTCCGTTACATCTTATGTCATAAAAATTGTATTCAACAGTAGTAAAGTAATGTATTCTAATATATTTAAGTAATCCAATTCAACAATTCCGTAAGAATATATATATTTTAGATTTTATGAGTATTATTTCGCCAATTTTCAATTTCCCCACAATATTCTGAGATGGTTGAAGAAGGGTATCTTTGATGGCAAATATCTGACATAAAGTCCACATCTTGGTATCCTTTTCTGTTTGTTTTATTACTTATCAGGTCAAGTACTATTGAAATATAATGGTTAGAAAAAAAGTTTGATTCTTTTGAATTCGAGATCTCAGGAGAAAGCATCCTTAATCACAGCTGCTATAATAGCATCCATTTTATAACTAACATAATTGTGATTCTACTTTTAAAATGCATATTTGGTGGGAAATCTTTACGAATGTTTTTTTTTTCAATTTAAGAAAATAAAACGCCAAGATTAAGGTAACAAGTCAAACTGAAAGTGTGATACATCAGATTGAGCTTGTCACAAATAATGACACACTGTCAGGTGAAAGACTAAAAAGGCTGTGTCACTAGCCATACAAAGGTATTTATCAAAAGAAGGCACAGAATAACGCTCACCATTTGTATATGGAAGTCCTGTAGAATGGTTGATTCTCCTATCATCTCCGGCATTAACAAAGCTTCATCCACGTCCATGGACTTACGTCTCAGAGCTTCATCTGCACTTATTATCTGAAAGGTAACAATTTTATTCTGTTGATAGAAAAACGTGCAAAATGTAATGATATCTCACAATAAAGAACTGCAAGAAATTCAAAATGCAGAAAAATGCAATACAGTTAAAAGAATATAGTGATGGAGATTCGAGAGGCTTTCGGTTGGAGAGTGAGTGAGTCCATTAGGTATTATCAAATGATCAATTTCATTCCCCATCAATTTCCATTTTTCAGAAGTTACAGTTTGTTTTCCACATCACTAACGTATCACATATTTCATGAATTCACATATCTCTAATATGTTTTAAATGCAGATTGCATGTCTATTAAGCAATGATAATGACTTGATTGGGGAATCAAATAATATCCTCTCATTAGTTACCCTAATTTTCATGTCAAATGAATGATGCAAAAATAAGAGGTATCACACGACAAACATTATTTTCCTGTGACGCTTATGTATAAGTGCATTGTGGTTTTCTGCAGTGCAATCCTTCTTCGAATTAACAATTCAAAACTGAATAATGCTCCCCACACTACAGAAGTTGTTTTATAGTAAAATGGCATTTTTTTTTTCTGAATAACCTTGACTTTTCTGCAAATATTCAAGTAAATGCCTTGACCTTACTCAATTGTCCTTGGCATCCTCAACCTTAAACATTTGACCTTGATCACCTTGACCTTAAACATTTGTCCTTGACATTCAATCAGATTCTTCCTCTTGCAGATGTCATTCTTTGTGGAAAGTATAGAGATTCTTGTTAAAAGCTTTTAAAGTCTTAATACTGTGAAAATGGTTTTTATTATTGAAGAGACTGTTGCTGACCTTTGACCTTGAAAATAATAAGGCTCTTCCCTTGTCATGGTATTAATTATGGCAAACATTACGATCCTGCTGCTAGAAGCTAAATCAGTTTTCAGTTTCTCGGAAAGGTTGAAACTGATTGAAGTGCTCCAACTCTATACCTTCCGAACAAAATTTCAAACCAATTTATAATGCACCAGACACATGTTTCATATATTAAATCCTCATCAGTGATGCTTCCAACCAAAGTGATTTTCAGACACAGCCAAAATTCATTTTTGTAGCGCCCTCTGGTTATATTTTTTAAAATTAAATTTGTGAAATTTGCAGAGAGTGTGCGACTCCAAATTTCCTGTAGGGTCGATTCAGTAGCATATCCAAATAAAATCTATGTTCAATAATAGCATAGGAGGGATGGTGCTACGATGTTAACCTCTTTTAATTTGGATTATATTTTAGAATGAAAGTTTCCGAAGACTAACATAAAAGGCTAGACCAAATTACATCCATCTTTTTGAAAAAAATTCTGATAAAATGGTATATGAGATGATCATATATACCTCCCAGTCTTTTTGTAGATGAGAATTAAAATAATCCTCGTGGATTTCCATCTCATCCGGAGTGGAATCCTCATCCAACACGACAAATCCACGATTCTCCGCTGAAACCTCCTCCTCATCTCCGTAGATTTCCGGTTTCCACTTAACGAAGAATGCGTACAGCTGATCAACCCTATGGAGAAAGGCTTTCCATATCAAATGTCCCTTAGCCATTTTCACAGTTAAATTGTCATTGTCCTAGCATTTCATCAATGAAAATAACATAACAAGAGAAAATCTTTCTTTTGTACACTGATCTTTCTCTTCGGTGTAAAAGATCTATTTATCCTTTCTTAACATTTTACTATACTGACATTTCTTCTTTAACAACAAACAAACAAAAAGGTCAAAGACTGATAACATCTGATTTCTGTTTTTAACTAAAGAGAATAAACAAAATTCTAAAACTGTCGATCCCTTATTCATCAAAATCTTATAATAATTTTCACTTTTTCATATGGAATCAATTATGAACATTTTTTCATTCAAATGTTTACACATTCAACTACAATTCATGAATTATAGTTTATTTGTTATAATACCAAAATTTGTATCAATATTGAAATACCTCTCTAGGTTACAACTTATTATTTTGATTAGATTGTAAGACTTAGCTTATCAGAGCAGGGTATTTGACCTGTGTTATCAGTCAATCACCTCTGATTGAGGTAAGTATTAAATGAGTGTCCTTCTGCCATTATAATTCTACCTGTACACATGGTGAATTGTTTACTTTGATACATATTTTCTTTTACCGGTAAATCTTTTCCTTAAGGTAAAATGACCATTTAGCGAAAAATAATAAATATGACATAACCATGACTTTATTCATCATTATCATAATACATGTAATATGCATGTACAATAAATATACATATTTTAGTGCAACCAAATTTTGGCAGAAATAAGACGATACTGTGTGAATTGGCATATAAGAGTAATCAAGATTTAAAGTACTAACAGCGAGTTAAGAAAACAGAAATTTCGATTTTACATGAAAACGCTTTAAGATGGATACATATGAATATCGAGGGAAATGTTCAACTACTAGAGCACTGTTTGAAAATGAAATTTTCGAATATCATTATTTTTGCGTTTTCGTTCTACACATAGGGAACAACACGTTAAATCATCTTTTTTCATGCGCAAAGTCCATAAACTCTACACTGGTCAAGTTTGAATGATACAATAGCCATAATCAAGATGCGACACAATATATTTATGCCTCAATGATATCTACCTATATGAATAGGAGTTGCTGTTACTTTTAACATACTTGACCCTTGTTGAGAAAAATGACTTCGTCGATTTGTAAGCGTAAAATATTGCTATTTTCCAATGAGTACACCAATTATGATGTCTTGTAAGGCTTAAAAAGCTAAGTTTTTGAGAAGTGCTTTTCCTTCTGTATTACCATTTCAATTTTCCAATTATTCTATTTTACCATTTGCAAATAACAGGTAAATTTCTGTTTTCTTAAAAATATGTTAGTACTTTAGTGCACTTGACTCATTTTCAGTCATACCGGTAGTCTATAAAGGATGAATTATTTTGTGTAGTCTTGAATTATCACACTCTAAACAGAACCAACTCTGCTCAAATTTGAATCCCACTAAAATAAGTACATTACATTGTACATACAAACTAGATGCATAATGAAATGCATACTCCAAAATCAGTAGGAATATACTTTGTTTACATGAGTTATAACACAAAGTGACATACTTGTCCCTGGGTATAGAGAACCAGTACTCAGGTTTCTTCTTCTTCTTACTATAGGCTTGTATAGGGGCTGTCTGTGACACGTTTTTGTTGATGGGTTTACCCAGTCGTAGGCAGAGATAAAGGGGCGGGTCTTCAAACGTCGTGGCAGGTCGTGGAATCAACTCTGTCGGAGCAAAAATAGGGTGCATAGTTAATTTTTGTAAAATTCAAAACTTGTGTAAAGCAAGAAAGGCTATTCCCAAAGGTAAAGTCAACTTCAAATCCTGTGCAATCATAACCCACTTTAAAAAAAAAAGTTTCAATCTTTTTTTTAATTGAAAATACTTATTTCTTAAGTAAATGACCTTGTACTACTTTCAGTCAGAAAATGTGCAAAAGGAAGTGGAAGGGGATGGGCCTAAACAAATGTCATGACTTGAATTTGTTTAATTAGATAATTTGTATAGATATAATTTTGTGACATATTTCATATTTGTATATGCAAATAGAGATCTTCAGCAGTAAATATGAAAATATCGTAATGCATATATACAATTACTGCTGATGTCATTGCAAAGAGGTGCAGAAAATTATGAAAATAAGAGATAAAAGTTACGATATAAAGAAAGATACTCAACCATTCTATGGATTCATAGGCATAATTTAAGAGGAAAAAGAGGTCATTTTCAAATTGTGGCCTGAATTAGACTCTTCAAGCCATATCAATTTCTATCTTAAAGAAGTGGACAAGAATATAATGTCATAACAACAGGAAAACAAATATATGTAGACAGAATATTGAGAGTTATCATATTAACAATAGAATGTTTTAAGATAGCAGACTGTTTACAATTTGTAGTTACACTTTACTAACATCTAATTCCATGCTTTGGTACATGTAGTTCTGGATACAAAATTTATCATGCTTTCAAGCCACTTATCTTGATACTCATAAGCAGACATTATAAAACAGCTTGTATTTCTTTATATAAGATTGCATGAGTACATCAATATACAAACAAAAGATTTATTTGGCAGAGAATTATTATAGGAGTCAAGCTCTAAATGGCTGTAAATCATGGTCACTTTAAAAGCTTTTGGCTACTTTAAAAACTCTGATCAGATCAAACTTTTAATTAGCTGTAAATCTTGGTTAATTTAAAAACTTTCAGATCAAACTTTTAATTGGTTGTAAATCTTGGTTACTTTAAAAGCTTTCAGATCATACTTTAAATTGGTTGTAAATCTTGGTTACTTTAAAAGCTTTCAGATCATACTTTAAAAACTTTCAGATCATACTTTTAATTGGTTGTAAATCTTGGTTACTTTAAAAACTTTCAGATCATACTTTTAACTGGTTGAATATCTTGGTTATATTACTTTAAAAGCTTTCAGATTATATACTTATAATTGGTTGTAAATCTTGGTTACTTTAAAAGCTTTCAGATCATACTTTTAATTGGTTGTAAATCTTGGTTACTTTAAAAGCTTTCAGATCATACTTGAATAATCTAGTACGATTGATTTTTTCCATTTCTATTCTCAATTCTACTCCTCTATTTCTATTTGTAACTCTATATTGAAAATCAAACTTCACACTTACAAATGAAAGATTCAAATCTCACTTTGAATAAAGCATCAAAGATTCCAAGAGAAGTATGAGGATTTATGACATATAACCACGTGACAGAAGATATAGGTTGTGTGCAAAAGTAACTTTATGACCTTGGTTCTTTTTCTCTATTTTACACTCTGTCTAACTTTTCACAAATTTATTCCTTTTAGCACAAATTATATCAGTATAGAGATAAGAGTAACTGAGTAAGAACATCTGGTTAATCAAAGATAGCTTAAAGCAGATTTGAATCACTATTATTCAAGAACATTTAGGGCTTTAATTACCACAGAATAACCATATATAGCTACAACATTCTATTTACTAGTATTGACAGAATGAATTGCAAAGATCTTAGAACAATTAAGTTAGCATAGAATACTTTTCTAGTTCAGAGTTATATTTTACTCAGTACATTTTTAACAGGGAATAACAATGGTCTCATGAACTCTTTGACAAGTATACATTAACTCACTGCACAAAATTCCAAAATGAACATTAAAATATCAACTAAAGATGGCAATATGGAGAAATAAAAATACACTGAATGTGTACCAAATTATGAAATTCCTATATCAATAATTAGAACGAAGGGTCCAAGATGTTGATCGTATAAAAGTGTTTTTATTTAATTTTAAATCAGTATTCCGTCACTTTTCTTATGAGGTGTCAGAAAGTTCAGCAGAAACACAGAATATTATAAACAACAACGATGAAGAATCTATCACTAACACAACTCTGGTTGTAAACTTACCTAAACCTGATCAATGGTGAAAATAAACAGAAATATTTGTCATTTAACATAAACACAAGGATGACATAAATTATTCATTGAACAGATTACACTGCAAATATAGTAGACCATGCACAGTGCTCAGCCTTGCACTCTAATCACTGAAAGTAACGGTGAGAATCTCATTATCCGAGTCTGAAAGTTGGCATTCATAACTTGGTGAAACTGAGACATTATGTGGGTAAACAAAATGCATTCCTTAAATGCTTTCAATATGCATGACAAATAGTTGCAGGCAGATCATATATAGCAGAAGTAATCATTTTTCTTGCCAAAAAAATAAATACCACAGTGCTATTAAAGAATGCCTCAGATGCATACAACTTTACACGATTAAGGTAGATTAAGAAAAAGATCTTGCGAATGATAAATGTGACGTAAAACATTTCACTCCATAATGTTGTTAAAATCAGTGACAATTTTTCCAACACATTTGAAAATTGCCATCATTACCCTGAAAATAAGTTTACTATAGAGGTGGCTGGATCATCATATGTAGGGCCATTCTAACTCTCGGCAGTCTTTCTAATCACAAAGCTTGTCAAAGCATTGTTTTGTAAGCAGTGAGCAAAGCTATTAGCCATTATGTTTACCCTAGATAACAATTTGAAGATTATCTTCATCTTAGCGGAATGACGTACACGTAAATATCACAACTGACCAACATTTTGTATCCAAAAGGTTATTTGTATGCAGAAGAGCATCTATAGCGATAGTAACCTGAGACAAGTTGCCTAATAACTTTGCAATACCTGAATATAAGGGTTAAATGAACACCTTGCAAGAGACTAACAGGCGATAAAGAAGAAGGCTTGAAGCCCTCAATACGGAAGCTACATGTATGTTTGTATGCGCTCTAGATCCGTGAGAAGCCCTGAACAGAACAGAACAATTCAGTTGTTACGAGGCCTCAGCCATATGAGCCTACAACCCCTTACCTTTACCTTTCACCTTTACCCCTATTTTCCTCTATACCTCTGAGACAACGCAGACACAAGGTGATTAAAGTTTCAACCCTAACAAATGAAGTGATTAATTGACAATACAAGAGCTATCCTAAGCTGTGGTCTATGCAAGAATATTGTATAAATCAATACAGAAAGATGGTGTATTTGGATTCAGGATGAAATTACCTCATTTCCTTTAAAGGTACTCATTATAGAAAATGTAAAATTCATACATACTGAACTGTTTCAATGTATCGGTGATGACATTTTTATTTCTTCGGTGTTTGAAACAGTCTGAGAAACCACTGCATATTTTATATATTTATGGTCTTTTCCTACATGATATGCTTGAAATCTCCCAAAAAATTCACAGGACATTAACAAAATTCACCGGGGATTGCTGGCAATCCAGCACTTTTTGTGAACATGATTTTTTTCTTTCTTTTTTTTTTGGTAATTTCACCCTGGTGTTAATAACTTGGTAAATTCCATACAAGCTATTTCTTTTTGATGTGCTTACTTGATAGGAATCTCACAAAAGATTGACCAGTCTTTCGTACTAAAATACATAAGATTTGCATTACAAACAGCGAAAAAGATTCAAGCATTGAATTTGCATATTTGAATATCCTACAATAAATGATCAATGAAGTACAGTGTATTTGGTTTTGGTATTCTAAAGACCTTCCTTTTTTAATTTGATATACTATAAGGCCAGTGAAATTCACAAATACAATTCTCAAACTGCAATTTATTTTTTGTTTACAAAAGATAAATCATACCTTTTGTGGAAAAAGTGAAAATTATTATGAAGAATATATTGTTATTACTTACTGTCAAAGGACTGGAAGAGTTCAGGTTTGTCAGCTAGTTTAACGGCATTCTCTACAGCCACTTCAAGGTCAACATTATCTTGCATATGTGCCGTCACAGTGGCTTTCCTAGTGCCGTCATGAGAATCATCGCTGGTTTTCACTTTGTCACTCTCTGATGCAGCGTTCTTTCCTGCTTCACCGATATCTTTCACATCCGAGCTTTTGAACAAGCCAGTGGCATAGTTTACAAATGCATTCAAATGAGGAGTTACATTGAAGGATCCGAATGAACTTGAGGACTTTGTATCCGGTGATGAGGTTGAGGATGTACGTTTTGAGGAAGATTTCTTTTGAATTTCAATAGGTGAGGATTGAGAACGCGGCTTTAGTTCAAATTCATTCTTCAGTTTTTCAGTATGCGTTTTCTTCACACTTTCAGTGTCTTTACTAGTATTGCTTATTTTTGAGGTTTTCTCAGTTGCAGGAAGATTTGTTCCCGTATCACTAGTGACATTTTCCACACCATCCTGCCCATCTTTGCCTTTGTCTGGTTCATCCTTTGTTATCAGCTGATCTTGTTGAGGAGAGTAAGAAACGTGTTCACTAACAATAGTGTCCTCTTCACTTTCCACAGCGTTCTGTTCACTATTAACGGTTTTGGATTCTTCCTTGCCAGATTCACCCTCCACAGTTTCTGCACTCACAAAGTCTCCAAAATCGATCAGAGGGGTCATTTCTAAATTCCCAGACGCCTCTGGGTCTGTCTTCTCGGTACTTAGATCTTTTTCCATTGTTTGTGAATCTGACACTTCTTGGTTTTCCGCTATTGATAAGTTACCTTGCAAATGAATGCCCCCGCTAGAATCCTGATCATCCCTATTCATAGGAGGAATATTTTGATTTGGACCACACGAGCACACGCTGTCCCCTCGTAATAATTTATTTTTGTCAGTTTGAGCTATGGCACCTTGTTCAGAGTCTGGTTTATCACTGTCCTCAGCATCTTGTTCCTTATTATGACCTTCACACCAGGATTTGTACAGCTGGCAAGATTTATCATGGTAAACCTCAGGTTTGGGAGTAAGGCTCTCTTGTTCACTGAAAATGTTATAACACCATTAGCGATGTGAAGTTGAAAGTTAACACAAAATTGATCTACTTGAACTATATTACTTCTATGTCATACCCAAAAGTTTAACTTTCATTTGAAATGGACAGCTTATAATGTAGAAAAATTCTGAAGGAAATAACACAAGACACATCTCCCCAATCTAGATGTGAAGGATATTATAAAGGGCATAAAAATCAATTGAGACAAAGTTGTTCAAAAATAACAATCTGTGACATTTCAAAGCACATTTCACACAAATTTCACAGCAATTTCTGACACATTTCACAGCAATAACAAATTCATAAAACTGCTCTTTGATAAACTAATAAAGATTGCTCTAAAGAAAATCACCAGTTAATTTCACTTTCACTTTAGTACTGCATCTAGTTTTAATTACTGATTCTGAAATTTACCCTTTTTGTCCCTTGACTTTCATTGCCGCTATATCATGATACATGGCAGCACTGACTACCATGTCCATAGGGGCTATAACTCCGTAATGTTCTGCTCCATGCTCTAACACTAACGGGTCAGAAACATTGGGGTCAAACATGACGGCGTTCGGGGTCACCAACAATACTCCGCTAACTACCCCCTGAAAAATATGGAAACAGAAATTTTAATACATTTACAAGCTGATGTGTGATAACTTGCAGTATTAAACTTTTTCAAGGAAAATATAGAAAAATTCTTTCTTGAAATACAGGGAGGTTACCTTAAAGTCTCTTTTTAAGATAAAGACATTTACTCATTTTACATGAACTTAAAATTCTATTTAACATATTTCATCTTTCTTCCTTCTTTTCTTTTTCTTTCTTCTTACTTTTTTTAATTTCTTTTTTAAGATACAGACATTTACTCATTTTACGTGAATTTAAAATTCTATTTAACGTATTTCATCTTTCTTCCTTCTTTTCTTTTTCTTTCTTCTTACTTTTTTAAAAAAACATTTTTTCAATGATGAATTGTAAAACTAGAAAATGATATTATACAATTATCTGTGTAAGAAGTTTAGTGATGACCATGCATAGAATAGAAAACAATGCCCTAAGTTACTCCTTTCATTGAAGAAAGGATGAATTCTCAGCTCTTGCAGTACTCAATAAAATCATCCCTTTTGTTAGTGCAAGAATTTTATGCAATTCCACAATAAGTTAGAAAAACTTTTCATTTAAAAGATTTCCAACCTGACCATGATATAAAGACAAAATCTTGTTAGTATCATAGAAAATGAATGTATATTAGGCATGTTATGTTACTGATAAAAATTATCATAAAAGTTCAAATAAACTGCAACCTTTTGTCGTACATGTAGCACATACAAGAAAATTTGATATCCATTAAGAAAATAGTTATTCCAAGTATTAGAGATGCATTCCAATTAATGATCAATATGCCATTAATACCCTCCAAGAAAAAGAATGATATGGCCATAAGACTTATTAATTACGAACAAATGCTTTTTGTGCATGAACAAATGACATTTTCACTTTTTCCCTTTCATGACCTAGATAAATTTCTGAGTAAGAAATAATTCTGATTTGAACAATTACCTCTCCTTTCAGAATTCTTTTGATTGATCGATGCTAAAGATGATTAAAATATTGATACAGCAATGTGTTACTGACAGAGTATTCTACTTTTCTTCATTTCTCTATTTCATTTCTACATTTTCTCTTGTTTCACAACTTACATAAGCTGAGTCTAATATGAGTGGTTTAAATAACATAACATCGAAAGCTAATACAGATTATTTAATTGCTTAGGTCATTTGTATTTCTTAAACAAGTGCAATATTCTTGATAAAATTTTGAGTTATTCCATATTTTGAAAGGAACTGTTCAGAAAGGTGTAAAATCTAAGCTGAAAAGTCGAAATTTCAAAATGCAAAATTTAAGAAAATGTTTAGGTAGACATAATGATAACTAACTTGGCACACATCTAAATCTACTGTCAGATTGGATAAATCATTCATAATTAGACCAGTATTTGGGTCAATACAAATTTTTAACCCATAGAAATTGGAAAAGCTTTTTTTACAACTTTGTATCTGTAACATATTTATTTCTGTTCTGTTTCCATAATACAATAAATATTTAAAATCATTACAATTAACATTTCTATTCAAGTATCTATTCTTTTTACTAGCATCCTTCTTCGTTCATGCAATTTGATGCTTTTGAGCTCTAAAATTCTATTCTTTTACACTGCTTAGTGTGAAAATTCAACATTTAGTCTAGGGCTATCTCATCTGTTTATTTTGATTTACTCAGTATGGTTTGTATTGCAGGCAAGAATTATCACCATTTACAACAGAAAGATCTGCAATCAAAATCTATTTTCAATTCCTTGAACAGTACCCTGCAATTTGGACTTTAATACATGTAGTTTTAAAAGATATTACTATTTATAAGAAGCATAAACCAAAACATGTATTTTTTTTTTTTTTTACATTTTTACCAAACATGATATTTGGTGATCTGATTAATAAATTTCGTAGTTTACAAATTCTATCTACTGTAATAACTATTGATGCTAATGGTTAAGTTTCATTACTTCACATCTATTTCAAAATTATGAAACAAAGCTACAACAATGACCTCACTCATATACATAACGATAAATCTAGTACAAGTGTTCTAATACCAACCTGTCCATCAGTGATGTGTTTAACATTGACCTTGATAAATCTCTCGTAACATTCCTGGTCGAGCTGGGTCGCTTCCTCCTCCGACAACTTGGCGGGGACCTCAAACTGAGCGTCCTGTTTGGGGGAGGATACAGGGGTGGGGATACGCTCTACATGCCCTGGCACTCGGTTAGGAGGCCGATCTGCCATCCTTATTAGAGGTACATCCTACAAGAAAATAGATTTCAATACTGCTTGTTGTATATATCAATATTTTCCCCATCCTATTTCTTCAACACTGTATTTTAAAGCTAAGACTTTTTTAACTGTAGCATACCAGGAAATATTTCCCAGGTATACATGCTCAAGCTATTATTCTTGCCTATAAAGTCAATTACTCATTTTCAAACTCATGTGAACCTGTTTCAACAATGACACACAACCAATTTTTTAAGAAGGAAGAATATCTATAATATATCTGTGCAATGTCTCTATTTTCTTTTTTTTCTTTTTTTTTTTACTTTTGACTGAAATCTTAAATATTTTGATCAATACAAGGAAACTGAAATGCATTTCCAGAATTACCACTTTAGGTATTTCCTCCTTTGGTGGGCTGCCCACTTCCTCCTTAGTACTGATGTTATGAGCCTCCTCACCATATTCTGATGTAGGTACATATATTACCTGAAATATACATCAAATATACAAGACATGAACCAACTTCATCTCATTTAATACAGCGTAAAGCAAACAAAAAGTGAGCTTATCATAAGTTTTCTACAGAAACTTTAATTTGATAAAGTCAAAGGACTTGGTAAGAACCCTTCTAAGAAAGATCACTTCCTCCCCCACTCTGTCCCATCTAAACAGCACTACATGTAGAATTAAAGTTCCTTAAAGTGCAACGTGAAAGCCTACTTTCTATCTGTTCTGGTGCAAGAAAGATCAACTGAAGCTACAAAAGCTATGTTATATTCTGTATGTTACGCTATACAGTGGTTTTCACCAGACGCTGCCAAGCACAGATACTGTGCCCATAATGAGGATATTTCCCATACAACAACTACCTATCACAAATAATGTAACAAATGTTCTCTTCACATGTACAAGTATTAGATACCACAATCATGTGGAAGTTAATTCAATCGCTCCACTGATGCTGGTTCAGATTTGATATTGATAGTAATTCCTCATCCTATGACATCAATTTCTTTTATTGCCTTTCACCGACTTTGCTTTCTAATATTAGCCCAGAGCTGGAGTGTAGCATATTGCATTAAATGATAAATAGAGGTTATCATGTCAGTTACATCCCCTTTCTTTTTTTTTTTTTCTTTTGTTGAAAATGGCAACATATGTAATCACAGCACGTGAAGAAATCACATATTGTGTCAAATGGCTAAAAGTATACGATTCCATGTTTTTTAAGATGATTTATGCATAAGCATGCTTTCTCTGCTGATTTTAAATACAGAAAGATCTAATAGAAAGTAGGTTTATGTATGAAAATAAAGTAGATCTGTTCTCAGCATCATTTTTAAGATATGGAACTGCAAAATGGTTATCATTAACATGATTTTCATATCATTCCATGTAAAGTTTCTGATTGACTTTGCAAAATAGTTTCCCACAACAAGTCAATTTGAAATACTTAATACATGTAGTACATGTGTACTAAAATTTACGAGGTCAATTAATCTTTCAAAAGACTCAGTCACTATAGAGTTATCCGTCGAAATAGTTAATCCTAGACTAGAACTGCCCTAAAATGGACGAATCATATCCCCCGCGGGACGTTTTTTATAAATGGGGTCAAGGTCACTAGGTCAAATGTCTTGCTATCAAAATGAAGTACTTGCTATGGTGAATGTATGTATGAAATATTAAAGCCCTATCACTTGTATGTGAAAAAATATATGCTTTAAGAACTTCTTAACCAAAATATTACTATAAGGTCAAAGTTCAAGGTCAAGGTCACTGGGTCATATGTCTTGGTATGAAAATGTAGTACTTGTTATGGTGAATGTATGTATGAAATATGAAAGCCCTAACACTTATACTTGAAGAGTTATCTGCTTTATGAACTTCTTAACCGGATGGATGGACAGTCGGACAGACAGACAGACGGACAGATGGACAGGGTGTTTCCTATATACCCCCCCCCAAACTTTGTTTGCGGTGGGTATAATAAACCTTGACCTCATAGATGACTTTGACGATTTTGGCTTTTTTGCGATTCACTTTCCCTACAAGATCGGTTGAATTATGGCATAGCGAAACAAGACAGAGCCATTAACATCAAATGTGACAGACAGGCAGACAGACATAGGCAGATGCTGGAAAAATTATGCTCATTATGACATATGCAGATTTCACAAACAGACGACGAACACAATGCAATACAAGTATAAAAAGGTCAGTGACATTCCGGTCCTAGAATCGTTATATCAGTACAGCACAACAGCTTTATTGACTTTCTAAGGAACCTTTAACAGACTCTCCATAGTTCTGAAAGCTTTTATTTTTTATATTTAATAAGTAAACTATCGCGGCTTCGTAATTCAAGTTGTTTCATAATAATAGACTTTTGAAAGAGGAAACAAGAAAGTCAATTCAATATAACTATTTAAAAACCTAACTGTCCTCATGGTTTGAAAATAAACAAAATTTATAAACAAAAATACTGATAGATAAGACCTCTACATTGCTTTCTTGTTGCTGTCTTTTCATTATACTGAATTTGCCGTATATCTAGCTCTCATTGGCATCAACCTTAGATTTAGTCATCCAGCGTTACTTTCACTTTATTTGAGAGTGTTCGAAGAGACGCGCAAGAAAATGTAATCAATCATACACAAAAAGACGGATCTATACATGCTATTATCTATAGGCTCATCTTACATCTAATGGCCTTTCTGTAACCTTTTGTCCAAAACTGTCCTTTTACTTCAGCTTTTGATTCAAGACCCAGATAAGTCTAGCGATTCTTTATTATTCATCAGGCAAAAGGAATCACGCGTCTGTTCCATTGATACACGATATTACATGTATTTGTCTGATTTGGCAATCAATTCATTACTAATTCCAATACTATCAACTATCGATCAAAACCTTTATCAAGATAGAAGCTTCTGAAAATGAGACAGGGACGAAAGCATTAAATCAAAACGAGCGACCCGAGGAACAAGTTACACTGAATACATCGTATGAACGTGTCACTAGAACGGAAGATCCATTACCGATTAAACTCGGTGAAAAATCAACAATGGATTCCTTAATCAAAAATCATCACAAAAATTATCCAACCATTAATGTTCGATTAACCAGTCTTTGCAATTATCTGGTCTGACGTTCACTGAATGAGAGTAAATAGTGGTTTATATTATGATACATATGACTGCATGGTTGGCGGTACTGTCAACATGAAATGTCTGTACGTTCGTCAACCTGTACCTTATGTATTCGGGGAATACCAACGAAGAAGAGACACCGCATGTGGAAGCATACCACATAATCTTGCTTATTTTTCATCGGGAAATGATGAATTTATAAGATAAAATAGTTAAATGAATAAGTTATGAATCCCTAGGTTTTCTTTTCTCTTTTTCAAATTTAAGTGCAAATAATACTCAAAAGAGTGGTACTCCTGTCAAAAGGTGCAACAAATTGCGCATCGATACAAAAAATCTGTTCACAAAGATAATCCCCGTAAGGATAGTTAATGGGCTTCCCGCCAAACTACATGCGAACGTTTGCCGCCAAAACAGGAGATAACCTTTAAAGTGAGAAATGAAGAAACGGCCTCTTGCTACGACTAATGTTTTACTTCTCAAAGCACACATAGCATATATTCCGATTGAAATGAATGCCTTGTCCGTTTCACCTCATTGTTTTAAAGCATTAGCATTTCGTTTTCTCGGTACAAAATTATAGAATGCAACAGTTTCAATTTTCAAAGCAATCTAAACTTTTTCATTTAACCCGTTTCCATTTTTATTTACATTTATTCTTCTTTTTCCTATTGCTGTTCAAGGTCAAGGTCGATGGGCCAAGAACCAAGGTATCAAATGGACGCTCTTTTCACGATGAATGCACATAAGAAACTTTTAAATAAGGTCAAGGTCACTAGGTCATATGCCAAGGTATCAAACGAATGCTCTTGCCACATGCAATGCACGTAAGAGATATGGACACCGTATCTTGTTGGATAACATCACCATAGAAACGATAAACAACATTTTGCCAAAGTGTTTTTCTTCGTTTCTGTGGCCGAGAATGGCAGATATATTGTATCGTTCAAAAGCACGTAAAACCACGAGGTCAAGGTCATTAAATCAAAGGTCACGAGGTCTTGTCACAAGCAACACACAAGTGAAATAAGGTCAAACCACTTAATTTTCAAAAGTTATTATAAAGGTTAAAGTTTCGGATATTCAAATGGACAGGACAAAATCAATATTCCACCTCTGCCGATCTTCGATACGGTGGCATCCTGAGTTAATTAGAAACTAACACAATTTCTACAGTTGTTTTTACACCAAGTGTATTTCCCAAGATGTTTTGTTCTCAAAGTTAAATTCAATTTCTAGGAAAACTAAAGTTGTAATATGATGATCAAATGGTTCGTTTCCAAACTAATTTTTCTAACATGATTTTACTCTAGGTCAATAGGCAACCATACCAAGCTAATGCAGTTAGCATATATTGATACTGCGCGTAATTCACCTGTTTTTAAATTGCTCTCGAACGAAAGAATGCGATAAGCGTCATCGCTGAGTGCCCCAAATTGATCGTGGACCAAAGTGAGAAGAACCGAGAGACATAGATTAACAGCTGGTTGACATTGATCCGTATAGCACACTTTAATGTTACCAGGATCACAATGTTCAGTCTTACTAAAGTCCAATAATCTTTAATGTGACGGTATAAAAACAGAGGGACAAAGGAGTCGAGACGGTGAAAAGTCGTTATTTTTCAGAAGTCAATGTTGTAATGGCCTTTTTCGTTATTGGCAGATTTGTTTTGCCGACAACAATTAAGTTTTGTTACACAAATTTGACTCTTTGGAAACGTAGGGCTAAAAGGACACCATAGAAAGTTTAAATTAAAACGTGTTTGCAAAACAATATGCCCCTTGCAGATGTACGTATACATCAAGTAATACATGTATAGAAGAGTAAATGCAACAAGGTCATGAAATACATGTATTTCGAACAAAATAAAGGTCAGCAATGTTACATCTGAATTAAAGGTTTAAATTTTTAATCTTCTGTCAAAAAATTAATGAATTTGGACAAGCAAACAGACAGAGATACAGGACAACTACACAATATGCCCCCACCACAGCAGTTTTACTCTTGCAACAACAAACAATGAAAGCAACTGTGACCTTAACCTTTGACCTATTGACCCTAACATCAATAGGTGTCTTTTCCACTTGTTCCTTCTCCATATATCAAATAAACCATAAACCACAAAAGGCAGTAAGGCCGGCCTATGAAGTGCTTGTATTATATGACATATACTTTTTTGTGCAGACAGAAAAATTAAAGGTCATTAATACTATTGCAAAATGGAAAAGCAATGGTCATGAGGTATATATGTGAAATATCAAAGCCATATCCCTTATTATTCAAAAGTAGGTCAAAGGTCAAGGTCACTTAATCAAAAGTCATGATATCAAATTAAAGCTTTGGTCACGAAGAATCAATATGTGAAACATCAAAACCCTACTTCTTATAGTTTAAAAGTAGGTCAAAGGTCAATGTAAAGGTCAATTGGTCAAAAGTCATGATATCAAATGAAAGTTCTGGTCATGATGAATCTATATGTGAAATATCAAAGCCCTACACCTTATAGTACATAATATACAGCCCAGATTAAAGTTTTTTAAAAGTAGGTCAAACTCCATAGTCAAGGTCACTAGGTCAAAAGTCGAGATATCACATGAAAGGTCAGGTCAAGAGGAATTTATATGTGAGATATCAAAGCCATATCCTTTTTAGTTCATGAGATATCACCCAGGTTTAATCTTTTAAAAGTAGGTCAAACTCTGAGGTCAAGGTCACTAGTTCAAATTTTGTGTTGACACACAGACAGACAGACAGACAGACGGACTTTGCCATTTCATAGACCGGATTTGCTTTGCAATCCGGCCAAATATCAACTGAGTAGATGAAAGTGTTGTTGTGTTATTATAAGAAATCCCTATTTGAAGTGGACTTCTTTTACCTTGAACTATTGACCCCAAAACCAACAAGCTTCTCTACCCTACTGACAAGTAGGCATATACTAGTATCCTAATACAGGTTAAACAGTTCTTGAGTCATCATGTGAAAACCATTATTTTCAGTGTATTTTTCCGTAACCTTGACCTTCCTCTTATTGAGCCCAAAATATAATTCCCCATCTGATTGGTAAGCATATATATCTTAATCGGGTCTGAATAGATGAAAAGGTTCTCCTAACAGTAACCTTGACCTTTGACCCAATGATCCCAAAAATAACTAGGATTCTTCCTTTCCTGATAAATAATCATCATTCTGCGAGGTGCTTCAGTACAATGCATTGTCATATGCTTTATAGATGACAAGTTTTAATAGCACAATTTAAAACTCGCCTTTCTCTCTTGAGATATATATGCATTAGATCTTCAACAGTAATGACCTGGCTTTACAAAGCTTCCTTTTTTAATCCTCCAATAACGCTCAATCAGAAAAGATGTGAAATTCTACAGGAAGCTTTGAAGTCACCGGAGCTTAAAGCTAATGTTGACAGGAATGTTCGAGGGATTAGAAGAAGTTTAAGTGTTTTGAGATAACCACTTTATGTTTCGGCAGGGGACGGCTAATGAAGGGAAGAATCATTTTGGCGACAGTAATGGACCAGTAACACCTAATAAAGTTTCCACACAGCTGGATTTTATAGCCTTGTTCATTTCCCAGACAATACAAGGTCAAGCCCTGCCAATCAATTCACATAAAATACGACTAGGATGTTGTACAAATCCAAGGTTTTTCAAACTCCATGAAACACTATTGAATATTTGAAAATGTCAACAAGTACTTCCCTTTACATAAATATACACGAACTAATAATGGTATTCTGATATTACTACATGTAAAAACAGCTTTTTTAATTTCATTTAAACAGGACAGAGTGAAAGAAAGCACGATCAATCTTTATTTGCTATTAAAATTCCTTTGCAAGTGGTAGTACACAGCCAGTTGTGCCTCACATGAAATTCATATGAAATGAGCATCATGTATTGAAAGTTCATGTAAAATTCATATAAATTTTACATAAGATTTATGTGAAAATTATTTCACATGAATTTCACATAAATTTCCTTCACATGAATTTCACATGAATTTTTCTAAGTGATCTTCACAGGAAACTGAATTCACATAATGTCCATGTAAAAATCTTCACATGAATTTTAGGTGAAAAATTTCATGTAAATTTCATGTTCATGCTCATTTCATATAAATTTCATGTGAACTTCCATGTAAAGTTCATGTAAATTTTACATGAATTTCATATAAGGCACAATTGGCTGTGTACCTCATAGCCACTCATAGTATAAATTCATCAAACTTGTCATATGTAATCATACAGTTTGATCCCATAATTAATGTTTTACTGTATGTTGAGGTTTGCCAAAATGTTAGGTGAAAATCAATCAAGTTTGAATCTTAAATCAGTCATAACATCACCAACTTTAGCAAGGCAACAGAAACTGAGAGAAATGGTATACACTACAGCATTTCTACATGAACTTTATAAATCTCAGACTACAGAATTTTTTCATCTTCTAGATTTACTTGGTACTTTATTACTTATATTTCTACTTGATAAGTGTTGAATTTTGCCATGGGCCATACTGCCACAGAGAATAGAAGCAAACAAACTTCCTCTTATACAACATTTGTTTGATCTCTAATAAAATGTCATTTGTGATCAATCACTGCCAAGAACATATCAATACTCAATTCTTTTAAAGGCAATTTCTCTGTTTTTCCTAATTCTGAAGGAATAACTACTAAAGACAGATTAAAAAGCAGAGAGTAAGAAGAAATATAGTTCAAGGTCATAATGAAAAACATCGAGTCTTCAATGATAACAAAGCTCAACTTGACGAAATCATAACCTGAACATCATCTAAACCATACAATGCATAAGCATTTTTATGTTTTACGTGATCAATATATTTTTGTCTATATGTCATCCTGCATCCTCAATATGGTTTTGCCATAACTCATGTTAATAAGCTAAGAAAGGGAAGTCCAGACCTGCCTACCTGTTTCTCTCCATAAGAGTAATATTTTGTTCTCGAAAGTGTAATTTTGGGGACTAAAGCGTAATAAAAATCACTAAAATGCAATTTTGAGAAAAAGATGTCTTTTGTCCCCTTCAAAAATCTTAAGAATTTTTTGCGCTTGCTTATATGATATCATTTGTTTAATCAAGCGCTCAAAAATCGAAAACTGCATTGTGCGCAAAAGTAAGTTTTAGGCATAAAATGGAAAGGCAAAAAGCGTAGAGCGTCATTAAAGGTAAAAAATTGTAAAAATTACACCAAAATTGAAAAAGTAGGCAGGTCTGGAAGTCCCATTTTACCTAACCAGGTCATTATAACCTAAAATATTGGCCAGATCTAGCATCCAGCATAATTTACACAAGTTTGTTTCATGTAGGACTAAAAGCAAGCTGGGGTAAAAGGTGGTTCTAATATTTACCTAACCAGGTCATTTTAACCTGACATATAGGTCAGATGCAGCATCTCAATCATGCATTGTAGTAAGCATCCTCAGATGTATCACACACACAATGACACATACAAGTTTGGCTGATTTGGGACTAAATAACAAGCTATCTAAACCAAACCCTGACCAGCATCCCTATCAGACAATAAAGTAAGAATATTCATATGCATCACCAAATGAAGTTTGATGCAGGATGGAAAAGGAGAGGTACTAATATTTATCTAACTTGAGCCTGAAATATGGGTCATATCCATACAACATTTCTAGGTCAGATAACACAATCTGGATGCTAAGGTCAACAACAACAGCAGAATGATAGCATATCAAACCCCCTTCTACTTTGCAGAAGTTTGGTAAAAATTGACTGAAAATAAAGCCAATGTGCAGATTTTGTGTACATGTGAAAAAGCAGTTATCAAATGTAAATTTCCATAAATCCAACTTCCCATACATATAAATCCCATCATAGATTGCAAATCTTTGAAATAAGGATGAAATATCTGTGGCCCTCTTCTAAGGTGGAGATAACTCATACGTGTCTGTATCAAAGTTCAGTACTCTAAATGAAACCTGGTTATCTACTTTCACAATCTCTGAACCATACGGCACAAGTTCAGTTCCAAAAAGTGTATGATTAAGTACTTTTAAAGTGTTGTATTATCAGAAATATAATAGCCATATCAACTATGATTTATTCTGAATCTAAGAAATTTGCACTGACGACCTCTTAACCAAAGCATCACCAAATGTAGACCTACATAAAATCCTTACCTGACTTGGAAATAAGTATCTAGTGGTCAGTTTGTTTATCTTCATCAGCTCTGATGGCGTCAGGTCATAGAACGCTGCTATACTCTCAAGTGTATCCCATTCTTTGACCTATAACATACAAGTTTAAAACATTTCATAATGAGAATATTAATTTTGAACAGAGTACGACTAATTCAGCTTATGTGTCATATATGGCCGCCACTGTCTTAATTTGGAATTTTAGACACTTCGATACATTGTAAGTTTTGTTCACAATCAGATTAGGTTAAACTCAGACCTGAAGGTCACAAGGTCAATAGAAATGGTTTCTCACAAAGATTCACAACATGATACTGTGTACTTATTTTAGCGGAGTTAGTACTGCCAAGACTGCTCTAGTTTAAGAATACGCTAAACCGTGAATCTCTGATATATTAGTGTGGAAAAGGAGTAAAGGTGCTAATTCATGATTACGCTTATATGTCAATTTACCCAATTTGTGGTTGTGCTAAAATAAGTACAAGTATAGTACCTGAAGTCATGTCGCAACCATCCAAAATTATAACCAATGCTAAAGATCTTGTTACTAAATGCTGGAAGGATGGAATGACAGTACAGAGAGATGGACAGAGGAACAAAATTCAAAATTCCTACACTTTCAGGAAAGCTTGGGATAATATACTGGTACCTTGCATAAGAATTTTAAGAAATTGAAAGGTTTAACAATCATACAACTGCAAAATCCTTTGAATTCTACACATCATTAGTTATAATTTGGGGAATACTTCCATCTTATTTTCGTTATGCCTATACTGTATATTCTTCCATTCTACCAGTAACTACACAAGATTATTTATACTCCTATGGTTGCATACTCACGCTATATTCTGTAGTTCCAGGCGGTTTGCTTTTCCTGCGACTTTTCTCTTGTTTACCATTCTGACCGTTATTATGGTGTTCTGAGCTGGAGAGTTCCACACTGGAGTCTGGTTTGGTCAGCAGAGGACTAGAGTGAACACCCTTAAGTTCTGGTGGTGGGTTTTGTGGATGCGTGTACCATATAGTGGTACTGGAGCTATGCTTCATACGATCCTCTATAAAAATAGACATGATATACATGTAGTAATGAAAATCAATGATTGGGATTGAATTTTTGTGAAGCAGCCATTAATTGTAATTTTGTTCTCAATGTTTCATGCTATGATGCAGAGTTTTCATAACGTTTTATAGGGTGCAAGTTGTCTTTCATGGTTAGTGCATTAACTTTCATTGATATTTGTGGTCTAGGTTGTTTATTACTTTTACATACAAAGTAGGGGCAGTTCTGATAGAAGTAGAGATGCATTTTTGAATGTACAATGTTTTTGCATGGGATTGTTTTAGGCCTACGAGATTTGGTTTTCTCAGAGTGAGCAAAATTTCGTATTACTAAATGACTTAAAAGGAGTATCATAAAATACAAAACCTATAATGATACAATCAGGAATAAAAATAACTGAAATCTGATAAATATTGGAGAAAAATCACCACTGGGTATTTTTGATCAACAGACTTAATGCCCTTAATACTCTCTGACGTAGACTGATTGTGATGTCATCAAATTCTATGGAAACCTTCCTAAAGCTCTGGGAAATGATGTCACAAAATTAATGTTACGAAGTCATTATGATTTATACGTCAGATACCATCCCAAACGAGAAATAACTCCGTTTTCCAAAAAGACTCGATAAATACTTACTGGACTGACCTGAATCGGACTCATTCCCAGTGTCTGAGTTACTCCTGGATCTGTAATGTATATATATATATATCAAAAGAACCTGATTAGAGAACCCAACGACAGATAGTGAATAGAGCTATCAGTGACTTATGCCCTGTTCAGATGAATGCACATTACCCCTGTCAAATTAACATACACTCAAATAGTTAGAGAAATCTTCAATTAATAACAGAGCTCTATAAAGAATTACAATAAATACAGTTATAGAGCTCTTTAATTCATACTTAGCCGATTGTTGTAATTAGAAAGCTCTTTAATTCAATTGAAGACAAATAGCGAAATATAAAACTTGTTCAGAAGCACGCTCAATATCAACTATAAAGAAGTTTGTTGAAAATGTTCCCTAAAATGATGTCTTTCCAGAAATTTGGCAAAATATACCATTTTTGAAGCCCAAATTCTAAGAAATTGAGAAATTGAGAAAGGAAGTGAAAGATTATGTATCATTCCTTTAGTAGCCTACAATGTAGAATACATATTTGTAGAAATGCACTATCTATTAGAATTTAGATTCCTAATACTTTGAACAAGACACCGCTAAAGACAGTATTAATGGCTGGATTCCTGGTAGCAGATTGTGTTTTGACCTACATGTAGACACAATAGCTAAACCAAATTGTTGACGCAGAGGGACAGACATCGCCATTTCATTAACCCGGATATCGCTTCACTGTCTGCCCAAAAAGGGGGCCACTTTACTTTATAAATCATATAATACTCCTTTAATGCAAATTAAAGTGTTGCGAATTATATTTGTATTGTGAACACAGCTTAAATGTAATGTGCTTTAAATTCAATTTAATGCGCATCAAACCCTTAGTGTGAACAGGGCATTAATACATGTACATGTAACTTGACTTACGTACATCGAACAAGCCATCAATTAATGGTTATATCATAATGCTTCTCCTCATTTATCTTGCATGAAATGAAATATTTATCAATAATTGATTTTGTCGGCATGGGACAGAGAGATTTCAAATGTCACACTGCATTATGAACAATGAGATCAAGACAATGGTTTACATCGATAAACGACTTCACTTCCCAACATCAAAGAACAAAACGAGCCCCGAGGACAGATTTACCCGGATCGCTACAAGCTTTGTAATATATCATGGCCGCTATCACACAAATAGCACTGCTGCAGAATAAAAGTAGAGTAATCATACACAAAACTAAAGATCACACTTTCACACATGTTTTGAAAATCAAATGCATAAATTTGATACCACAAATATATATGTATGCATGTGAAACACTCATGCCCCTGAAACTTGAAAATTGAACCTTGGTCAAAAGCAGCAGTAAAAATAAGAATTTTTGAAAGGATTCCTGTTTACAAGTAACTTAGACCTAAATATAAAACTTATACACATTCCTTACCTAAGCCTGGGGTATATAATCATGATAATTATTAAAATGTATCACATTTATAACGTTAAACAACAAGACTCTTAGAGTGCACAATAAACTGTAAACAGATATAGACACCTTGACCTTCAATCACTGACATGGTCACCATTTGTGTGACTGATAATCAATAGATTTCTTCCTCATGTCAGTAATATATCATGGCATGTCATAAGTTTGAAGATCTTATTGCTAATGGTTTAGTCTGTAGCCTGCCCAAGCACAAGTTTTTGCTAGCATTAGTGGCTGTGACCTTGAGACCCATGACCTCTGTCCTTGAAAATCAAACATAGGATTCTTCATCTTTACACGCTAATTCTCAGTGGTATAATTTGAAGATCCCAGGAAAGAAACAGATTGATAGCCAAGGACTAACTATGCTGTCTATTGAAAACAAAAAATTACTGTATCATTCTTGAATAGGAACCAAAGTTGTCTAATTGTTGATTTTCATTAAAGGCAAGGTTTCATATCTGAGTGACTGAGGTTTTGTAGGCATGCTATACCTGCTTCGAATGATAGCAGAATCTACTCAGGTGGTATTTGTAAGTGACGCGAGCAGTGTGTAACATCAAAGACATAGCCGCAGGTAAGCTTAATTATGTTAATGAGATACCCCAATATCAACCATTTTAAGTTGTCAATCAAAAATCGAGAGGGATATAGGGGATAAAATGGACCAATCAAATAGCGAAAAGAGATGTTAACCCTACAGCAGTCGGTGAGGAAATGGCAGAAAATTAACAAACAAAAATTAACCCCCAACCCCATAAAAATTTCCTAAATCTGCTCATGAACAATGTAAGTTATGACAGAAAATTTACCTTTGAATTACTGTTTATAGTCTCTACCCTGCTTCTAAGAAATTTTTGTTATCAGTACTTAGAATTTTGCATTACTGTTTTCAGATGATACAAATCTGAATTGAAAATCCATCAGTAAAGGACCAACTGTGCTTACAGTGCTTTGATGTACAAATGGATTCTACAGGAATTTCTTCTTAATGATAACAGATAAGCTCATATGATGAATTTTTAAAGAGATCAATTTATACCTACATGTATTTTAGTAATTTTTCTTTTTCAAGAAGTTATCAACATCTCTGTCCCAAACATCTATAAACCAAATTATATAAAATTATTGGCCTTAAAATGTACAGTTATAATAAACAGAACTTACCTGCTTCCTTGAAGTTTCTCGAACATCCTGTCCTTCAACGAAGGACGCTTTGTTGTCATGGTTACAGATTTTTATTGATCAATGTTATACATCACTAACATTATGTCTGTTGTGGAATATTCCACGCCACAAAATCTGAAAAAAATGACAATGTGTTAGTTCAAAACATTCATATTGGTTTGTTCAGATACAGGTAACATGTACGAAGCCTTGCTTGTGTAAATAAAGCAACTACCATAAATAAACAATCAATTACTTAATTAGGCAAATTTAACTACCGTATATCGGGTTATTTTGGCATCGGGAAATTTTGGCGAATTTGGGCCAAACTGGGCGTTCGAAATGTTGGCGCTTTTAAAATTGGCGGATTGTTTAAAACATTCGCCAAAATTTATAATGGTCAAATTTATGGGCTTATCAATGATTTACGACCACCTAAACGAACATAACATGACTAGAAACTTTAAAAGTGCAGTGCTTTATTCAATAAAACACCGCTAAAGACGGTATGGCCGGATTGCAAAGTAAGTTTTTGTCACCAACTGGGTCGTCACTAAGTCAAATATTACAGCATACATTGAGAGGTCTTGTCAGAGGCAATCTACATGTATAATATAAAGTTTCTACTGTATACAGTTCCTTAGATTTTGCTTAAACCAGGAACTTGATCCAAAGTCTTTAACTAGGTCAAAGTCCAAGGTCAAGGTCACTAGGTCCAATGTTACGGCATAAATTGAAAAGTCTCGTGATGGGCAACCTAAATGTATAATATAAGGTTTCTACTGCATAAAGTTCCTTAGATTTTGCTTAAACCAAGAACTTTAACCAAAATCTTTAACTAGGTCAACGTTTAAGGTCAAGGTCACTGGGTCAAATATTACTGCATAAATTGAAAGGTCTCAACATGGGCAACCTACATGTTTAATATAAAGTTTCTACTGCATACAGTTCCTTAGATTTTGCTTAAACCAGAAACTTTAACCAAAATCTTTAACTAGGTCAAAGTCCAAGGTCAAAGTCACTAGGTCCAATGTTACGGCATAAATTGAAAGGTCTCATCATGGGCAACCTAAATGTATAATATAAGGTTTCTACTGCATACAGTTCCTTAGATTTTGCTTAAACCAGAAACTTTAACCAAAATCTTTAACTAGGTCAAAGTCCAAGGTCAAGGTCACTAGGCCCAATGTTACGGCATAAATTGAAAGGTCTCATCATGGACAACCTACATGTATAATATAAGGTTTCTACTGCATACAGTTCCTTAGATTTTGCTTAAACCAGAAACTTTAACCAAAATCTTTAACTAGGTCAAAGTCCAAGGTCAAAGTCACTAGGTCCAATGTTATGGCATAAATTGAAAGGTCTCATCATGGGCAACCTAAATGTATAATATAAGGTTTCTACTGCATACAGTTCCTTAGATTTTGCTTAAACCAGAAACTTTAACCAAAATCTTTAACTAGGTCAAAGTCCAAGGTCAAGGTCACTAGGTCCAATGTTACGGCATAAATTGAAAGGTCTCATCATGGGCAACCTACATGTAAATGTATAATATAAGGTTTCTACTGCATAAAGTTCCTTAGATTTTGCTTAAACCAAGAACTTTTACCAAAATCTTTAACTAGGTCAACGTTCAAGGTCAAGGCCAC